>JBAMBS010001137.1:0-224006 GCA_037044455.1 Zygothrica quintamaculata | reverse complement strand
TGTTCAGTTGAATAGGCTCAAAAGAACTTATTCAGGTAATACACGTGATACATCATCATGAGCCAATTTACACATTCAATAAAAGTACCGACACAATATAAAGTAACGGCGAAGATATTAAAAGCGGCGATTGATAAACAAAAATCAATTAAAACTTTAATATTTGAAGAAAAGCATGCGGTGGGCAGATAAAGAAAGCTACAAATAATAAAAAACTAAAGTCAATTCTACATTCTTCCACATTTACAGCGAGTACGTACTTTGCAGGCAGTGCTGAAAAATTACAGCGATAATAGAGGTGCTATTGACAACGCCATCGAATCGACAGGGTTGCTTAAGGATAATCCCAATTTGGACTCGGCCCTCGCTAAAGTGCTTGTTACGGAATTAATTTTCGGTCGTGGCCAACTAAACGGTGACAGCAAGCCGGTGAAAACAGTTCGCTCCTTCAAAGACAAGCTACAAGAGGCGATAGGTGGATCTGGTATCCAAAAGAAAGGCACGTTCTTTCATTTATACCTTACAGTATTAATATCACTTGTCGGTTGAATATTAAAAAAAATACAAGAAAAATGGCGAAAAAATCAAAGAAACAAAGGGAGTTGGCTGTACATAATACAGAGTTGGACATAAAAGCGGAAACAGTGGACTCCCCGCAAATAGAATCAGAATCGATAGACAGAAGCTTGGAAGTATTTCTTTGGTTAATGGCTTACAGTGTGCTTATGTTTACACTACCCTTTCTAGGATTTTATGGTGTGCGCAATTGGTTAAATGAGTCTTTTCCACACCTCAGTGTATTTGAAGTGAACTGTTATTCCGTATTCACTGCAGTCGTTGTGGTGAATGCCATTGTGTTTATGTATGTACTAAAGGCAGCTAATGAGAAAGATCCGCCTATTCTTACCACTGAAGAACCGTCGGTTGAAGAGCTGGCGGTTGAGGAACCGTCGGTAGAAGAGCAAAGCAAAAAAGATCAGTAGTTTAGTGTATAAGATATGTAATAAAATCATGTTTTGTGTCACACGTTAATATTATGCTTTTAATTTTTTTCATAAATAAACAGAGCTCAATCCACGATATGTGCGCATTAATACCAACTTGTTTGGCATTACCGAGGCTTTGGCATACTTGGCTAGCTTGGAGTGGCGACGCAAGGAAGTGGCGGCAGATGTCACATATGCTGATTTTCTGACTGCTGTACGCAGCTTAGAAGAGGACGAATTCATGGTGGATATGCATGTAGAAGGAGTGCTTATATTTCATCCAAAATGGAGCCACTACTGGGCCAACGATGAGTTTGTTTTCAATAAAAAACTTATACTACAGAACAAGGCTACCTGTCTAGCTGCCATGTTACTGGCGCCGCCAGTTGGGTCAACTGTACTGGACATGTGTGCAGCACCAGGCATGAAAACGTTACATATGTGCAACGTAATGCAGAACACGGGTCGCATTTATGCAGTTGAACAATCCAAAGATCGTTATAAAGCACTTTGTGATATTACCGATGAAGCAGGTTTTTTGTCAAATAGCAACACCCAGACTGGGTGATGCTATTTGACAAAAAACCTGCTTCATCCGTAATATCACAAAGTGCTTTATAACGATCTTTGGATTGTTCAACTGCATAAATGCGACCCGTGTTCTGCATTACGTTGCACATATGTAACGTTTTCATGCCTGGTGCTGCACACATGTCCAGTACAGTTGACCCAACTGGCGGCGCCAGTAACATGGCAGCTAGACAGGTAGCCTTGTTCTGTAGTATAAGTTTTTTATTGAAAACTAACTCATCGTTGGCCCAGTAGTGGCTCCATTTTGGATGAAATATAAGCACTCCTTCTACATGCATATCCACCATGAATTCGTCCTCTTCTAAGCTGCGTACAGCAGTCAGAAAATCAGCATATGTGACATCTGCCGCCACTTCCTTGCGTCGCCACTCCAAGCTAGCCAAGTATGCCAAAGCCTCGGTAATGCCAAACAAGTTGGTATTAATGCGCACATATCGTGGATTGAGCTCTGTTTATTTATGAAAAAAATTAAAAGCATAATATTAACGTGTGACACAAAACATGATTTTATTACATATCTTATACACTAAACTACTGATCTTTTTTGCTTTGCTCTTCTACCGACGGTTCCTCAACCGCCAGCTCTTCAACCGACGGTTCTTCAGTGGTAAGAATAGGCGGATCTTTCTCATTAGCTGCCTTTAGTACATACATAAACACAATGGCATTCACCACAACGACTGCAGTGAATACAGAATAACAGTTCACTTCAAATACACTGAGGTGTGGAAAAGACTCATTTAACCAATTGCGCACACCATAAAATCCTAGAAAGGGTAGTGTAAACATAAGCACACTGTAAGCCATTAACCAAAGAAATACTTCCAAGCTTCTGTCTATCGATTGTGATTCTATTTGCGGGGAGTCCACTGTTTCCGCTTTTATGTCCAACTCTGTATTATGTACAGCCAACTCCCTTTGTTTCTTTGATTTTTTCGCCATTTTTCTTGTATTTTTTTAATATTCAACCGACAAGTGATATTAATACTGTAAGGTATAAATGAAAGAACGTGCCTTTCTTTTGGATACCAGATCCACCTATCGCCTCTTGTAGCTTGTCTTTGAAGGAGCGAACTGTTTTCACCGGCTTGCTGTCACCGTTTAGTTGGCCACGACCGAAAATTAATTCCGTAACAAGCACTTTAGCGAGGGCCGAGTCCAAATTGGGATTATCCTTAAGCAACCCTGTCGATTCGATGGCGTTGTCAATAGCACCTCTATTATCGCTGTAATTTTTCAGCACTGCCTGCAAAGTACGTACTCGCTGTAAATGTGGAAGAATGTAGAATTGACTTTAGTTTTTTATTATTTGTAGCTTTCTTTATCTGCCCACCGCATGCTTTTCTTCAAATATTAAAGTTTTAATTGATTTTTGTTTATCAATCGCCGCTTTTAATATCTTCGCCGTTACTTTATATTGTGTCGGTACTTTTATTGAATGTGTAAATTGGCTCATGATGATGTATCACGTGTATTACCTGAATAAGTTCTTTTGAGCCTATTCAACTGAACAAATTGTATTCCAGCCTATTCCTCATTTAGCTCTATGGCAATAATCGTAGGCCACCAGTGTTGCCAGAGGTGTACAAGCTAAAATCGCTAGATATCGAACAAAAATTATGAAATTTTTTGTTTTTAAAATATAATTCGGAATTGTTGGTAGCATTAAATTATTAAACTAATTTTTTCTCTAAAAGTAATTAGGAATTTAGAAAGGTGTTGGTATATTTAGGTATTTTCAAGTGCTAACAATGATATTGATATGAAAGTACATAACTTAATCAAAGTGATAAAAATAATTTTTAATTGCTTATTTTGGGGCTGATAGAATTTTAAATAAAAAGTTGCTAATTGATTTTCAATATTACTGGGCATAGCAACTAATCTAGCAGTTTTATATCGTATGAGCAAGTTTACATCTTATTGGTTCGATAATTATTGAAACGAATAGAATAACGAAAAATGTGCCAAACTTTTTTTTATAAAATACCGATTACCGATTACCGATTACTTTTCATAGCATTGATAGATTATTTTGCTTGCAATGTAAAGTTGACGAATTGATAAATAAATTTTACGCGTAATTTAAAACTAAAAACATAAAAAATTGTATATTATTTATTTATTTTATAGACAACGACTAAAATGCATATAAAACATAGACCTTAGCTTAGCTAATTGTGTATTCGAAATATGTGTTTGATTAAAATTAAGAGCATCTTGTTTATTAAACACTTAAGAAAGTGCTTACAACTAGGATGGGAGTTATCATGTATGTTATATGTATGGTTATGATTACAAGTTGCATCTTTCTCCAAGTATGAATGCCTGGGAGTATCTATTAAATGAATTAAACTATTTCGCACCTGAATGTTCAATTCCCTACGTGTTATTGTTGTTGTTGTTGTTAACCTTTAGTAAATGCAACTTAGTTGAAATGGGTCTTAGTGACGATGTTAGTAATGACGATGGTGTCAAATGAAGAGAGTTATCGATACCAGGTAGATCAGAAGTGGTGTTGAGACCATCAGGCACTGGACTTGAGGAATCTGTTGTAGGAATTGAAGTGGATATTAGTTCCTCCGGAAGTTCACCACGATATGCAGCAAATTGTGGAGTAGTGCGTATCAGTGTCTCCAATGGTGAAAGCCCGTAGTGTGGAAGGCGTAGCTGACCACTGTTACGAGCATCCAGTTTCGGAGGCAGTACTAAACTGCTATCTACTACGGATTTTCCATCGAATGTATACAAAGCTCCACTAGGTATGCTGGCATGTTGTATCTTACGATTATCTGGTGGCAAATAGTATGTATCAATGCGTTCGGCTGCTTGGGCTTCCTTATCATCTGGTTGCGCGGCTATAGCGTCAGGTAACCTATGTTGGATCTGGAGATCACTTTCGCCTGTCTGAAACAGGTTGGCGAACTCGTCATATTCTGGATTGTCCTCGTTTGAAATCTCAGTTTCAGCAGAGCTGTGTTCCTTGCTGGCTATTCCCGGCTGAATTGTTGCTACATATCGCTCATCATCTTCCTCGGCGCTACTTAGCGTGTCATCTACGCCTTCTTCAATAGAGGGCTTTCTTAACTGAGCCACTGCCGGCAGTGCATGCTTAAGTACAACTGAAGGCAATCTTAACGCAGATGCAGATGCCACTGTTTCAACCTCTTGCGCCACTTTGGATGATACTAAAGTTGCATTGGTACTGTCTAGTGGAGATGGAATAAACATCGGTTCAAAACTCTGCGTTTCAGTGCTACCCTGTTGTGCTGTAAGGAAAAGCGTGTCTGTTTCCATCACCTCATCAATTTCAGTTCCGGGATCCTCACGTCTATGAGCCACCTGGTCTATTATTTCTGGCGGTAGCTGTACACTGTTGCCATCGCTGCGCATTATTGGACGAAATCCACTCTCCACTACTACGGAATCAGGCTTAAACCCTTGATTGATTGCCGGTCGCATGTTAGCGATCTCTTGAAGTGACGGTTCTTCCGGTATTGGCCGATTGACAAGTGGAATTATTGTTGTCGTTGAGCTCGTCAGTACTGGTTTTGGTTCTGATTTAGAAATTCCGTTTAAATAGGTTATGCCCTTAAGTGAAGCCTGAGGTTCCAGATCAGCATTTGGAACAGGTAATGATAGTATTGGTTTTGGCTTACTCTTAGCGTGGTCCAGCATTTCAGTTTTCCTTTGCCCATTGCCATTGAGTTCCGTGGCCTGACCTAATAGTAGTACAGAAGCAGCTAGAGGTTGTATTGGAAAGAGTTTGTCCTTAAGAAAGGGCTTTAACAGACTTGGCACAGGCTTACGATAGTGATTAACAATCAGTGACGATTGTGGAATTAAACCTGGTGAAGGGTGCTGTTGAGGCAGCACTGGGCGGGAGCCGGGCACCTTCTTTATAGGGCCGGGGTATGGTCGACGTCCTGGTAGCTTAACAGGGTGGAATAGTGGAGTATTTTGCGGTGGCCGCAAAAACTCGGATAGACTGATTGTTTTTTGCGCCAAAACTGGAAGATAACTGGTTAAATTATGATTTGGATGATGCAGTGCATTGTGCGGTTTATATAGATGTTGATGACCATGTAATAAGTGTGCATGTGGTGGCAAATGTGAGTAATGTAGGCGCTGATGTAAATGCGAGTTAACAAGAAGTGGTGGGGATGGTGGTGCGGCGAAAATGGGCAGTTTTAAATGAGCCGGCGAACCGGATATGGAGGAAGATAATAATGAATGAGTTTCGCCATGCAGAATCTCAGGGTTGGCTTTCACCAGCAATGGCTTCGTTGGTATTCTAGAGCCGATATTGGTTTTAGTGTAGTCGATCTTAGTGTTATCTTTGTGGTGAACTGATGAATCGGCGGCGGCGGCGGCGATCGACTGGTTCCTTAGTAAGCTCTGCTCGAGAGCCTCTGCAGCGCGAATTCCATCTGAAATCAGTTTAGTTATTTCCGAAGATTTTGTTATTTCAAAACTCAATTTAGGCGGTGTTCCATTCATATTGTGATTCTTAATCAAATCGGTTTGGTGCTTCAATAAAAAATTATCGTTGGGGCTGACCTTTGATTCGTGCCGTATCGATGAATCGGCAACATAGTCCTCTTGGACGGGTGCTGGTTCCCGTATCTCCAGCCGTTCTGAGGCAGCGCCAATACCATCACCATACCCATCACACGAGTCATGCACATGTATCTTCCAGCCCAGATAGCGATGAGTAAAGCAGTGATAGTAAACGGTGTCGGGTGTATTCCTATCCGGTGTCCAGCTTATCACACCCGGCTCTCCTGCATCGCATTTTAGCGTTAGTGTGCGCTGGTAAGCTCCAAAGGATTGATATTCATCTGCAACTGGTCCGTCCTCATCGGGCGTCCAATTACATAAGCGACCCACCCCAGTCGGCGTTACTTGGCCAGACCTAGACCGGTGTACACCCGCAAAGAGTCGTATACCCTAAAGATAAAATACGATCTAACAAGTTGCAAAATATGGTACCCTCTATGAATTTACCTCCTTTTCCTCTTCACGTTTATGCTCATAGCCACCTACGGGATCATCAGTAATATAGAACGGGTGATATTTGGCAGGTATGTCCGAATTGTTGCCGCCTTCCACTACAAAAGTATAGGTCCTGCCTCTTACAACGTGAATTTCGGGAATTAGCAATCCGTTAATGTACCAAGAAATCCCCCAACCAACGTGGCCTGCAATTGGAAATATCCAAAGATCAAAACGGCATATAGGAAAACATTGTTAATGTTTGATACCAACCGGTTATAGCCGAATAGCCATGCTTGCCACCTGTTGGTCCCATTTGAGCATAGAAGACCCCATCTTCTGGCTCATGACATTGTATGGCCGGAATATCCCAAGCGCCATTGCTATTTACCGGCTTGGGTGTTGGTACGGGACGACGTTGTGTGGACAATGCAGTCTCCGGTCGCCTTTGTGAAGAATGTACTGGTGTGGTACCATGCAGCGCCTGTGGACGATTTTCATAGAACTCCTCGTTAGGTTCAATGTTTGGACGTCCTGCGGGAGGATACCCTGCACCGGTGGAGACAGCTGGAGTAACGTAATCATTTTGTTCAGCTGAGTTACTGCTCTGCTTGGTGCCTTCAGGCAACGGACAATTCCACTTGGGTTGGCGACCGAAATCAATCTGACGCAAATCCTTATTATAGAAGCTGTGGAATGACACCTCCTTGTAATCATTCAATGGTCCAATGGCCCATACAACGGATTCAAAATCGGACACAGATATCGGCAAATCTAGATTGTCTGTGGCAGCTAGTGAACGCTGGTAGGTGACAATTGAGTAGCCATTGACCATGGCCGCATTAAGCAAACGTATGGAATTGGTATTTGGTTGAATTTTTACATCTGGACATGCGCCACGACCACCGGAGCATTGCGCCTTACCGTCAAGGAAGTAATCCTGAGCAAAACCATTACCGGTCTCGGGATCAACCCAGGCAACCGTAGCGTCCGCTCCAATCATTTGGCTTTTGTTTTTGTTTGGTGAAATGCCGAAGGACATATAATGGTTGGGCTCTGTGGGTAAATTTAAAGAAGAGTAGTATTTTCATATATTCTGTGTTATCTTTAGGATTGTGATCCACGAAAGTTGCTCGCTCTATTTCTGGAGGCCGATCAACTTGCTCTTAAATGGGTGCCTAGCTAACCGGTTACCGCATTCCACATGAGAATACCTGTTGGTTTTCTTAGCGGTTCCAAATTGCCTTTCATTAACGGTCACGTTCACAGCAGACTGACCCAAGACCAAGACCAAGACCAGTAGCACATTTAACTCTTGCTACTATGTTTAGTAAAATGCTCTCATAGATGGCCACTGGCTATGTTTCAACATTGTTCATAGGAATTGAATGCTGAATGCAGATGCGCGCCATTGGCTATACCATTAGTATCTTCCAATCTACCATGGCCCCTCAATATCTTGGTTGCGCAATAAACCAGTCATCATATTTTACAACTAGTTATTCTACCAACTATGTACTCATTGTTTTACTCATATTCATAATCATACTCATATTCATACTTATACTCATACTCATACTCATAATAAAAAACTTATACAAACTCATAATCAAACTTATACTCAAATTCAAACTTAAACTCATATTCATACTTATATCCATAATCATATTTATACTCATATTCATACTGATAATCATACTCATACGCATATTCATACTCATAGTCTACCGATACTCATACTCATACTCATAGTCATACCTATAGTCATACTCATAGTCATACTGATAGTCATCCTCATAGTCATACTCATAATTATATTCATTTTTATACTCATGCTCATACTCGTAATTGTAGTCTTAGTTTTAGTCGTAGTCGTCCGAGAAGCTGTTGATCGGTCTATTTGACTGCAAACGGGTTTTGCCAACTGTGGGCTAAGACTTCTTTATTAACTGCATTTGATAAATGCCAAAGCATCAGAAATCGATTGACTCAATTGATGGTTTGGTAAATAACATACTGATGCGAGATGAACAATCAGGGATTGGTTTCGATAAAATGCATTACTCGACTACTAAGAGAAAGTGTCAAACTTCCAACACGAGTTATTCAATAAAATAATTTTATAAAATATACTTTTATAGTATAAAAAGTTATAAAAGGATAGACAGTTAGTTGACGATAGTCTCGAAAAAAGGTAATGTATATAATTGTTTTAACACACCACTTGCCCACGTCAATTAACAATAGATTTGCATATCCTGAACCAGATCGAATGTCAAGTTCAAGATTAATTCAAATAACAAATGATAATTTCCGCATTGATTTCCTTCAAAATAAGAGCAAAGAGCACTTACCCAGCTTGGCGACCAATTGTACCACGATGCTCTCACCGGCCACTGCCCAGCGCACTTCAAAGGCCAAATCATCGTAAAGCACCTCACAGTTAAGCTTGGACTGGAATAGAGTTATTGGGTTTTTGTTTTTTTTTTTCTTTTATATTCTTGTATTATCAATTGGATAGTTTTGGAATCGGAGCATTACAAGAATGTATGATAAGATGAGGTGAGGCTGTGCATGTGTGGGGCTGTGTAGGGTTAGGTGATGGTAAATGGTAAATGGTAAATGGTACGAGTATTTTATATTAACGCTTGCCAAAACCGAATTTTGTGTATCCAAAAACGTTTATTAGTCTTTAATATTTTTTGCTGTATTCAAAAATTTTGCTTATATTTTCAGAAAAATATCATAATTATATATGAAGCGTATACAAAATGAAAATGTTTTTGATTGGAAATAACGACAACTCTGGAGAAGGACAAAATAAAATTTTGATTAGTGATTGTTTGAGGCTTTGGTGCATGTACATTTATGTCTATAAATATATATATATATATATGTGTTGTGTGTTTATATGTATCTGTGTGTATTGGGTGTTGGATAAGGGAGTAATAGGAGTAATAGGAGAGGTTGGGTAAACCCATAAACAAAAAGTATAGTGAAAAAAATACAAATTTCATTTTGTATAGGCGCTGAATTAAAATATAATAGCAAAAGTTTTTAAAGATACATACAAAAAACACAGAAGACATCCACTTGGTTTTATGAGTATGTTGTATTGTATGTAAAAGTGTTTTGCATACATATAAATATTTATATAAATATATATATAAGAATAAATATATATAAATATATTAGATACATTTAGCACAAATTTGATAAATTAATTCAATTTTTTTTTGTTTTTATAAAGAAATGCAAACTTAATCTACTAATTTCAAATTCAAATCAACGCAATTGTTAATAATAAATTATTGTTGCTGACAAGTAATGTGAATAATTGTAACAATTTTTTAAACACACATAAAAGGCTTGGCAAGTGCTTATCGCAATCAGGTCTGCAGCTCGCTTAGGATTAAGTTAATCGGCTTCTTTACCTGTGGACTGATGCCAAGCATTTTAAGGGAGGGTGGCACATTAAGGCCCTCGGGTAGGCGGACATGTCCAAAGTCAACAGTGAACGCTTCACACCACACACCAAAATGTCCAATATCAAAGATGGTTAGATCTTCTGGTAGTGTTAGTACGATAGTTTTTCGATCGTAACGACGAAGCGGATTTTCTTTGCCGTTTTCGTCTGGTATACGAAGACCCTCGGGTGAGGGACGTGGCCCGCGGCCCACCCAAAACTTGGCGTCTGTTAATCAGAAAAATGTATGGACTCCATTGCTATAAAATCCTTTTTTTTTTGGAATTGATTAGTACCAGTACTAACCTGGTGCTTCGCCATCGTAGCTAAAGTTAGGAACCAAAAGCGTCTGTGCATCCACAATAACAATGTTATCGGAGGAGACACTATGTACACCTCTTAAAGGATTAATCTTCTGTGGTCGTGGAAAGTCCAAGTTGCTGGGTATTGAGACATCACCAAAATTGACAGCGAACTCATCACACCACACTGAAAACCACTTGACATCACGAAGCGTCTTACCCTCTGGCAATGATAGTGTTATATCTTTGTTGCGATAGCGACGTGTCAGTGATGCAGCATCTCCCCTTTCGTCTCTGAGACGTGCAGCGCCTTCATTGCTCGGACGTGCCGTATTACCTACATAAAAGTAGGCGGCAGGTGCTTCACCATCGTAGTTAAATTTCTTGATAAAAATCGTGCGGGAATCAACGGCATAAACGTCACCGGAAACGCCATGATGTAGTCGTGTCAGTGAGCCAATCTTTGTACCATAGTATGGATAAGCGGCATCGCAACTTTGCTGCACTGTTGTATATAGTGGGAAAATGAAAACAGAATCACAATTATTGTTATTAGCAAACCAAAAGACTTAGGCAACGAACTTGAGTCAACTTAGCGATTTATACAAACAAAAGCTAAAGCTATATAAATAAACAAAAAAAAATAAAAACAAAACAAAAACAGAAACAGCAAATAGCAAACTAAATTAATACAAATATAAAAAATTCTCAGGTACCAATTAATAGCCACTTATTTATTTGCAACAAATTACCATATTAACAGCAATAATCACGTCATAGTCTTGACTTCAGATTAAAGATCACATTAAAACCAGTAAAGACTTTTATTTGTTTGTTAATTTGGTAAACAGCTGCCCGCTGCCAGCTGTGATCTGGTAGTTGTTAGCCGCCAGGCTGTGGTAAGATGATTACCTAACCTTAAATTCACTATCTCTACTACTTTTTTATACCCACTTTAGAATCTATTTAAAAACTGAAGGGTATACAGGAAGTACAAACTTCATGCCAAATAAATTTTTATTTGATTTTTTGGTTCAAACAAATTTTGCAATTCGTGTAAAAGATCTAACTATTAATTCTTTTTTGAGGAAAAAAAAAAATAAAAAAAAAACCAGCCAACAGATTAAGCATTTACGGCTAATTCAAAGAGCCACAGCGGGGCAAGCATTTATATTTATGATCTATTAATAGAAGATATTGTTGTTGCTTCACTGCGACTATTGCCATGAGCGGCCTTCAAGGCCTGCAGTTTTAAACGAGACTCGATTTGGCAGTAATGTTTTGGCTTTAGCTTTCCGATGCCATAGATCAAAGTGCCCACTATTAATTTATGGCCATGCCCTAAATTTGTAAGTTAGCGACAGGAATTTCCTGTCGACAATTAACAATTAGTTTTAGAATCTTGTTTACTTCAACTAACCCATAATTAACACTTAGCTGAACTAAACTACAACATTCTGACTAATTGGTGTACTTTTGCTGACAGTTAAAGTGAATTAAATCAAACAAGTCGCTGGATTTGTAACTTTCATTAGGCAATAGGTAAGTTGGTAGTTAGGTATATATATATATATATATATATATATAAATATATGTATATATCAGGTATTACAGTCGCATGTTAAACAGGCCTTAAAGTGTTGTTGTCGTTAAACACTGATGATACATACAGGTAAGTTACGACGAGCACATGCAAAATGGCAAAGGTGTTATTAAAAGCTAAATAAAGGCAACAACGTTTTATTATTAATGATGCCCGGGCTAAAGTTAGACAGAGCCATTAGGCCATTAGCCAGGCGTATTCATTGGTAGTAAATCGAATGAACAACCAACTGATCGAACGATTAAACAAACAACAACGGAACCCAAACTCAAATAAAGACTTAAGTTTAAGCTGAATTTCAAACCAAAACTCAGCTGGAACTGGTTGCAGCAATTGCCAATAATTTGCAGTCCAGTCACTATTTAGCCAATTAATAGATTTATATCTATACACACACATACACACACATGCATAAATATATATATATATATATATATATATATACATATATTGTGAATGTTACTAATACTATTTCACTGATATGTCAGCATACGCGAAACCCAATCCTAGTCAGTGTTGCCTGGCCATCTTCAACCTAGAGACCTACTTTCACGTGCCACAAAATTTAAAAGAAGTTTGGGAAAATGTGCATAAGTTTCATTAAGCTATTAGCTGCCTGGAGGTCTCTGAATTGTATCAAGGAAAAGCATATGCGTTTCAATTTATGCTAATCCGTCAATGTAATGCAAATATAATCTGTTTATCTTTAGTTTAGTTTGTCAGTTGGCCAGTTGATCACCTCAGCGGTCAGCGCCAAATCATTAAACGTTGGCACTCATTGACAGAGAGACACGGACTGGTAAATATTCATTTGGCTTACTTTGTATTCACATACAAGAGATGATATATATATGTATATATATATTTATATATATATATATATATATATATACATTAATTAATGGCTGGAGGGCGGGCAACAATGCGCCGAATGTATGTCGTGTCATTCGGCGCATTGTTTGTCCGCCCTCCATGCATTAATTGTATTTGCCACACACACACACACACATACACGTACATACATAGAAATAAATACATGCATACATTGTATATGCCACTAATCTACTTTTTGATTTATCCATTTTCATTTTTCGGTTAGCTCTTTCATTTGCATCACAATACGCATTTGCCGCTCATAAATCATGACTTAATCTACTTACGGCTCAAAGCGGCCAATAGGCCAAATAGCAACAGCAGACACGGTTTATCCTTCATTGCTGACATCACTGCCAACTGGTACTGCGAATGGTATTTTTTATTTTTATTTTTTTTCGATTGTTGTGATCGTTACTAAAGAGTGTGGTAACGTTTGCAATTTTTACTTTAAACTTTTTGTTGTTTTGTTTATTGCTTCTTGGATATCTCCAATATCCCTGAACACTTGCACAGAATTTGACACAGTTACAAATGTAATAAAAACACAGTAACACACATTCATTGGATGCACACGTAAGTTAACACTAAGTCACTAAGATGGGAGTGGAGGTGTTCTATAGTTCAAGTATTCTGGTCCACGAATCACGACCAGACGCCACGAACTCCAAAGCCGCACTGAACGACGCTGCGTCTGCGCTGTGCTTGTGAAGACTTGTGGTGCGATGTTAAAGTTGCTGCTAGCTACGTTGGCAGAGGGCTGGTTTTATTTATTGCTGTGTTTGCCGAGTTGCCGTTGTTGCCGTTGTTGCTATTGCTGCTGCTGGTGCTGGTGGTGTTGGTGGTGTTGGTTGGTGGTGCTGCTGCTGCTGCTGCCTCTGCTTACATTTGCTTAGTTGTTATTGCTCTATTGATGTTGCTGTTTGCTGCTATTATTACTGTTGTGGTCCCAGCCTCATCAGTGTCAGCAATAATTTTGACACTCGAATCCCTCTCAACAGAAGAAAACAAAAAATAAGCAACATCAAAACGTGCTCCTCCATTGCCTTTTGGCTATGCCCAATTTTGCACATCTTTATGTGTGCCTTTTGCATTTTATTTTATATAATTTTTTTTTTGTTTTGTCATTTTTTTTTTGTCTTTTTTCTCAATTTTAATTTTACCACTTTTTATGTGGATATTCAAATAAACTCTTGTGTTATGAACTTGTTTTGCTATGAATGCAATTTTTTTTGTTCGATTTTTAGGTTGGGCACCAATACCAGGAAATACAGTAATTACAAGTAACAACACTCTAGTCGAGTTTACCCTACTAAGTAGAACACTTTACCCCTCTTTACACACTTTGACACACATACGCACTGTAAGCTGGTGCTCCTTCTAATCGTCCTGCTCAAAATGTAATAGTTTTTGTTTATTAATAATTTGCGTGTTTATTATCCAATCCTGTAAATGGAATGTAGAGTATTGACCTTATTATGCAAATTTAAATGATAAATAATTAAATTTGGTACATTGATTTGCATATAACTGTCATACTTGGTACAATCGATTCATTTCTTAATTTTTCTGTAGACCTATCCATTTTTGATTGAATAATGCAACGTATTTTCAATATATCGAATCATTAAATGAGGAGACAGCACAAGGAAGTGGGTGATGGATTGTTGATAGAGATGAATTTCATTCACTTAAGTTCACTGCTGGTTGTTGCTTCGTGGCTGGTTGGTTGGTTGCATGTTTGCCAAGCGGCTGCTTTTGGACAACTTTCTCGTGCCAAAGGGGTGTACAAAAGGTCGCGCAAACTGTTGAAGCTATCATTTCTGTTGGGTTTGTAACCCGTTGGCTTAATTACTTGCATAATTTAATTAAGATGAAAGTTATTGCTGTAAGTAATATTACAGCCTAATCATTATGCCAACTATATAAAAAAGACTTTATATTTTTTATATCATGTTTAGTTAACCAATTTACTTTATCTTTTGTTCTTGATTTGCCCACTGTACAGACCGTCCATCTGATAAACAAATATGGTTTTGGCCATTATTCATGAATTACAATTGCACAGTGGTTGGGCTTGAAAGCTGTATCGGCATGATATAGCAAAAAATCGAATCAAAATTCAAATCGTTACTTTTGAAGTTAAGTCTTCTTCTTGAATGCCACGTGTGTATCTGAAAGTTAATGCTGTCAAATTAAATATTTTTTTAATCTTAAAATATTGATAAATAGGCAAACACTTCATTTGGAAAGGTGGGGAGAAACAATTAAAGCTAAATATTATTATAAAAGACACTCTTATTTAATAAAGATATACACAAAAAATAGATAATATTATTTACTTTTTTTGAACGCCATATTATATATTATATTTAAATTAAATCATTAAATAAATTATTAAAAAAAGGTCTCTTTTTATAGCCTTTGATACCAACCACTGTGCATTGTTTATAAACTCTCCTTTTTTGTCGTACTATGACAATGACAGGCATTCACATTTAATCCAACATTTATTTCTTTTATATATTTTTTTATTATAGATTATTTTTATTTTGCGAATTGTGACATTTCTGCGCATTTGAGCAACTAAAATAAAACAAGTTTTTTAAATAGATTAAAGTGGAACACAATTAACATACGTTTTAAAGCCTTTATATTCATAAACAGTTTATACGAAATGCCAAAGCATTTCACTTCATTGATTCTAAAAAAGGCAAAAAGAATTTTAGGCTTGTTTATAATCCTATGAAGTGACGTTAATTGTTAGAAAGCCAAGTTTAGTTAATGTTGTACTCATATTTCATAGAAATAACAGAAAGTCATCACACAAAACCCATCAGCTTTCGTATATAACTCTTTCACTTTTAAGGTGAACAACTGAAAAGCTAAACAACTGAAAACAAGGCAAAATGCAATTTTTTCTTTATAAAATGTTTTCGTAATCGTCTAGCCTCTCCAAAAACTAATTTTTTTAAAGAAAGGGAAGGGATTGAAGAATATTGTCAGATAGACAGAGTGCCAAATCATCGTACGTTGCGTGAATTTGTCTTACTATCACTCTAATGGAGTAACTCTTGTCCCGGCTCAGGTCTTCCCTCTCTATTGAATATATTCGAATATAATTTTAATTGCTACAAATTAGTTTTGAATTTCTTAACTGACATTGAAGTTCAAACGAGCGATGACCAACTAACAACTAACAAATAACAGCTCCAACAGTAATTAACATTCATAATTTAGATGTGAAACTACTACATTTGGTTTATTGGTTGGTTGGTCAACTGGTCGGCTCCGATCTGGCCTGGTCTGGGCACTTTCGCAGATACCGCAAATCGCTGACAACGTGCTGGTCATTAGATTTATTGCCCAAGTAGCTTTGCATGCAAATTGCACCTCTGTTTATCTTTAAGCTCAGGTATATTTTATTTGAAAACAAAAGCTAAACCAAAAGCAAAGGCAACATTCACTGCGTAATTAGCCTTTGTTATTATAATTTTATGTTATTTCATATTTATAATAATCTGAATTGTACCATAAATATCCATCAAATTTGAACAGTTTTAAAACAAACAGTGGGTGATCTTCTTTTTTAATATTTTTGCTACATTTAATAATTTAAAAGATTTTGTAGGTAGCTCTTTTGCATTTGAAAATAGAAAAAGGAGCTATTGGTTTAGTTAAGTATATATGTTCTTGATCAGGTTCTAAAAATTCATTTCCCTTTCCGGTCTAGACAAGTTTTTTAATGATAGCGTCGTAAGATGTTGTTGCAGCAAATTAATTACTTTGAAAACTGTTTTTAATGCTTGGTGAGCAACTCACACAAAAAAACATTAAAACACTTATCAAATTTACATAATTACTATCTTAAGATCATAGTATAGTACATCCTAAGATAAATTGTAAATTGAACCTAATAATGAGGTATATAATACACTAGAAGATCTTTTTATTGCTTTGGCAATTCTGTGTAAGAATATACATTCTTAAAATATGGGGTCAAAAATTGGAAAGATAGCACACTATAATTTAATCAGGTTTCAACAGCAGCAGAACAAAAGAAAAACTTCTGACTTCATTGAAAATAATAAAAATGTAAACAAACAACAATCAAAATATGGGCAGGCTGTTTATACGAAGCAAATCGCGTGCCATAAAGTTTTAATTACCTTAATTAGCTGCATAAAGGTTCGGTGGACAGACAAGAAATCAAAGTTACTTATGACCTTGGGTAAGTGTTCCTTTGTTGTTGCTGTTGGTATTTCTATTGTTGTTGTCATGGCTGTTGTTATTGTCGTGGGGGCTGTTGTTGCTGCATTTTTCAGCATTGATGGAGCGACTTTAAGCCATGTGGGACCTTTTGGCTAGACATTGTTTATGATTTGATTGTTCAGTTGTTGCCGTAATTTTCTTTACCTCTGCCTCGTCTTTGACTCTTCTTGAACATCTGAAGCCAAGTGCGTCTTCAACAATTCAAGGTCACGGGAGCTAACACTGTCATTAAATGCTAAAATGCTAACAGATTTGATTAAATTAAATGGTTAACGTTATCGCTCGACGGTTGCATTGATTTCTAATTTGAATTTTTACTACCATATCGGTATATATACATATGCACATATATGTATATATATATTTGCAAATATTGCTAAGACTTTCAAGATTTTATGTCCGATTGTTATATGTGGATTGTTGATTGTTAATTACTGTATGTGTGCTGTGTGTATATTGAATGTTGTGCTTGTTTGCTTTATTTATGGCCATAGCTCGTGTAATTAATCTTCTGTAAAGCTTTAATACTGAATACATATATGCTTTACCACTACACTGCATAATAGCCAAGCAAAATCTCAGAATATTACCATAATATTACCTACTTGCCATTATTTTTTGGCGAGTCGCATAACTTTTGTTTGTATTGCTAATTTTCGTCGTTGCAGAGGATAAGGAACTATAGTAGTATGACCTGACAGTTTTTTTGTTTTATAAACATATTTCCAATCTTCATATATTAAAGAGTAAATATTTATATTTTATATTTATATATATAACCATATATATGAAGTATAGAATAGAAAACATAAAATGTAAAATATAAAATTTAAAATATTAATTATAAAATATTAAATATAATATAACTCCTAAATAAAATACAAAATATATCTATATAAAATATAAAATACAAATTGATTTTGTGCTCTTACAAATTGTATTTGGGTCGACTATTCATAGTTGTTGGTAAAAAAAATTAAATTAAATAAATAAAAATTTATGATCTGCAGGTCAATGTTAAGATATGTAAATATTTTACAATAACAGGTTTCTGTTAACATATAATGTTAACCGGATAGCGAGCTCCTCAATTATTTTACGATAGAACAAGGACAGAGAAAATAGATAAATATTACTATTGTAAATCATTATCTTATGTATTAAATCATAATCATATTGTGAAATCTATTATTTCTGCCAATATTATGTATAAAGAATATAAAATTTAAAGTTAAAATTTTAAATTTAAATATAAGAATATATTTTTAATCTAAATTTTAATTTTATTTCAATTTTGTTAAGCAATATTTTAAAAATTTAATTTAATTTGTACCATAATTTTTGGTCGAATGCTCATAGTTGACATTAAATAAATAAATAAATAACAAATTATTTCGCATCAGTTTCTTAACTAAAATAATCTGCAACAATAAGAGAAATTTTGTTTATTATATATATATATACATGAATGCTAAAATTTTATATTAGAAATTGTTTAAATACATTTGACTTAACTTTTACTCTTACGTTACTTTTCTGTAGCGATCGCTAATCGCCTATCGCCAATCGACAGTCAGTGCTGCCAGATTTATAGGAATTTTGTAAAAATTTAAATTATATACAAAAATCATTTGTGAGTATTCGTTCAACAACAGCAAGCAGTTTATTTTAAAATTTGAATACATTACCAAAAAAAATCTCTAAATTATTATCACTGACAATTGAAGCGCCAGAGAAATAAATAGACAGAGTGAAAGAGAGACAGAGTGAGAGAGAGTGAGAGAGTGAGGCAGAGAGTCAAGAGCAACGATTTTATGATAACATATGTATGTATTTGTGTATATTCGAACTACAAAAACTGCCTGTCGTCGTGGTGGCATATATCGTCTCAGAGTTCTATTTTTCAAAGTATTTTTTAAAACGTAAAACAGTATTCAACTACACGCGAAACAGAGCAAATCGTTCGCCGACAATCGTTCACTTCGTTCAGTTTAAACATAAAAAAGTTCGAATATAAAAAAACTGTTCGACATTTGGATACGAACAATACCAAAATTGAAAATAAAAGCACACACAAAAGTTGGAAACAAAAAACGATACAAACCGAAACAAAATGCACAGCAATCTATTGGATGAGGTGGGTTTATTCGATTATATACAAAACTCGTTTATGTATTTTCCATAATATATGCCGATAATGCTCATTTATTTTTCGATTTCCAAGTCTATTTCTGTTGGCAAATTTTTCTTGCCGAATTATTAATTGATACGAGTAGCCGCATTGGATATGTAGTATCATTATTAGTACTTTACGTACATAGCCTAAATCGTTAGTCAGCAATCTTTTGTAAAGGTGTCATTAATTTATGTATATTCATTGACATCATACACAGCGACAGATATTGCTTTTCCGACATTTTCCGCGAAAAACTGCTAAAGGCTGAAAGACAAAGAAAGAAATTGGCTAGGAAGTGAAGAAAGAAATGCTTTATTCATTTTAAATGGAATTCAGCGGATTGATCTTTATTTCTAGCAAAATATTTACAATTCCTAAACATTCTGATCAACACCTGAACCAGTCTTGAATATAGATACATGTAGACATGTTCTGCTCGTTTTATAGTTTTACTGAAGGTTATGCTTGATTCTGTTTATAAATCCCACAAGCTATGTTACAAACTATGAACTGGTTATTATCTCTATTATTTACATATAACATATGAAAGATATCATGCTCTTAACTTCTTATCGCATATAACTATTGCAAGTTTTTTATGCAAATAGATTACTGGAACAGTTATGTAACCTTACTGTAATCTATATTACATACCTATAAGCTATGCAACTATTTAAAACTATACTGCAATCTAGGGTTCAATTGTTTTTAGCTGAACTTGTTTTTAATAATTATTGCTGATACTTTCAGTAAATGCTTTTACATTTGTTAATTGCTGATTTATGTTAAAATTTTTATTGGCTAATACTATAAAAATTAAACTCTAAAAAGCATTATACAGTCAACAAGCTATGGCCATATACTGCCATCAACTTTCTTGGCGCATTCGTCAAAAGGTAAGCAGTCCACCGCATCTATAAAATTGGTTCACGTGTGACTTTGAATCACTGCGACTATTTTTATTTTGATTTTCATCTGCTTAGTCGAGCAATATAATATGAACTCATTTCATTTTACGAAAATCTGCGCGCCCACATAAGAGCGAAAGAGTGTATATGTTATGTTGAACTTTGTATACCCTTTACTTAAATTGTATTTATTTAGCTTTTACTATTTGTGTTACAAACTGTATACACATTGCAGTACACCTTTTTTATTTGTAAATGACAGAAAAAGAATAAATTTCATACAAAGAATAATTGCAAAAATTATCTATTTAAAGCTGTTAATTAACTATTGCTAGACCTGAAAATTGGAAATTTTGGGCCTTGGCTTATCGGTGCAGTCAAGTCGTGTGTGCCCTTTACTGGGTCATTGAGATAATGATTGCTGAGCAGAACCTTTAGAGGAACTGATGATAAGCCTTATTTTTGTTGACATAGTTTAAAAAACCGAAAGAGCCTATAAGAAATAACGCTATACCTATAACAAATAACATTATCTATACATACATATATATTTATATTTATATGTGTATTAACTGATATTTATTTATGTTTCCTTCAGTTCAATGAGAATGGGTACATTGTCATAGAGGACTTTCTTACACCTGAGGAGGTGGAGACACTATATCAAGCTGGTCGGACTCTTTGCATGGATGCTCCACAATCAAATCGAAAAATTTTTAGTACCATTAAATGCGAGGATGCACAGGGAAAGGAGAAGTATTTTTTGGAGTCCGGCGACAAGGTGCGTTTTTTCTTTGAGGAAGGAGCAATTGGCGATGAGGGTGAACTGATTGTCGATCCGATGATAGCGTTAAATAAAGTGGGACATGCGTTGCATGTGGAAAATGCAACCTTCAATGAGTACACCTTTAGCAATCGTGTGCGAGAGGTTTGCTGGCAGCTTAATTACAATCGTCCTGCTGTGTGCCAAAGCATGTATATCTATAAGAATCCTGGCATTGGTGGAGAAGTAATACCCCATCAGGACTCCTGGTTCCTTCACACAGAGCCCAATTCGGCTGTGGGCTTCTGGATTGCTCTGGAGGATTGTACATTACAGAATGGGTGCCTTCAGTTCATCAAAGGTTCACACAAGAGCGGTGTACACCGTCGTTACCAACGCAATCCAGACAAGAATTCCAAAGAACTAATGGTCTATGATCGCGCTGCTCCCATCTACCCAACATCCAGTTATACACCGCTTCAAGTAAGCAAGGGTAAGTAGCAAAATCCTATCCTTAATACAATGTAATGCTATTGTAATTCTGTTCTAGGCACATGCATTGTCATTCATGGTAATGTAGTGCACAAGAGTGAAGCAAATCGATCCCAGAAGAGCCGTCAAGCCTACACCTTTCATGTGATAGAGACTGAAAACAATGTTAAGTACTCGGAAGAGAACTGGCTGCAGGCTACGCCGGATAAGCCATTTCCTTTGCTTTTCGAGCGCAAGTCTTAGGACTAAGACCGTTTAAGTTGTAATATATACCGAAATCTATTAAACTATAAAAATCTATATTAAATTATGGCTAGTAGAATCTCAAATCCTGTAAACTACGCAATATATAAATACTTCTCGAGCTCAGATCAAATTTTTACTGAAGATTCTTTACATGCTTAAATAGATATGAAAGTTTAGGTATCAAAGCATATTTCCACACCCATCCACTCATAAAAGTTATGGTACATGAAAGGTAGTATATATGATAATTGAAAGGATGTATATATTAAGTGGGAATTAATAATTTATTAATGTGGTATTAACATCAGTTCATGTTTTGTTCAGTATTCGTAAAACACATTTTCACTCTGAACTTATTGTTAATTATTTTAAGATTAAATCTTGAGCTAGATTCCTCAGCTAGTCTAAGGAAATCTATAAGATCTCAGATGTTCTCTTTTGGATTTCCCTATTGCCAATGCAATAAATAACTAAAACTCACTGCTTCACCGCGACTCCACCCACTTTGATAAATTTAGTAGTGTTCATTTTGTTATTGTTATTTTTGTTGTATTAATAGAAGTTAATCGTGGGTTAGCAGGTGGTCCATTGGCTGAATTCATCATTGATTAAGGTTAAAAAGACGTGTTTTGCTACCCCGAAAACTTTAAATAATATATATATATATTTATATTATATAATACATATATAATTAAACCAAAAATAAATAAAAAAATATATTTTAAAATATAATTAATATATGTTTTTCTTAATAGAATGTTTAGAAAGTCCATTTGATTAAATAAAATAAAAATATGGATCGTTACTTTATACAATTTACTTATCGATTAATTGGTTTTCGATTAAATACGTCAATGTCACTAATTTTTAATATTTGGTCTATGGAACATAATATTCCTTATGCAGTTCTAATTTTAAATATTTAGTACGCCACGTATAGAAAATGGTTTGGTGCTTGGCTAAGTGTAATAATTTTTCATTAGCAGCGGAAAACTATGCAATGAATTTGTAAGTTTGCATCGATCAAAAATTTCAATTTCATTATAAAACTTTCAATAAAGTGGTTAGTGTCTTGAATTTAACAAGCAAACTGAAAATATCCAAGATATAAACCTATTTGTGGATTATGGTCTGCAAGGTAGACTGATTTTATTTAATATTTTTTTATTTTTGTCAAGACAGAATGGATATTTTAATCTTTGATCGTCTTGGTTAAAAATCCACTTTGCATAAAAAAATTAAAAAAGGTAATTAAAAAAAAATTAAAAAATATATCGGGCTCTTAAGTTAAAATCTATCAGAAAGGCAGTTTTTGGTGATGTGATAGAGGTCTAACCACAATGGAGTGTGCTCGGACTTTTGGTTTAGAACCTATTTACTGCAGATATGTCGTAAAAATGTTCGAACAAATGATTTAAAAATGAAAATTCATTAGCACACCAAAGGTTGACCAATAGGCTCACCCCAATTCGACCAATCGAGCACACAATCTCATTTATCGTATCCCTTCATATAGGAAAGCATTCCGGCATATTAAAAACTGCAATGGCGTTATAGCTAAGTCGGATGCTAAGCACGCAAACATCTTTGCAGAAATTCTAGAATTTAGATTCATACCTTTTTTCACTTGGCAGCGATGATCAGTTTCCTAATTATTTTGTTAAAAACATAGAAACCATTTTGTTGATTAGACGATCGAGGTTGGCTGAATTTACGACCGCCATACTGAAAACCTTTCTACCTCATGCTTCGTGCACACTTAAAGTGAAAGCGCGCCAAAAGCTTTCGAATAGTGTATTAGGCCCGATGTTGTACTTACTTTGTACAGTCAATCTGATGATGTCGCCATTTTGCGTAATTCTCTCTTTTTATTAAGATGGCGACTTCATTATTTTTTAACTATTTGATGATAATAATAAAAATAATAATTATAATAACAATACCAATAAAAGAAATAAAATAACATTAAGAAATATAATAATAATATTAACATTTACTGTACGCGCCTCTTCTTGACTGAGTGGGCCTAGTTTATACGCTATTTAAGATTGAACTGTGATCTAAGGTTGAAGACCGCAGATTCCACGTCATACCAGTCGAAACTCTGACACACACAGATTACACGGAAACAAGTTGGATACAAGGATACCTCTCTATATTGTGTTGGTAAGTTAAGATATTCTCAGACATATCTCTAGTTTAATTAGAGCTGATGCAGTAAATATTTATTTATAGCTGAATATTAAAGAAAAACCATATAAATCCATAGTTTCAATTCGCTTAATAACCTGCATATATCCTTATTGACGTTTTTCAAGTCAAACATCCCTTTAGCACGATGGAAGCCAAAAATCGCAGAAACAGTTAGTACAATCGAAATGTTGTTGATTATATAAACAAATGCAGATATAATCCTTTTTGGGGCTTCCAGTTATTCCGCGTTGCACGATGCAATCTGCAAGGGGGCTTTCACTTATAATTAATGCGACTAATTTGTGGTAATCGACATGGGAATCTTGTTTATTAAACGTTGTTGCAAATAAGCCACAGACCGCCTATACAAAGACCGCCTATTCCACACTTGAACACCACACGAACACATGCACACAAAAAAAAAAGAGGAACACATATAAAGTGGACAGTTTTTCTTGTTCATGGAGCCTTTTGTTATCGCAGTTCTTGTTGGTCATTGGATTCTTCTTCTTCTTCTTCTTAGTTCTTCTTCTTAGTTCGTATACAGTATGTAATGTTCTTTCATGTTGCAAAACGATTTGTTGGCGCAAGATTTATGAACTTGTTTTCCCTGACAGCCGACAGTGGTTAAGGTAACAGACACACACAGTCAAACATACACTTACAATTATGTGTGTGTATATGTGAACGTGTGTGTGTATGTGTCTTTGTGTATGTGTGTGTGTGTGCGTGAACATGCCGCTAATTAGAAGATTTTAATTATCTGTTTTTAATCAGCTTCCACAAAGATAATGATAACCAAAGTTGTACTCTCCTTTTTAGCCCCATTGCCTTTGAAAAAGGAAAAAGGAGAAAATGGATTTGTGCAAAAACGAAAAGCATCTAAAAGTATGTACAATAATCAGCTATAAAGTATATATATCCATAAAAGTATAAACTATATATCTTCATAATCAGGATGACTAGATGACTCGATCTAGTCCTGTGGCTCAGTCCTCCCATTCGTCCGCTGTTCTGTTGCCGCAGGACATGTTAAAGCATATAGAGACTAAATAACATTTTCTTGTAATAAAGTAAATTTTCATAGCAGATTTCACAATCTTATATAATTTGGTCTCACGTCTAACACAAATATGCAAATTGCTTTTGGTTTTGATGGTTCGTGTTTTCTTTAAAGTTTTCTTTAGATAAGGCAAAGGGGTTCTAAAGGTCAGGTAGATCCGACTAAAGCTTGATCTTTGTGTAGATGTTTGTCTGTTGCGTTTGTTAAGAAGCCATGAGTATTTAAGTCAAATGTTGTTGACATTTTAGAGCGTCGTTGTCGTCGCGCGATGAATAGTTGGATTGTCAGCAAATTTTTTAAAGGTGTTTCTGGACTCGCGGTCACGCGAATGCTGCCAATAAGCGCTGTCAAAATGTCCCGCAATTATTAGAAGTGATTTTGACAAGTTTGGTGACAGGGCGGATGGGTATAAACTTCCTATGGCAATCCATTGCGCCTGATCCTGTGTACCCATTTACAATCACAATCGCGGATTACAGTTGTCTGTTGTGTTCTGTGTCCAACCCTGTTGTTGTTGATTGTCGGCCTTTTTGCACAGTTGTTCCCTTATTGCGTGTTTAAGGCCCAAAAAGAGGTGATGTTGCTGTCATTGACGATTTATGTCAACTGCCGTCGCGGCAAAATATTCAAATTCTTTGCATTCACTCATCACTTGTCGTCATGTCCGGCACCAACTCCAACTAAACCTCAAGCTACATCTTCGGATACAGCTTCTGCTTCGACTGCTACGGGTTGCGGAACTAAGGGAGCAAATTTACCCGCCAGGAGCTGACGACGGCTTGGGCTTTTGAAGCACTCGACAGTAAACTTATGTGTCCGGCGTGGAATTCATGACGAGGGTTATTCTAAACTTTGATGGAAATGTTCTTTAAGTTTTCAATTAATCTAAGATTTATATGTGATATTCCAAGCTATAGATTACAGACAGATACAGCGAGAGAAAGAGAGAATGAAAGTGTTAATCGAAAGCAATAAAAGTTACCCCTATTCCGTATGTAATATTAGTATATAAAACTTTTGTAGCTACCCACTGTTTAACTCGCATTTCTGTCCAGTTAATTTTCCATTCAGCTTGCCTCGCGCACAAAAATTAAATTCAAAATCGAAATTTATTGAACTCTAATGGATTTGTGTACCCCTAGTGATTCTCAGAGTGGGGTTCCTTTTGTGCTGCTGTTAGTCTTGAAGTCTTCCGTATCCAATCTCCATTCTCCTTGCTGTATTTTCAGTTTTCAATTTTACATTCTTATCTGTAGTTTCTCGCGCGCCATACGCCACACCAAGTTGGAAGCGATGCGTTACCTGTTATTTTGATTTGACAGGATTCATTGTCTCCACCACTTGATTTCAATCTTATGCGTCAGATTCTCAGTCTTAGTTTAGGGCTCACCCAACACAATCTCATTCTAGTTATTGAGCTGAGGTATAGTAGCATTGTCCGCGTCGTGGATTCTTTCCTTGTGCAAGGCTAAAGGCAAAGTCGTATTGACATTTTAAATGCGTCCATCACTTTGAGTATACTTTGTTTGGGTCTGGTTTTGGGTTACGTTTTACTGCTTCCCACTTCTGGAAATTGTTCATTCGTTGCTGTTCGCTGACGGAATTGATTTAAATATATTTCAGCCCCAAGGGGCCAGAGCTCCACTTTGCTATGTTGCCATGTTTAGAGCTATTGGCATGGGCAGTAAATTGGTCAAAAGCTTCAACGGCATCGGATCTTATAAGTGCGGCCAGCACTTTCGGTGGTTTGATTGACTTGTGTCACTTTGTCTTATTTGTCAAACGAATGCCTTCATTTAGTTTAAGTGGCGCTTAAATGTCAGGTGTCTGATTGGGCATCCAATTGAAATGTTTGCCATGTTTGCCATGTTTGCCATGTTGCCATGTTGCCATGTTGCCATGCGCCAGCCATCAATACCAATGAATCTGATCGAATGAGAACTGGGTTGGTATATGCCCTGTCCTGTGCTTAACTGGCTACTCAAGGCTTTTGTCCTGGCCAAATGACAAGCGCCTGCATTCAAATGCCTATCAAATTGTTACACAGTTGAGTAGCAGCAAATACAAACAGCAGCACCAGAGTAGAGGTAACGCATCCTTTTGGTAATATCCTGCCACAAATCCCAACAGCTATATGCGATTTATGACAGTTGTGCCGGCAACAAAACGAACAGCTACAGGAAATGTCCTGCTTGTTAACCGGAAATATGTTTCATATCCTGCAACACGTACTCGACTATAACCGTACCAGATTTCCATTCACTTCACAATTGAATAATGCAGCTCAGAGCTGTGATGCCCAAGATATGCTTATTTACCAGTCTCCTTTCTACTACTGTTAGCCCCACCCTCGCCCCCACCCACATACCATACATGGCATCAAGCTTATCGTTCATCTAAAAAGGGTTTCAGTTCCAATAATAGCTTATAAATAATATGTGACCAAATTGCATTTGCTTCAATCCTATTTCCATTTTGTCCTTCGAAGTCAATGCATTGGTAGCCTGACAGCCACATTTCAATTTGTACTTTGATAATAATAATCTATGTATAATAATATTTACACTATAATAATAATAGTTAGGAAAGTTTAAAGAGAACAGTTGCGTCAATTGTTAGAATATCACCAACTCTGTTTCAATTCATTGTCAAAAATAAACTATTCAACAGTTATCGATTCTGCTTTGTCAGCAGTTAAATTAAAATAGTTAGATATTAAGTTGCTTTCTTTTTGCAGTTAACTTAAAGATATTTCTATTTGATTTTTTTTAATTTTTTGTTTTGTGTAAACTCTCAAGTTAGTTGAAGTAAATGCTCCTTAGTTTTGGCTGCATTTAGTTGTGACAATCTGCTTATTTGAAATGTTAATACTTGTTTAGAAAGAAGTTGTACTATATAATACTAAATAGTTGAAACTCTATTAAAAATATATGCATATTCCTTCCCTCATCCAATTCCTTGCCGATATCAACCCGAATAATATAAAAAACTCAAATTAAAAATCAGTTATTAACACAACAACAACACAAATTGTATACTAATTACAGCTTGAAGGCCTGAGTAGCTCTCCCTACACATTTAATGCACTAGAGATTTACTCTGAGATACATTATAATAAATAAATAAATAAATACTATATCTGCCTCAAAGAACCTTTAAGACTATGCGAAGTCTTGCTGCCATCTTGAAATTATTAAGAAATTTGTAGCATTATTTTTTATAGCTTAGATTGGTTTACGCATCAGTAATTATTTAAAAGTTTAATGATATTCTATATAAGAGATTTATAAATGCAGCTCATTGTTGTGTATAAGATAAGGTCGAGCTGAAATTAAGTTGAGATAAACTTGTAAAGAGACTAACATTATGACTGTATCAAAGAAATTGTAGATAGAATAGTTTGTTGAGGTGTCAAATTAGAGATGGAAGTCTGTTGAATGGGCGTAGGTGTTCCCGTTAATATTAAGCGTATGTGCTGGAAGGATTCTTTGACTTGTTATTGCAATTATGAGCTGGTTAAAAGTTGGTACCCAGATGGTAGCTACTATAAGCCAGTGTGAGTTCCGGCTGCTGCTGCAATGCCCCGAGGTGGGATTTCAAATTGAAAGTCAAATACGAAAGGCAACAACACGCCCAACTGATTTTAAGATTGCAGTTTGGTAGCCTGCTGATGGGGAGGAGGGTGGGGGGGTTTGGTACACATTGCTGAAGCCTGAGCTTGCATTTGCCACAATTGCCAAGCACTTTGTAACTGTCGGCGGCTATTAAGAGGCTCATTTTTTGCCGCTGCTGGTGCGTTATGTTCCTGGAGTTGGCATGCAAATCCAGAGCTATAGTCAGAAACAGCGACTGAGGCAGGGGACTAGCAGGGGTAGGGCAGAGGCAGAGACAGAGGCAGAGGCAGAGGCAGAAGCAGAGTCTAAGCTTAAGTTGCTACCGTCATCTGGCGGCAGCTGTTAACTCCTTGCGCCTTGTTACAATGTGGCCAAAAAACAAGAGCTGATTCCCGCCTGTTGCGTAATTTACAAATGGCAACAACAGCGTCGAGCAACAAGAAACAACAAGATTGAACAACAACAACAGCAACAACAACAACAAAAATGACAACAAAAAGCAAGAATAGATTGCGGTTGAGTTTTTGATTTCTTTTTTTTCAAATTGGCAACCCGCGCGCAATCAACTTTACCATTCCCCTCCTGCCTGTGCCAGCATTGTCCCACGGCCCATTGAATTGAATTCAAATTTCAATGCAATTTTGCATATCCAAGCGCATTATAGCCGCTTGCCAACTTACTCTTACTCTTACTACGAGACACAAAGCCTATTGAACTGTGTGAGCCAATGCAAGCTTTTGATCTGCCGCCACTGTGTACACCATTCGCTTTTGTGCTTAGGCGAGATTGAGCATGAGCTGGGATTCATATCCACCATTTTGTGCAGGATCTCCATGCCATTTACATGGACTTCAAGTGCGGCCGCAACTGATGCTGATGCTGATGCCATATGCAATGCACCGCAACTGAATTACGCAGGATGCGCTGAAGAGGTAAACTCCATATCATCTGGAGATGGACTGCAAATGTCGCCAAATGCGACTTTTTAGGCAGACAAACACAGAACGACATTCACAACAACGACCATCGACCATGGACATAGACATTGACATCAGTTCAATTGGGATGCATTGGACTTTTCGTGGAACCAGAATATTGACATTTTTTGTCCAGCAACAACAGTTTTGCCCGGCTTGGCCTCAACCATGAAAAGAACAATGGCCAACATGTGCCAGAGTGGGTAGGCATCATATGGCTTGAGCCGCTTGAGCTCAAACTGAAGCTTAACTTGGAAGCAGCTCTGTTCCATTTTTGTTTGCCTTAATGCCACCAATTGAGGGAAGCTTAAGCTTCTCTTTTAACCAACATGAAGGCCTGCTGGTACTGAGCAGACTTTAACAATAATCCACAAGGCGCAAGTTACTTATGTGAAAAAAAATTAAATGAATTCACATCATACCGAAAATAATAATACATCTACAATTACAGTTCTAGCTTTAGTTTCTGAGAAAATATAATATATAACAAATTATAATATATTATATAAGATAATATATTGTAATATAATTTATATAATATACTATAAATGGATTTTTAGATGTATATCTGTAACATATTAAGTAGTATGTATATCTGAACTATTAAAATCAAACTGCTAGTTCTATCATCATCATCATCATCGTCATAATTACATCGTCGTCACCGATGTATCGGCGATTGTATTGCTTCCAGTAGCTGTTACGTGCTTCTGGTTTTGTTAGCTAGTTGGTTGGCAACTCGGATGCTGTTGCCTGTTAGTCAATGGAGTTATGTCCATGTTATAAGCACTTAATCTGATCTCTGCAAGTATCCTTTGTTTTGTGCCGTAGTCAGAGTTGCACTCTAAGTAAAGCTTGTTGTGGTGAATTTGAAGTTCGAATAAGATTCCCTTCAGCAAGAGATTTTTTTTTTGGTTTTTCATGGGAAGCGACTAATTTGTTAAAGGACTAAGCAATGGAGCTTCACATCAATTAAAACAAAAGATTTGACTGAAAGCCTTCGAACCCTACTCAAGATGTCTATCATTCTATTGAAAAGGCTCGGAAGAAATCAACGCGGAATGATATGGAAGTCGTAAATCGCCTAACAGTTTGCCAGTTTGCCAGTTTACCAGTTTACCATTTTACCAGTTTATCAGTTCGCCTGCCTCTCAAAACAAGCATCCCCCGGTTTATTAGAATTAATTTGGGTGTATTTTTGGTTTATACAAACTGCGGTAGGTTAATGGTCTGTTCAAGTGCCGGCAATGCTTTCACTTGCATATGCTATTTGGTTCGCTAGATCGAGAGACCACACACCGTCTGCTTGTATATAAAAGAGAGCAAGTGTGTATATATTTCTGTGTGTGTGTGTCTGTGTGTGTGTGTGTGTGTGTGTAATGGAGGCAGGCACTCGTGTTATATGTCACACATAAACACAGCAAGCGGTGTTGTCGATGGCTGCAGTGCTACACGTTATCAAAATATTTAGAGAAAGGCGAGGATAGAGAAAGGAGCTGAGGGATAGTCATAACTGACAGACTAAAGTGAAAGCAGTAGTCAACATTTAAGATGCGCAGCAGGCTCTGCTGCAGTCCAGTATATGCCACTACCAGCAACAGCAGCAATAGCAATAGAAGCAGCAGGCGGCATATCCCTCACAAAAATTGACTTTGCGGCCTGAATACAAAGGCAAATCCATAGCGACAACTGCGACGACAACAACGAACAACGATCCTTGGACAAGGGACACAAGTACATTAGATTTTAAATATTGGTGACTTTAGCGCATTATTTTGCTCTTTGAAATGTATTTGCATATCTGAAGCTGGGACTCAGGCAGAACTGCATATTGGCTAGCAATTTGTGGCCAAAAGCCGCTTACTGTTTGCCATTGCCACTTCGTCATGCTTGACTGTTGACTGCTCCTTTTATGATCTGAGCTGCTGAGCTGTTGAGTTGCTGAGCTGCTGACCTGCCATGCAGCTGAAATTCGTAGAAAACAACAAGTTGACATTGCACACAGTGACACAAAATTGTAGCATAACTTCAAACAATACTCAGCCAAATACATACACATCCAAATACAGTTATTTTTGTATGCTGTTGCCTGCTTGTTCTTGTCTCAAAAGTTGCATAATTGTTGCATCACTTTCTTGTTTATTATACAATATTCATAATATTATTGTTTGTGCTTTTTATACATAAATTAAATCACTAGGCAGCTGATTATTATTATTAAATAATCACATTGCGGGAGTAACTTTAAGAATCTAAAATAAACCAGAAACCCACAAGCTTTGTTAATTTATTTTCTGTTATATTTTTTAACTGTTCTGCTCCAATCGTATTCAATTTTTAACTTTTTAATAGAACAAAAGATTAAAACAGTAATCTACCATATATACTAAATATCATTCAATATGTGAAATGAAGTAACTGCTGGAAAGTTTTAAATTTTGATTTTACATAATTTCAGGTGGCACTGCAATAATTAGATTTAGATTTTAAGTATATATATTTAATTTAAATTATTTTTGTTCGGTTGCTAATTTCAAACATATTTATTTATTGTTTAACTGCCCTAGTCCCAATATATGATGTAACGTAATTTTTCTTTTCTTTTACACAACAAAATAATTAAATGTTGTGATTGAAACTTGGTTAATGAGAACCATCTGAGATGCTATGTTGTGGCTGAGTAATATGATATGAAATAATAATATAAAATATTTAAAATATACAGTATAAATTAGACTGAATTTTAATAATTTTTTCCTTTCTTGTATCTTCATAATCTTATTTCTAATTTTTGTATTTTTCTGAATTCTATCCAACCAAACAACTTTTGGTGGACTAATTATAATCGACGTTTAAATAAACAATAATATAAATAATATTATAATAATAAATATATATAATATAATATAATAATAATATAAAAATAATAATATAATAATAATAATAAAAAAATTATAAATAATAAATTAATATACAAATTCCATATTTAAAAGCAACCAATAATATAATGTAAGTTAATTGCTTTTCCTGTGTATTTATTATTAAGCAGAGTAATTATCCAAAAGTATTTTATTGCTTCGCTTATAATTATAAATAAATATTAAATAAAGGAGTAAGTAAATGGGTTCGGAGGAGATGTCTTCTTCCTCAACTCTGATTGCTTTAAATTGTTCTAGCAGCTTCTTGGCCAGTTTATTAGGGTGACAAATAACTTTGTGCAGAGAAAGAGAAGTTTATTTATTAATTGTGTCTGCAAACACAATTTTCAAGCTAAATATTACTGGTGTGCAGCTCTCAGTGATGTGTCGTAGGATCTTGGTTTGTAGTATGTGTTTATTTTGTTTAGATTTTAAATACTAATTTTCAAGTGTTCATTTATTAAAAGGTGGAAAAATATTATTTTAAAGTATCATTCAATTCGGTTAAGCAATTGTATTTATTTTTCTATATTTTGAGCAACTCCGTAAATCTTTCATACAACCAGAAAATAGGAGTGTCTTTTATTCAACGGATCATAAGGCTGAACCACTGTGGTTGGTGACCGTCGGATATTGAGTTTTGCTTGTATGTCCTCCGTCTCTGTTCAATTGCCCAAATAAGGTGCAACAATTGCGGCAGCCGACTGCAACTTCAATTGCAACTGAACCTGAAACTGGAACTTAAACTGGAAATTGAAGCTGAACCTGAAGCTGGAGCTGCGGCGTTTCCTTTGTTTGTTTTCTTGACGAACGATTGCAATTTATTTGTATTGTTGCATTTGCGGCATTTGAAATGCATTTTTGATTATGTTTACTTATTTCGTATATCAAAAGGGATTTGCCGATGCAACTTGCTCTTCAATAAGGGCAAAACAATATGCCATGAGCCAGCAAGCTCAGTGCTAGAAATTGTTGCCCCAATTTGTTTTTTATTTCTTTTATTTTTTCTTTTAATTTTTATTCTTTTTATTTTGCTTTTTGTTTTGGTTTTGTTTATTTACATTCGAAGAGTCCACCAATTTTTTTCTCTTGCTGTTTTCAAGTGGTGGCGCCATTGGTCACAGCGCCAGCCAAATATCTAAATACTGGCCAAGCACCTCCAGCTCCCCCAACACTCCCGCCATCATATTCCTCCAACATAGTCCTCCAACAGTGTCTTCTTGGGCTGCCAACAGATTTTTGTTTAAACATAAATTTTTCATTTTTTTAAATCAATAAAGTGAAAAGCATCAAAGCTAAACAACGCCACGAGACCAAAGCCACAACAAAAATTATATTTATGCCACAGTCGGCGATTTCCTTTCTCTGTATGTGCGTGTATGTGTGATTTTTCTAATTGAGCTTGACTGAAATTATATAAATAAACAAATCAGACGCAGTGCAGCCTGCATTGTTGTCATCGTGTTCAGCTTCATTCCTGTCGATTTCTATTTTTCCATCTCCACAACCATCCCTATTTCAGTCCCTATCATTACCAGACTGGCTCAATGGTTGTTCCTATGCTCCCCCAATAGTAAACAAAAACAGATAAATGCTACAAATTTACCAGAGTTTCATAGCTCCAGAATCCAGGGCGTAAACTAACTTTGATAGATCTGCTGTGTATTGATAGATTATCCATGGATCAAATTGGTTTGTTTATTTGTAAGCTTAACTACTTTAACTGAAAGATCAAGTCTATAGTCATAATAATGAAATTAATTATCTAAGAGTTTAGGTAGAAGCGCGCAGTGTCAGTGATGGCTGAGCACATATTTCTCGGCCCACAAGCAAAATCCTTTCTCTCATTGAAGTTAAAGAAGTCAATCAATAACTTTCCATTAAAATAATCGCCGGTAAACATTCTCTGCTTCGATTTCTTCAATCAAGTACTGTTAAGAAAATACTACGCCCGAAATAATAAATACTTACTCGTATGTTGTATAGAGAACTGCTTGTGATATATTTTAGACTTTTCATTTTAGTTATTTTAAATTGCTATAATTTCAAACGCCTGTCACATTTATTGATTGACAGTTCAACTTTAGACATATATATCTATATATATATAAATATATGTACATACGAGTGTTAAATAATTGGGTATTTCATAGTTTAGTTTGATGTTATAATCGTGTATGATTCGATGTGACGGATTTCAGACAATTCTCGGGAAAATTCCAGTTTGAGTTCCATAAACGTGGCCTAATCATAGCTTAAGTTTAAAATGCGCAATTTATCAATTTTTCAGCGCCAGGGCATTTATCGGATAATTGCTGTTTACACACACATCGCACAGCATATAACACACTACAGTATAAGCTGTGTGTGCGGTAAGGGTTGGGCAATAATAAAAAAACCGCAAAATCATCAGCTAAAGTCAATGTTTTTGTTGTATTTGTACTCGCAGTTAAAGTCTTGGGGCACTAAATTGCTGCAATAAGAACATGCTAGTTAATTGGCCCAGAGAGCAGCTAACTGACAGCTAAATTGCAATATCGCATTGCGTTTTGATGGTTACGTAAATTTACTTTATTTTAGCCTTTATTGTCAGTGCTCCTTTACTGTGTTATGCTATGCTATACTGTGCTGTGTTGTGTTGTGTTGTGTTGTGTTGTGTTGTGTTGTTGTGCGAACTGCTTGGGGCTTGCTGAATGTTGCCGTCTGTATAGTGGATGGTAGTTGTATTGCTGGGGTCAATTTGATTGAGCACAGCTGGTAATTCAAAGTGTATCCATGCCATTTAGTTCGATTGCTAGATTGAATATTCTCATGTATAGCACTTGTTGCTCTGATTATTTATATTAAGTTTATTTGCCGGTGTGCCAAATCATACTCGCGGTCTACGAAACAACTGAAAAGCTCCGCCTTCAAGCAACCAACCAATCAGAAACATCGCCATATTTGAAGTGAGAGGGTACTTCAGAGCATATGTGAAAGCGCAAGAGAGCTAGAGCGAGAGCAACCACGAAAACGAAATAAATGCAATTGGGGGAGAGTTGTAGTTTTCATTATTGTTGTTGTTGCTGTTGAGTTTGTGGGCGCTGTTGTTGTTGCGCTTGCCTACAGACTGACACATGCCTTGACTAGTTATATATTGAAGTGCAGCTACAAGCCGCTTGGCGGCGCTGTTGCTGCTGTTTAGTCTACCAATTAACATTTTGTTGTTTTTGCGACTGTTATTATATTATTATATTTTTACATTTTATTATATATTTGATTATTGTGACTGTTAAACAGCCGTTTAACTTTGGTTAGATACGCACTGTGTCTCGTAGGCTTTAAACTAAAAACTGTCTAAATAAAAACTTAAATGCTGTCCATCAAAAGATTTTACACGACATTTGGAATTTCCAAGCAAGAATAAAAAGAGAAAATTTTAAAAGTCCAAAACAATAACGGTGAGGGCGAAAAAAAACGCCGCCTGTTACCATAGCTATTTGAAAATTAACTACTTGAGATGTGTTTTTGGCGATAAGCGTGCTTACACGAATGCTTACCAACCCCTGATGATTAATTGTGCCGGAGGCTAAAAGCAGCAACAACAGCAAGAACAACAGTGGGAACAACAATATATGTTGTATGGTTGGCAGCTGTTTTTTGCTGGGGCAGCCGTCTAAATTAACTTGCTAGGAGTTGGGACAACTGGGCTTTGCCTTGCAGATTGCAGAATTCAGCATATAGAATGCAGCAAATTTCTTGTGTGTGTTGGCTGGAAACATGACGACAACGTTAAGGAACCGATGGACAGACACGGCATCAAGCACCGACCGGGCGTTTGAAACATGCAAAAAATGTTACGCCATTTACAACTACCCCAAAGAATAGGGTCAGCCATGCCAGTGTAAATGGAAATGGTTGTTGATGTGCATATGCACGTGAAAATGTGGCCATTGTTGCGTAGCGAAGGCTTATTGGTCGAGACCAAAGACCTTAAACCAAAAGCCCTAATAGTTGCTAGCGATGGGTCCTCCAACTCGCATAACTCAAAAGAGCGCGCACTTCGTTAGTTCGGTGGTTGCTAAATGCAAAAATTGCATTTGCATTTGCACACAAACAAAGCTCTAAAAAACCTAAAACAACCAACCAGCCAACCAACCATTAAAAAACTGCGCCCAGTTAACTAGTATAGTGTAGCCAATGCTACAACTATACGGCAACATCAGCAGCAGCGATTGTAATAGTAACAGTAACAGTAGCAGTAACAGTAATAGTAATAGTAATAGTTATAGTAGTACTTAATACGAGTGGAAATGGTAGTGATAATAGTAATGGTAATGGTAGTACTACGGTATGCATGCATACATGTAGAAAATGTAAATGATCTTTATCGCTTGAGCCGATGCCCCACGAATTCCCCTCAGATTCAGACTCTACCTTCAATCTACTATTAGTTTGGGCTCCCAAGCAATGGGGTTGGGCTTAGCTACCTACTACGACGACGACACAATGGCGGACGGAAGTGATAAATTAAAATTATTTTTCGCAATATTCTGCCCTTCTCTGGTCTACTCCCCCGCCTTTTGCCACACTGTAGGTCTTTGCCACAAACTCGCATTTCGATCATAAGTAATTTTGCTGCCGGTTCAAAAGACCTTTTGATTTGATAACAGAATACGTAATACTTGTTTCTTATGTAATGTGTGCATTTGCCATTGCGATTGTTGTTGCAATTGCGTGTGTTGCTAGCATTTGCAGCATTGCTAGTATTGGTGCTGGGGTCAGTGCATTCTTCAAATATTTTTATGCACTCTCGAACATTGCACTTTTGTACTGAATGAAACACTTCTGTTTTTGCTTTTCTTACACACATTCTTTATATGTGTGTAGCGGAAAACTTTGGCTCATTTTTCATATTGTATGCTAATTTTTTGCATTTCAAATAAAACTCTATGTATAGAGTTTTCTTTATAAATAAAGAATAAAAGTTTTTCTTATTCATTTAAACAATTTAATATATAACTTTTACTGTAAGACTCTGTATAGTTCTCTTAAGTAACTTCATATTTACTTTCATCTATTATATACCGTACTTTAAAATGTTTACTATCCTTTAAAGTATTTATTAATCTAAAGATAAAGGAAAAATTAATATCAGTAACACTATGAGGATATCTCTGTAGCCTGTGATTGCATTATTTTGAATATATAAAAAATTTCTTCTTGAATATCGACTAATGTATATAAATTTATTTCATAGTATAGCTAAGAATCACACATATCTTTATAATTTATTTGTTATTTATATATAATATATTAATAATAATTAAAATTAAGTTCCAATTAATTCATTTAAAGTGTTGCATTAAAAATAAAATAAGTTAATTAGTTTAGAAGAAAATCTATTGTGTTTCACAAAATTGAAAGAAATTTCAGAAAAATTAAAATTTATTAAATGCAATAATTATATCTGAAATAGCAGTACATCAAAATTAGTCTTGAAACAAATATTTTTTAACAATATGATTTTCAAACACATAAATTTGATTTATAATTTCAGTGTTTGCTTGAAATATATAAAATAAAATCCAATTTTTTAGATATATTTTGTGTTAAAATCGATTATTAACAAAACTGACTTAAGTTAGTTTGTTTTATTAACAATGGTACTTAACACAATAGCAAGAGCAGTTAGAACTAGTTTACAATATGTTAATCTCTTTTACTAGAACAATAAAAATAAGGTGTTAAAATTTCTCTCCCTTTTTCTTTATTTCATTTCTTATGGTTTTTTGTTGAAATGTATAAATTAAAAGAACTGTAAGCACTTTTACCCATTGGGCGCTATTTTATAGTTTATGTTGAATAACTTCCGTTTTTATTCAATTTTAATGGAATTTATAATGTAGATAAAAGATTGTCCATTCTGTATTTCGTGCCGCGAATGGTTAGGGAAGAAAATTCAGGAATCTAAAAATAAACTCGTATTTTGTATGAAAACAAGAAACCTAGATTCCAAATTTACTTAGTCTAGCTCTTATAGTCTCTGAGAAAGAGACGTGCATACGGGTAAACAGCTGACGGGCAGAGCTAGATCAAGTCTTCTAAACATACTGATCAAGAATATATATAGTTTATAAGGTCTTAGATGATTATTTATACGTGTTTTATATATTATATTTACTTGTTCAATATCCCTCTTTAATGAATATGTAAATATATATAGGTCAGTTTATATAATCAATATATATTTATGTATCAAATTTTCAATGATTATTTGAATTTGAAATTATAACTCGAATGAAAAATATTTTATTCTTATCAATTGCTTAATGCCCGATTGTATTAGTTTTATTTTATATACTTTTGATCTATGTATATGATATTATTATGTCAATAACATTCAATTTTAATTAGTAAACTATTTGATCTAGTATATAAATAATGGGAGGTCAGCTTTTTCTAGATTTCAGGTAGTAGGCGGTGTCCCAGCCTCGGGCATTGTCAGTCAGTATCAGCGCGTAGCGGCTGTTGCCTAAACTTAGTTTATATGCGCTTACTGTGCAGAGATTCATTCTAGGCTGCTGTGGTCCAGTGTTATTGCTGGAAAGCTGGGATGAGTGAACAGTGTGTGCGCAAGCGCAGCTTGGCTACATAAATTCATCGATTTAAGAGCCGTATGTATAAAGATTGCCCAATAACAACAACTATTGAACTTTTACTACAGCTGCTGTTGGTGCTGCTACGGCTTCTGTCGGCCAACCAGCTGACGATCGGCTTGGGCAAGGCAGACTAGGCTTGATCAGGCTTGACTCTGGGCTTCGGCTTGGTTGGCTCATGAATTTATGGCGCAGCGTCACATAACTTTCCAGGCACACGTAACAAATTGCCAGGGAAGTAACGAGATTTAGTGGAAATTGTTTAATTGTGAATACAGATACAGTCGGCATAACCAGAATAAGAGTCAAACTCAAAGTTAGAGGAAGCACCAGAGGCCGAGGTACACACAGTGCAACGTATTGAAACAGTGGCGTCGGTGTTGGCGTCGGCTTCGGCTTCGACGTCAGCTTCAGAGTCAATGGTGAGGCGACAATATACACTGTACTTGTTGCTGTTTCACTGTTGGCCAACGGCCATTGACAACCCTTTGGCTCTGACTACAGTCAGCCGGCTGGTCAGAACCGCTGCATAAATTAGGTTTAAGTCTAGCAAATTTATGCCTTATGAGTGTCGCACGAAATGAAGTTGTTAGCTTGGGCAACATTATTCCGCTCTTGGCTAAAGCAATTGTAGAAGGAGGTGCAGTTGGAACAGTTGAACATGGAGCAAGAGTTGCAGTCACTGCGACTGTCGCATAATATACGATTTGATTTCTCTTTAATTTTTATGGCTGGATGTTTGTCACCATTGTCGCAACGTAGGTGGCTTGTAAATTGAACATGTTGCGACATGCCGAGAGTTTTTCCGTGTTGATTTTAGTTTTTCATTTAGCTGAGAAATCATTTTAGTGGTATTTTTTGTTTTTTATTTTTCTTTTTGGATATTCTGTTGCTGTGGCATTTGCTGTTGGCAACACTTACCTACATCTCATTCAGTTTATTAATTACTGCAAATTTTCCGTGTGGGCCGTCGCTGGGAGCGCACGTTGACATAAATTGTGTGTTGCTTGTCCAATTTTTGCTTGTCGCACAGCTGCATAGTTATCCCAGTAAGCCATTTGCGCAATGGACAGGGGCAGGACGAGGGCGACTCTTACAAATGTTGACCAGCTCATTTGCTTCAATTCCATTATCGCCTTAATTTTTTATCGCATCAAAGCACAGAGCGAGCTCTCGTGTGCTCTGCTGTGTTCTGCTGTGCTCTGGTAATATTGCTGTTGTAGAACTGTTGTGGAGCTAAAGATCCCACCATGGGTCCATACACATCAAAGGTGGATGCACGGCACAGTTGGCGGCCCTCAGCAGGCAGCAGTCACTCATAAGACCAACACGCAATCCGTTCGATCTTGCGCTTAACCAAGACTCGCTTTCTCTCTCATTCTTGGTCAAGACTTTTTGCATTCATTCTATATAAATGGCAATGTAGCATCAGCATGACGTTATGCAGCCTTAAATTATCATATGGCCACAGCCTCGGACTGCAGTAACAATCGCTTGTCGGTCCATCTGTCCGAACGTCGTTCTGTGCATCTGTCGTAATGTCTGACCAACAATTGGAATCCGGCAAAGCTATCACCAGAGCAAGGTCTGTAGATCGTTTGCGTCCTGCTGTGCGCCGCGTTTACGTTCGATTTTTAATTTGAATAGTTCGCGTTATCTTCTTACCTTCCTTCTCCCCGTTCTCCCAGGTATTTTTACCATTCTTCCTCTTTCATGTTTTTTTTCTCCTTTTTAATTATGAGCAAAAAATCAACTTAAATAATATTTATGCATATTCGTTTTTTGATTTAAATAAGTTCCTTTTTTTCTTCTTTATTCAGCGCCCCACCTTCAGTTGAAACTGAATTTTTTCCTCTTTTTCTTATAGTCTCCAATCTGGGACCGATCCTAAGGTATTTAAGCTTTAAGTAAGATCTCACTATTGTGAGTAAAGTAACTTTTAAGCACATTTAAGTTACTTGCGACTGTAATTATTATTTTCCTATAAAGCCGATGATTCCTGATTAAAAGGCATATTATATTATGCATAAAATGATCGTAAGGTACGGATCTTTATTATAATCTTTATGACTAGACAACGCTTGACCCGATAAATAACTACTAGACAAACTGTGAAGCTGCTTCACCTAATGCATTTTTTATTGAATGCTCATACTACTCCTACCTACTAAGCTTACTCATCATTCAAGCAGCTGCCATCATGATTTTGAATATGCCCCAAATGGACAAAAAGATATACGTAGCGCCACACCTCCAAAAGGCAAATTGCAATCAAAAGATAAAATTCGACTCAAGTATGCCAATAAAATGCATAAATGCCATTTAGACCTTTACTGGGCTCAACAAAATGCGGCTACTAACTGCTCTGGTGATGGTAATGGGTTCCCTGATTATGGACAACGATGATGATGATGAGGAGGCTTAACAATCGTAGACCGTCTGCCACATTAACATAAATGTATGTATAAATATATATAGAGAAAAAAATAATGAAAACACAATAAAGCAAACGATTTTTTTTTTATTTATCTAATTTAAAAATATCAACATAAACATGAAATAAATGTGTTCGTTGATAGTCTTATAAACAATTCAGATACGTATCTGAGTGTTTATACCCCGTCTCTTTATCATTCTATCTCCATCACTCTTTCTCACTCGTCCTCTATTTTGATCTCTTTCTCACTCTATCTTTCTTATATATCGATATTTCTATAGTCTATCTTATTCCATACAAATGGGGTCGATTTAGAGGTCAGCTACGATCCATAGTCTAAAGCCAAAAAGAAAAAAAAATCAACTTGAACCTTAATAACATCTATTTGACTCTTTTTCGATAGATTGTGGCACAACACTATGTTCAATCTAGTTGGTTCGTTGGATTGCAGGTCAGTTTGAATTTCGTTTGTGATCACCGTAAAATACTCAATGTGTATGGTCTTAAATTTAAATTTAAAATCTATAAGCGATGGAATGCAATATTCATAGTTTATTTGGGACTGTTCTGAGCGCTCAGCGTCAGTAACCAATTTTTCAAGCATTTTTCCGGGTCCGCTCTTGATTTGATTTGCATCTAAATCAGCTGGTGAAATGCCATGTATATATTCACATACATATACTACGTATACTACTTACTGACTTGTTTTCGAGCCATACACCAGTCCATCCATAACTCTTCTTGCTTTCTTATTAGCTGAATAGAATTTTAATATATAATTCTCCCTCTTGTCTGCGCTTTGATTTTAAGTGTTGCTGCAATCACTCTGATTGCACTACCCATGCACATGCCGAGGCCGAGGTTGAGACCCTTATTTTAATCGATTCATAGATCATTAATATTTTAAACATATTCTTAGAGATAAGTTATGGGGTCCCGCAACAGCACAACATATACCACATATAGTATTCCATTACAGAGACCAAGTGTTAACCGAATGTTACATTCAACAGAATACGATAAATAGCGACGTATAAAAATATATATACAATTACACTTTAAATTTAATTTTTATTTTACATTTTATTTTAATTTTACTTATATTTTAGATTTATATAAACTTTAATTTTTATTTTAATTTATATATTAATTTTAGTTTTGGTTTAAGTTTTTTATTTATTTATTTATTTAATGTCAACTATGAGCAGTCGACCAAAAATTTTGGTACAAAATTGAAATAAAATTAAAGTTAAAGATTAAAAATATATAATTATATTTAAATTTAAATTTTAAATTTTAATTTAAGTTTTAAGTTTTAAGTCTTAAGTCTTAAATCTTAAGTCTTTATATTAAAATTAATTTTAATTTCATTTTAATTTAAAAATTAATTTTAATTTCATTTTAATTTTAACTTTAATTCAATTTTATTTTTTATCTAATTTTTCTTTTTAATGTTAATTTTTATTTTATGTGAATATTAATTAAAACTTTGATTTACATTTAAATTTTAAATTTAAATATTAATTTGATTGATTTTATTATAATTTTAATTTTAATTTCTTTATTAATAAAACTAATAATTTTAAAATAAATTTCAATTTTAATTTTATATAATTTTTATATATATAAATATTTTTATATAAATTAAAATTAAAATAAAAATTATTTTTTTTTATTTTAATTTTATTTTAATTTTAATTTATATTTTAATTTTAATTTTAAATTTAATTTTAGTTTTAATATTAATTTCAATTTCAATTTTAATTTCAAATTAAATTGTAACAGCTGTTATTTTTTGACCCAAGCAAATGCATTGCGAAAAGTGAATAAATATATTTCGGTATTTTGGTATTTCGGGTGTCGGCATGTTCAAAATGCCACTGGTAGATAACCTGCTGTTTCCTGCACCCGTGAGTTCTGGTGATGCGCCTCACTGCTGCTGTTGCTGTCCAAATTGATGTACACATGTCCGGCAACAAGAATTGCGCAATGTCTGCACCGCAAGCCAGTAAAATGTGACGGAAACGTTGCCATGTCTTTGGGTCAGATATCATAGCATGTTTCGGCGTACTTGAGAGATTAAAGCGATTAACATTTGTACTATGTCGGATGTCCAATGTCTTCTGTCCTATGTCAGTATGTCACAATGTAGCAGTGTCCCAATTTTTATTATTCTCTGCCTACCGACCATTGGCCTGGAGGTCGCTGCGCATGCGTCTAGGCTGCTCGAGTTCTTGGTAAGCGCGCGCATAAATCACATGCCCTGACACTTGTCCAAAAGGTTGTCAGCTTATGGCTGGGTCGACTCGCTCCGAACTTAATTCCAAACCCAAATCCAATACCAAACCCATTCCCATTGCCTATCCCTATTATAAGGCTTGCACCTGTAGATGCAGGTTTAAAAGTTAACGTACTTATTGTTTCGTTTGTCATTTTTCTGTTTGTATTTTGTTTTTTTTTTTTTATGTCTTACAAGCCCCATTATGCCTTGTTTCCGTTCCTAAAGATATCTCGGAAGCCCCAGCTTATACCACTAATAGTTATACTTTTAATTGCTATTTAAGTTGCGTTTCCGCCAAGCGCTAAACTCGTCCGAAAGTTTCTGCCCAAAAGTTTCCACAAACTGTGTGTATGTGTGTGCCAATGTTAAGTGTGTCTACTCAGTGCGTACAGTGATTGTGTGTGGCCAACTCAACTGAGTCATGGTGACATTAATTCGACTGTACGAACTGCTTCCACTGAAAGCTATCAAATTGGCATTCTAATAGCACTTCTGCTCAAAACAGATACATATCATTTGAATTACAAGCTATAAACGCATCTAATGCGACTGTTGTCAAACTCATAAGCATTCTAATTATATATTGTGATGGTGATCTTAAATGATAAGATAAAATTTTAACTATAAATCTAATTTAATATCATTTTTCTTAACTTAGAAACTTAAATTAAACTCCCCAAAAAAAGAAAGTAATTTAAATAACATATTTCATCCTCAGCAGGGAAAATATAGAAATATAATTACGCACAATTTTTAACCCATTACACTGCTCTCTACATTATAAAGTTATAATAAATATAAATACAATGTATTTATTTCAAGCTAATGCCAATGATCTAAATGGGATTTCCTTTTAACAAATGTTGGCTTATCTAATATATTTAAAACAATATTTATATACTCCCAGACTTACTTTTTTTGCGATTAAACTTGTTATTACTGATTTTATTATTTTCATTTAATAATCGTTTATAGTGGTAGGATTAATTTTTAATATGCGCATAGTATATAACTTAAGAATAAATTACAATTATATTTAATATTAATATTAAATATATAAATATTATTGCTTAAGCTCTTGATTTCCAATATTGAATTCTATAAACTGGTTTAAAATTGCAATTATATAAATAAATATTGGCTCGCTAACTAAATAATTTTAATGATTTTTAGTGAAATTTAAAAACCATTTTAATATTATATAAAACAATTTATGATATAAAACAATTTCAAAAAGTTTAATAATTATTATAATACTTTAAATTAAAATAAATGTTGACATCATTTTGGTTAAGAAATTGATTCTTGCAGATAACAAATTTGGTCAAAGTCATTTTAGACGTTCTGATTTGAAGTCAAGATTTTCTTATGCAAAAAATTTTCAAGGGACTGGCACAAGTAATAGTTCGAAAAGTGCTTGATCTGAGAATATAATAAATTTGGTAAGACATACCTTTCCACTTACTGCTCTGTTGAAGTACCGCACTCAATGTGTGCTTCTGATCACACTTCACTCCAAAACTATTCGTCATATTATTTAACAATAACTTTAAATAAATGACCAACGACTTTATTTTAACCAAATCGCCTTTAAATTTCGTAGAAGTTGGTACACCCTATATCATAAAAATCGAGAGTGAAATTTTTTAGAACAGTTTTATTATTGGCGTGCGATCATCACATTTCTTCTATATACTTCATATAATTTTCAATCTTGCTTGATCTGCATATGTAACAAAATTTTTCAGCAACATCCCTTACTATATTAACAGTTTAAATATATAATAGCTGTTGTTCTGTCACGGAATTACTTAGTAATCGACTTTATAAATATTAAATAAGGATATGAATACCTCATACAATAAGTTAAATTATAAAGTGCATCAATACGACAATTTAGAAGGTGGCATATACCGATCTATATATAAAGACAATATCATCAATAATGGACAAGTCTATAGTATTGTTGTTTGGCTGGGTTTTAAAGGTGTATGTGTGTAGCTGTACCTGTTGTAGACCCAGACTCGAGAGATACGCAAATCCATTTAATGGGTACCCAGTGTAAAAGATTATGCGGAATACCCCATTGACGTTTAGCCTTTTGTTCAATGTGTCTGTCTTAGCGGCATTTCTACAAAACAATTTCAACTGATTTCAATCAAAGACAAAAAAAAATCTATTTGTTTGAGGGTTATCTCGCTATATATATTTTTTTTTGTTTTCTTTCTTTCTGGCACTTGGTATGGCAATGGATAGAATTGCTCTTTCTTTATTTCTTTCCCTGTCTTTATTTTTGCTTTGGTCGGGTTTTTGGTGTATCGGCTTTAGATTTTGTTCTTTGGATTTAGATTTTTGAGAAAAAAAAGAGGGACACGCTTTCAGCGTAAAGATCGCATTTAAACGAAACACATATTTGACTTTATAATAATGCCAGTCTCTGCGCATTATGTCCGTCTCTCTGGCTGTTCGTCAATCTGTCTTTCTGTCTGCCAGCCTGCATGTCTCTTCTGTGCGATCGTTCTGGGCCAACATATCCAGTCAACCAGTCAACAACAACCCGTAAGATACAATACCGGATTATGTGCCATTGCATGTTGTTGCTGGTTGTTGTTGTTGTTTTTGTTGTTTTTGTTATTGCGGTTGTATTTTGTACATTGTTGTAGTTGTTGTATGTAAATATGGCTGCACGAAGGTCCATGTCTATGGGGCTCTTTGTGACGGTTTTGTGAGCATTGATTCTTTCTTTTTTGTCTGCGAGTTTTGCCTTTTTTCCTTTTTTTCTCTCATTTTTATTAGACACTTTACTCATATCAAAGGAAAAAGGGGTCTAATGGATGAAAACAACCAACACAATATAATTTACATCAGATTCAGTCATCGAGTTGATCTAATCCCGTGCGAAAATACGTCAAAGTAAAGGTACAAGACTTTTTGTAGTCAGCTACACTCAACTACAGGGATCTTACTTCTCTTTTTTGACTTAATTGAAAATCTAGAGAATCAGGTTAATAGCTTAGGTGACAGCCAGCAATGTATGTGCGGTTCAATTGTTTAAAACCATACACACAGATACATACAAGCACACCAAAAATAGAAATCGTATGTATGTGTTGCTTTGTTTCGTTTACATCTAATGCCAGTGCCTGATAAGATTGATTTGATATATAGATACCTTTGCTTGGGAACACTGAGTATGCGCCGGACGTCTATAAAAGCGTCATATGCTCACAATAAAGGCTAAACCGCGGCGTTGTCTTTGCCGTCCTCGTATATCCCATAGAACTCAGAGCTCTCTAGGGCTCATTGTGCTTGCCACTCAATTAGTTGGTTTGATGTAACTTTTGTCAGCCGAGTTTCAAGTGCTTGGGCAGCACTCTGGAGCAGGCAGTGGCCATGGCCACGCCGACGGCGTTGTCGATGACGATGTCGATGGCGATGTCGATGCCGATGGCGATGTCGATGGCGAGGGCGATGCCGACAGACAGCATGTCAGTGGCGGTACTTTTGGAGCCTTTGTGCCCATGTCTACAGCATGAATATGCAGATTTAGATACAGATACAACGACAATCTAGGCATACCAATGTAACACACAAACACACACACACACACACATACTACATATATATGATAGAAACTTTTAAATGCGAGAACCGCTTGAAGTAAGTACTTCTCGCCTTTCAGTGCATATTCAATTACCAACCTCTTGGCCTTTGGCTGCTTGTTATCGTATGGTAATTGATTTTGTGTTCTTTAACATACCAAATATCAAATACCAATCAAATACTTTTTTTCTTTCAACTTTTTTTTCCTGCTTTTAAGTTTAATTATGTGAAGAATTTGTTCTGTTCTCGATTTTTCGCTTAACCATAAATATTTTAACAAATGTATTGAGAAAGAAAGCAGTTAATTGAGAAAATCTGTATAATTGAATTAAAATCAATATCGAAATGTAGTACTTTCAATATTTATTTATCTTACTGTCAATTAGTGAATTTAAAAAAAAAAAAGAAATGGAAAAAATTCTCAACGAACTTAATTAGCATTAACTGGTATTTAAATTAACATACTTTAGAGATGTAAAGACAGATAGAGGTGTATATATGAGATTGTTGTTTAGCTATATATTAACATTAGCATTTGCCTTTATATATATAGAAAGAAATAAAGCCGTCCAATTACAGTAAATTTGCGAACCTATTTGCTATACAAGTTTGCCGTTAGGTATATCATCTAACAGGCAATTAGTATCTAATGCCATATGGAAAAGTTTAAAACCCTGGACATGGTAATAGAGTTAAGTTAGTCAAGTGTTAAGCCAAGATTTTTACACTGAACAGCATTTAAACACATTTCTAATTATTTTTCATTACTTTAGCTTGTCGCGTCTAGAGAGGCAGCTCCATAAATTCATTTAGTTTATTGGCCCATCAGTCACTGGAGTTGCGCTTTTGCGGTCGCCGTAGCCATTACACTAAGTTATGAAATGAATTTCAAATTTCGTGCAAGAGCAGTAAAATAATTACTAGCTAAACTATGCCCACAAAAACAGTAGCCCCAATGCACTCTTCACTCTCTCTCTCTCTCGCGCTTCCTCTCTCGCTCTCTCTCTCTCTCTCTCTCTCACTTCATCTAGAAATATAGCGTAACAGATAGCTTACCCCTAACTTAGCCCAGCATTGATACGCGCTAAAACGCATTTGTGATTTATCAGTTGGGCGGGTATCAGGCAAATGGGTATAAAAAATTAAGCATGGTACATTGTACATTGAATACTGAACACTGAGCATTGGGCATTGGGCATTGGGCATTGGGCATTGGACATTGACCTACAGCCGTCCGACCACCACCAGTAGCTCATCTGGCATGGTTAGCTACTGGTCCACAACTAACATGGCTAACTTGGTTAACATGGTCATTTGGTTTTGGTTACCACTGCGTTGCTCAGCGTGCGTTCTTGGTGTTTGTTAAATTGGAAAATTTTCGTATTGAGTTTATTGCAACGGCTCAATGCTTAATATTGGAGTAGTAGTAGGGAATGGAGATGGAGAACTTAGTAGCAGTAACATTTGCTAATAGCGCTACTATGGAAGCTCTATGTAATATGATTTGTGTGCCAAATTGCAAATCAGTTTTCAAAAGAATGTTTGCTGTGTTCTGACTAAAATGATCAGATGTTGTGAATAAAAATACACTTTATAGGATAACTGAGAAATTTTCAGCTCAAAGGAATAGTTTATGGTAGATCGACGCATCTAGTCATCCTGATCAAGAACATATATTGTTTTTTAATATCACCGATGATTATTTGTTCAGATTTTTTGCACAAATCCATTAGCTCTCTTGCTTTCTTTCCTTTTTCAAAGGAAAAGGAACTTTAAGTCTTACAGCTTCAACTTGTTTTATCAAAGCTCAATCTTAAGAAATCCATGTAAAAGGCATGAAATCTAAAGCTCAATATGATCTCAGATACATACTTTACTTATGAAATAATACCAGTTGCAGTTGCAATTGCAGTTGATGGATAAATCCGCCCCGCAGAGTAGCTGCATTGTACAAGGTAGCCTTGGCTAAGATCATTGTGGTTATGGGAATGTATGGCACGTTATGTGCCAAGAGCAACACAGATGGCCATGAAATGTAAGCAATTTTGACCGAATAAGCCGGCAATATGATAATGATAATTAAATGCAATAGGGTGAAGCGAAACATTCAGAAATTATTATAATTAAATGCACCCGATCCGGTGCAATTCAAGTGAATTATTTTATAATTTTGAATTGCAGCCATGGCAGCTGGTTGACTTTGTACTCCTGATTCTCGGTGTCTAATTCGACTGCCCCGGACTCGTTGCACCTGATCATCGATCGGCGATTCGAAGAGGCACCCTTGCAATAAACTAAACATTTCCGGTCTTAAATAAAATTTTGTTTTATTTTTATATTTATTTATTTAAGACAAATATATTCAAGGATCTGGCAGACAAATGTTTAACAATATTTTGATAGCAGACGCCTGTGCATATCAATTTAGACCCAAAAGAGCAATGATGCAGGCCGACCTAAATATTCGAATCATCAATCGATGATCGTGATAATAACATTGTTGATGATGATCATCATCTGTAACTGTTGTATAAATGCATGTCATGACAGCTACGTCTGTTCATCTCACTTTTGGCACGGGTATAGGCACAGCTACAGCCGAAACCACAACCACAGCCACAGCCACAGCAAAGTCATTCTGGTGGCAGTGGCAATGGCACTAACACTGGAACTGGAACTGGAACTGGCACGATGTCATGTAGCACCTTTCGAAGATGTCGGCTTTGTCTTGAATTCAAAATTGAAATGAAAATGTCAAAATTTACAATTCGGATGATAGGATCACACATCGACCATCACTACGATGACAGGTAAGAGATATAGCGTGGTGTTTACTAAAAACTGAACGATTTTCATATGAAAATCCTTCACAAATACTCACATAGTGGTTTCGTATTGTTTCAAAACATTAAAAAGTCTATAGCCACAGTTCAGAGTAGCCACAGTTAGGGGCAAGGAGATGATGATGATAATAAATCAAGGTGCATTTACGGGTAAAGAGTTTTAAATTTCACCGTAACTCAGCTGTAAGGCATATTCTTATGTAAAACACAACCTGATGACGATTAAGATGAAACTGCTGATGTGGATGTTTAATATGAATATGAATGTGAATGTGGATTTGAATGAGACTTAAAACGATTATCATCCTTTGGATGATGTCCCACGTCATGTTTTACATGTCTGTAAGCATTATTTGAACATTGCCGCACTTGATACTAACCGAATTCAAACTGGGCAATGATTTATGTCTAATGTCTGTGGCACGTTCAAAAAGCCAAGTAGCTGCGTCTCATATAATAAAAGAAATATTTATTATTTATTCGTTTTACTAACTTTATTATTTTATATGTATTTCTTTATTTTATTTTATTGATTTTGTTATGCCCCTGCCCCTGCGCCCGCTGCTATCTCAGCTGTTATTGGTGTTAGTTTTGGTGGTAAAGCTCACAATTAACCAGGCAGCTATGTGTGGAGCAATCGCCTCCTGGGGTTTTTCACGCATGCGCGCAATTTGATTTTGAAATTTCTGGTATTAATTCGATACGCATTCCACTGTAGTCGCCATTTGGTTACGCACCCAATACCAAACACCAAACACCAAACAGAAAGCAACAAACAACGAACAACGAACAACAAACAACAAAATACTGATCACTGATCACTGATCTCTGATCAGTTTGAACTGAGCTGCCGCCAACTTAGTGGGCAATAGTCGGACAAATGACGAGCTTAAGATGGATCGTGCATACCGTTTAGCCTAAGCAGACCTTCAAACGACCGCCAGAGTTGTGTTTCCCCTCACAGAGCGGGCAGCCATGACGCACCCTTGAAGTGGCGTTTAGGAGGCTTAGCTAATTAAACGTTTGACAAATGATTTGATATTTTAATTATATTCATAGCACAACTTATATATATTTATATTAATATAATTATATTTAAATTCATTTTCATTCTGAGCGACACAGTTTTCCACGAAGCCAGGACTAAATTTAATTAATTTTCCTGGGATTAACAATGCTGTTAGCTTATGCGGGTTAATAAGAGCTAAATAATAAATGATGGTATTGATGAGAACTTATTGCTTTATTGATGAGCTGTGCTTTGACAGAAACTTATGGAAGATGTTTATTAAATTGATTATTAACTGGCATTTGAAATGATGAAGACAAAACGTTAGATAACCAAAGGCACACTTAACACGATCACATTCGTATCAAGTCTTTAATAAACCCGCTTATCAACATAAAGACATAACTATTTATCAATCACAACTTAAATAAAAAGTCTATATAGCTAAAGTTATAATATTTTTCGCACCTGAAATAATTAATTGGAATTCAACCGGTTCTACACTATATATTATAGCTGTACCTTTAGCCATTTAAGTTTTAATAATTCATTTTAATTCCTTATCGGAGATGATTTATTTTAATATTATTTTGATCCCAATTAAAATTAAATTTATTTTTTATATAAATTCTTTTATTTTTTCTCATTTACAGCTTCTACTTAGAGATTCTTTTATGCAATCAAATCATGCTCCAATGCCCTAAATTTTCATGGATTTCAATTTTGAAAAACAGAGCAAAGAGGTCACAGTTCTAAATTCTATTTTATATATGTATTTTATAAATTAAATTTTAAAGTGCATGAATGACAGCAATGAAACCATTGAAGTTAAATGAATGGGAAAGTGACCATGGATGGATTAGGTCTAGATGCAATGTCTGCAACTCCGAAGACTTCGTATCCCTAATTCAATGTGTCAATTGTGTAGCATCGTAGTCGTCATCGTTTCGTCGTTCTTGTTGCCGTTGTCGTCATCGTCATCGTGGTCGTGGTCGTCGTCATTATCATCATCATCGTCGTCGTCGTCATTTGGTGTTTTTTTAAACGGTGAATAGAAGCAAGGAATACGCGAGTTTGCTTAATGTAAAAGCTGCCAGTGATATGTCACACGCATGTCAAATTCTGACATTTGACATTTTGCAAGCGGGAGACACCAACGCCAATGCCAAAGCCAATACCAGTGTTGCTTACGTGGTGGCTGCCTGGTTGGATGAGCACAACACAGCTATATAGACAGCACCACATAGCAGCAGTTCGACCCACCAGCCAGCAGCAGAAGTGGTAATAGCAGTAATAGCAAACAAAAGTAACAGTAAGCAGGAATTTTAGTGCATTCGGCGAATAACTCGTTTTCGTCTGGTTTACTTATTTAAAAATACATCGAATACTCTGGGCGTTAATACATCCGTTAGAGTTCCATTTTGTTTGTCAGGCTGAACCCTGAACCCCGAACCCCGAACCCCGAACACTGAACCTCCAACCCCGTACTGTGAAACCGACCCCGACTTTAACTCAAACTGCGACCCTGATATACTCATCCTTATATTTAAGTTGTTTCGCATCCCTTTTCCATCAGAGCTCATCCAGCTCATTCACATCCACATTCACATCCACATTCACATCCACATCCACATCCTGGCATTTGACAACGACGACATTTGCGCATAAAAAATGCAACATTATTTGACTGCGAATTAATGTTAAATTGTTGTTTTTGCTGTTGCTGTTACTGTTGGAGGAGGTTTTTCTACTTGGCCGTACGATTAGATCGGCCCTCTCTGTTGATTTGGGAAATGTCACTTTTGTGACAGGCGACGCCGACGCCGACGCCGACGCCGACGACGACGACGACGATGAGTGCAAAGTGGGCAAGTGTACGCATTGTTATACTGTACATTTTTATAAATATTTAATTATATTTTGTTTCCATTTTGGGCTACAGGTCACAGTGTTACTCCGCCCCCTACCAAATTGGCCCACGCCCTTTATAAACATTTGATTAATCACAAGTTACAAGAACAGTAACAGAAACATTTATATGAATATATATTTATGTTTATATATATATATGTGTGTGTGTGTATATATTTATATTATTATTTTGATCTTTCCACAAGAGTGTGAAATATGTGAAGCTTCTAGCTTTACATACATAGACTCGTCTACAAGCTTTACACTTTTCACACTCTTGGCGAAAGATCAAAGCATCATTGTTTTTGGCTACGTTAAAAGAAAACACTATAAGAGTCCGTCCAGATCTATTCTGGAAGTCTCATCTCAACTTAGTCAGTGAGTGAAAGTATTCGCGCATTATGTCTAAATAAACAAACAATACGGCGACCGGGCATCCCATCTCATCATATAGCATACCATCGAATCTCACCCAATTCCAATTCCAATTCCAATTCGATTCTATGTATATATGTATATTCAAAGTCAATCTAAACTGGGAGAAATGAAAATCGATCGTTGCTATCCCTATCTCTATCTCTATCTCTTTCTATACCTATATCAAGCATAGAAAATCTTGTACATCTTCTTAGCTGTTATTGTGTTAGCCATTCCACTAGTAAGATGTATGGCGCTGTGTGTCTCAAGTTGTGGGTTAAAAATTTATGTGAAAAACAATTTTCATGAAAAGTATGCGCATACAAAACTGACAGCTTTTCGTTATTTCGAATGTTGTTCTTTTTTTCCTGTTGCATCTTTTCTTTTTTTTTACTTTTCAGAAATATCAAAAAAAAAAAAACTTCTGCTTGGCATTATAAATTGTAATCTACTGAACCAAATAAATTATTATTTGTACTGAAATACATGAGCGGGAACTGCTGGTGAGCTATTTAAGTAGACATACATAAATAAAAGTTAACGAAACTAAACGAAACTAACTTTTATTTATGTTTGTATATCTATATCTTTCTCTAGTTCATCTAAAATAATTTATTCTAAGTTATTATAATTAAGTCATTTACCACCTTCCAAATTAATACGAATCAACCGATATAATTACAAAACTAAAGTTCAGTAATATTCTATTAGTTTTCTTTATTTATATATATTTATAATAATATAATATATAAGAATTGATTGATTGCTCGATCACCGTAATTATGCCTATTTGTCACACGATCTTAGAATCTACTCCCAGATAGCATATAGTTGTCATCTCTATATAAATAAGTAGACTAATAATTGCTTAAGACAATTATTTAATTGTGCATAAAATTGTTTTGACCTTGCTAAGAATACAACGAAAATATATATGTATATTACAGTATTAACATGGTTCGATTATCAATACCTTTCTGGCTGAAACTCCCCAGTGCGTATAGAACTTTGTATATGTCTTTGTTTGTGGGCAAAGCAGTAGTCGTAGTCGAGTACACCCGAATAACTTGTTACATGTAAAAATGTTGAGCCGCCGGCATGTCAGAAGTGCAGGCATTAGGCTTTCTACTAGTCAGGCCGCAAAGGCCACGTTGACCATTCATTGGCTGCAGTGCATCTAGTGCCAGTTTATGAGTTACGGGCTGTGCCTGGTAATACTGGCCCGAGGTTTATTAAAATTTATTCATTAAGCTGTTCCAGCTGAGATGAAAGGTAAATGCATATAAATAAATATTGGATGATAAAAATATACTGCATTTATTGAGATGGGATTACGGGTGATGGCACTATCGGTATGTGTCTCTGGTCTGGTTTCATTTTGAAGGAGGCACACGTGCAAACTGTGTTTTTCTTTTCTCGACGATCTTTAATTTTGGTTTGGTTTCTGATGTTTTGCCATTTGTTATGAGACCCAAAAAAATTTGAATGTGTCTCGCAAGTTTTGGTTTCAAATTTGCATATTAATTACATTAATGCCAAACTGAACTGTGCTGAACTTTGGGTAAAGCTTTAGCTACAGCTATAGCTTGAGCCTTAGCATTGGCCATAACATCGACAGCATCTAATCGGTAATGCCAAGAAATTAAAAAAAGATTAATTTAAAGCGATCAGTGAACGCCATTTGCTCATTAGCCAACAGCAGCACCCGTCGACCAGTCTGACAGTGGCTCTAACATTTGCTTTAGATCGCCAAACAAGCTTAGCGCTTCTTCTTTTTTTTTCCTTTGTGGTTAATTTGGTAAGGCCAATCAAAAATTTAAATGAAGTTGCAAAGTTCCAAAACTAAGCTGAAATGGCTTATATTTAATTTTTTCCGTATGTTTTTTTTCTTCTTTTTTTTTTTCTTTAAATTAGTCCCAACAAAATTAAAATACGCGACTAGTCGCAACCTTTGAGAAACCAAAATAACATATACTTGGAGCAATCACTTCGCTGAGCTATTTTAGAGCACTGACGCACATAACAATCAACATATATAAATCAAAGTCACATCGCAGATAAGATTTAAGAGTTGCTAAGGCCTTTATTAAATTACATAAACTAATGCATAAATGTTATGCAATGCAGGACAACGAGCTGCGAAGGCCTAGTTAACTCTCTATTATAATTGAAACTTTATGAATGTCTAAATAATAATAAATTGATCGTTTGCAAAACTTAAAAGACTCTTTGAGCTCTCTAAGGATTTGCCAAAGCTTCTACTCTCAGCTACTTAAACAATTCGTTCACCTTCAATAAAAATTATTTTAATATTATTTAAAACTATTTTAAGACTTTTTCTTAAAGAAATCTATAAAAGGTATAACGCATTTTGTTCTCTATATTTAATATTGTATTAAAAAAGGACAATTGAATATTCTTTTCACAATGATTAATGTGACAATATAGGATTGTAATATTTAACTGATGAACTGCGAGAACATTTGAACAATGCTAGAAATTTTATTTGAATTTGAATAAATACTTTATAGTTTATTAATTTTATATTTATAACAAGTTATTAAGTTTAGTTTAAAACAAGTTAATAGCACTGACTATAGAGAACGGTTATAAATATTAAAATATTAAATATTTACATATTTGTATTATGGCTAATGGACAATATCAGGATTTATATATTGTTTGTACAGTATTGAGGCTATATAGGTTATTATTATATAATATATATTTTATATATATATAATATTATATATTCATATATAATATTTATAATTACTTCGTTGTAAATGGAATCAAGAGAGTTTTTATATGATTTTTTAATGAAGATTTAGTTAATCTTAACACTGATCCCTGGCGCACAACAAGATTCATTAGCATGAAATAGTTGTAGATAGGCCAATTGAAAATGGCTTAGAATATCATTAGCTATTCAAAATTTATGGTCCTACTTATCGTGTTTGTTCTTATCATATTGTTAGGATTACATAAGATTTATGTTAATAACTTGAAAATGAAAACCGCATCAACTTCTATGTGACAATTGTAGTCAAATAAGCAGCAAGTCAACATTGATCGTTGTTGCTAGCTGATGTGAACGACAGGCTGTATATATGTATGCGAATAAGGATGAGAATGCCAAAATGGAAGAGGTTAAGGTTGACCCTACTCAAGTCACCCAAAAAACAAAAAAAAGAAAATTAAATAATATAAAAAAAGTCAACATTGTGATGAATAGCGTGCTAATTGTTGACAGACAAGCAGCAGAGCAGCGCCTGAATGTCACATGCACAACAAATACATTATGCTACATTTGATTGAGATCGCTCACTAAGGTAGGAGGGGGGTATGCCTCATGCTACCAAAAATACAAATAAGGATACGTATATATATACCTAACCTAACAGAAAAGTTGACAATGCACTCACGATCCCCGCCTTATGCGGCTGCTGGTGGTGGTCGTTGCCGTTGCCGTTGCCGTTGTCGTTGTCGTGGCTGAAAGGTAAACTTTATCCTGTCATTGAGCCGTGTTCTTCTCGTCATTATCATCAGGTTTACTTGTGTTATATATCCTATATAAACGATTCCGAAACCAATGAACCCTTGCTACTCAGCTGCTACTCCTTCTTGCAATTGCTGAATACAAAATCGACTTTGACTTCTCTGACAATTATTAGTTTAACGCATGTTCTGTTTAAGCCTGTTCCTTTTTTTTTTGTTTTTTTTCTGCTCCTTTTATTTAACTTTTGAAGCACGAAATTGTTTGTTATTTTTACTCGCTGGCAGTTTAATTCAAATGCATTTGGCTGGGTAGATTTCCTGGCTATGCCAACCCAGACCTAGTCATCCAAGCTGTTGTTATTCCCGCAGTTATTGTTGGTGTTTGAGTTTGCCGAGATTGTTCACAGTCTCTTCTTTGACAGATTTGTGACAGTCAGTAGCAACTGTTTCTACCACTAACAGTGGGTGTGTAAATGTGAATGTGAATGTGAATGGAAATGGCACTCATAAAACACGATTCAACTGAATTCGAATCAACGCAGTTCCCTGCATATGACTCCATACTAATTATGGGGTAGCTGATTTCCTGGCTGCTGCATTTGATGGATGCCACTTTGGCTATTGTTTGTAAAGTGTTAATGTTGCCATTTGCTATTTGCCCTTTTCTGAGTACGGAAATGTGCTATTTTCTACTTGGCTTAGTCTGAACTGAATGTGGCCTATTGAATTTGAGTTATTGAATATTTAGCAGACTGTGAGTGCTATTTGGATTGCCATGGAGATTGCTGCTGCGATTTGAGTTTTTCAATTTAAAATGCACCCTAAAGAGTGAAAATGTATTTATATTTTAAATTTCTATTAACATATTATCTATAGATCGTCCTAGACAGAGACCCAAAAAGGGAATAAGTAAAAATAGGGATGCATATATACTTTCCCGTGTATCAAAGACATGTGCAATGTGCCTGGGCTTGTCGCCGATTGTGTGAAAGTCAGTGCAAAAGAAAAGCTACAGAATGAAAGCAAACCCAAGAGAAACCTTCAACACAGTGAATAGAGTGGAAGAATAAAGCGAATAAAGGCAAAGATTTAATGTCGACTTTAGGTGATTTATTACCAACAAAATTGCGTCCAGAGCATCTACGTTGAGTGCAGCACAGACGCGTCCGTGCGATGCTGCAGCAGCAGCAGCAGCAAATAGAAAATAAAAATGTATAGAAAATAGAATGGAAATAATAGGCAATGCCAAAGGACACATAGTGTGTAAAAGAAAACAAACAATTTGGTTCACTTCAAATGTCAGGCAATAGGAAAGAAAACATAGAGATGGAGATTAAAATGAAAATGGAGATGAAGATGAAGATTCATAGGCAAAAGGGAGATCTCTAGACAATGCTGGAACTAATAGCATTAAAAACTTGCGTAAATGTTAGAAGATAATTTCTATTTTTGAGGGTGTGAAATGTATACATACACAAACACACATACGAAAACATAGACAGAGCTCGGTGAAAGTCATTTCGTGGTCGAGATACAGATAGATACAAACGAACTATGGAACATAGGTTCTATTACAAGCATTAGGAGTTTCCATATAGAACTTAAAGCAGGCAGCGTGAGAGATTTGTTGCTGTTTTTCTCTTTCTTTTCTTTTTCTTTTTCTTTTTCTTTTTAATTTATTTTGTATCAATGCGACGATTTCGTTTTCGATTTCATTGTTGTCTAAAATGGGATTTGACTTCTAACATGTGTGTGTGTGTGTGTGTATAAAGAAGTTGGATATGCCAATAGATCAAAATCTATAATTTGCCTTTTTTCTCAAGCTAAGAAGGCTAGAATCAATACCTAATGGTTGGTGGAACAACTTTAATAATTAAATTAGTAAATAATTTAGAAACAGAGATAGCTTTAACTTTGTGTTAGAAATTTATCTGTTAGATATATTTTTGTGTTGCACGGACACTCGACCAACTTAATTATTAATATAATTACTAAATGGAGCTAATTAAATATAGATAGAAAGGTAAATAAAAATTAAAATCTGCTTCATATATCCTTGACCGTTGCTAATTAAAATGGATGGACAGATTTAATTGTTAAATTTGGTAGAAGTTTTTCCTTTTTCTATTGGCGCATAATTATTCTATACTAACTGATATGGGCTTATTAGCCTAATAATAAAGCTGTTTATCGTATATGGATATGCGAGACTTTTTGTTGGGCCCACGCTCACTTTTTTAGCGGAACTCTGAGCTGTGAGCTGTGAGCTCTGAGCTGCTTTATTAATGTTCAATCAATTGTACATTACTTAAAGGCAAGTAGATCTTTTCGCAACAAAATGTAAGACAAAACACCAAAAGCCATGTTGAGGAAAGAGAGAGAAAATCACATACAGAATACAGATACAGAAAGTTGGGGGCAATTGTGTTGACCAGCTGCTCCAGTAAACCGTATAAAATACAGAAAGCCAACGGGCAATGGGCAACGGCCAACGGCTAACAGGCAACGGGCAAAGGCGGAAGACAAAATCCAAATCCCACTAATGTGCTTAAATAAATTTTGCCAACGTTTAAGCCAATTAGTCCGTCGGACATTTTACTTCTTGTCAACTTTGGTAGTTGCCAGCTTTGACCGCTTTGCCCGCTTTGGCCGCATTGGCCTCTTTTGGATGTTTCTGGGGTCGCTTTGTTATTTGTCGCACTTGCTGTTTCATGCCAACGGTGTGTTGGCTGCTGATTCTGCTGACAACGTAGCTCAATGTTGCTCTCTCTTTCTTTTTCTTTTCATCACTGTATGTGTGTGTGTGTGTGTGTGTGTCTGTGTGTGTATGGGGAGCTATAGTGCTTATGCAGCAAAAATCCGTGGGATTAAAATTGTATATGCCTCATGGTATCTTTCTTGGTCGTTGTGGTTGCCACGGCTGCTTCGGCTGCCTCGACTGCCTCGACTGCCGCGGCTGCCGCTTTTCATGCCCTTTTACGCATTATTGCTTTTTGCTTTAGCTTTTTTTCGGGATTATTGAAGTGCAATTAAGCTAAAATGTCAACGTGAAAAAATTAATCGTTATACTACCCTTTTTATGGCTTCCCCTTGGGCATCCCCTACTCTTCCCTCTCCCTCTCCTAACCACTTACATCACTATCCATGCCCATCTACTTATCTGCTGCGTAACATCTTGGGTTTTACAAGCAAAGTCATTTAACGGCAGGTTGCCGCCAGCTCAAAGTTGGAGCTCCATCTCTTGGCTCTAAGAAGAAGCTGTCCCACAATTGCAAGTGGACAAGTTTTTAAAATCTAATTCATGTACACATGAGAAATTGGCTTGCATTATGTGGCAGCAATATTGAGGCAAGAACGTTGCTATAGTTCATGTTGCATCTGTTCTTGTTGTTCAACGTTCGAACCAAAGTTGACTGTTTGCAGTTGTTGTCGTCGTCCTCGTCTTCGTCAACTTTGTGGACATGGCTGTCGTCGGTTACCATAATGAATTGTAATTTATAAATTTCGGTCGTTGCCAAAGGCTATCAGAAAACGTCTTCAGATTGGGCAGTCTTATCAGACCGAAGTCCAAGCGAGACTGCAATTGTTTGTCCACTGCATCGCCAATGCAGCCTAAAAACTGTTAATTTCCTGTAGCCGATTGTTGGTTGTTGGTTGTTGGTTGTTGGCTGTTGGTTGCCGGGTATTCGAGCACACAAACTCATACACACACACACACACGCACACACGCACACACGCACATATAAACACAACCATATACAAATGCCTAGCAATGCCGCTAATCGTCGAGTTAACATTTTATCGCTACTGTGCTGGCACTTGGCAAATATTTGCCCAGAAAAACAGAAAGCAATTCAAATATTTTCATGTTTGCCACACGGCTCAGCGGCCTGGTGACAGATTTGCGGTTAGCACCGGCCACAGTTCCGACTGTGGCTATGCCTCTGGTTTTCGTTTCGTTCATGCCCGTAAATCTCAGTTGTTGTACTATTTTGAAATAGTAATCCCTTCCATCCCATCAGCCGATGCCTACTATGATAAACTATTATAAATATGTATCACAATATCTGTACAAAATGTTTAGTACGCAGTATGTTATCTTTTCGGGTAGTAAGTAGTAAGACGCCGTTGCAGCTACTCTGTGTTCTCTGTTTTATTTTTTTATAATCTGTAGAGCTTGTGACAGTTGTGTTGGAGCACTATTGAACCCTATCATAAACGTTTCTAGCTATCTAAAAAAAAAACTCTCCTACACCTACCCCTCTCTGTTGACTCGTTAGCATCGTCGCATTATGACAATGACGACAGCGTCAGATTGTTTGGATTTGCTTTGGATGATTAGCAACTGATGAGTGCCAATAGTCGACTTGGATGATATATGAATATAAGCCAATTTATTCCTAATTTGCAAAGTAGAAGATGTATTCTAATCTCTATAAAGCTTTGTTCAGTTCAGTTACATCTGTGTCTTCCCTGCAGTAATCCAAAAGGGGGTTAATACCCTAACAAAATAATAGAATAAGTTGCAATTATGAGAAGCTCTTTTTATTATATTAATAATTAATTGACTACTATATATATATGTATATATAAAGTATATATAAATTCACTCAATCCCCGCTTCACATGATTGTAGATCTTAATCAGTCCACCGATATGAAGTTATTGTGCGTTATGATGAATTTGCGCTGTCCTTCGGGACAGTAGACATAATTTTTTACACCTAACAAATAACCAGAAAGCTAGCTATCCAAGCTTAGCCATCAGTTAGTTTGGGCCCATCCCAGGAGCAGTGACAGATACAGATACAGACCTAGGTTAACCAAAGCTAGAGCCAAGGTGATGATATTTAGTTGACATCAGCCTGGCACTCGGCCCAGAGGGCAGTTTGTGTAATGGGTGGCAGACACGCATATAAGGACAGATAGTATAGTGAGTGTTAGAAGTGGAGGAGTGGAGTGTAGAGTTGAAAATAGAGTTAGAGTGAGCGAGTGGTAATAAAATCACGTGTCTCAATTGCTTTTGGCGATTTTAATGGGCCCGAACATGGAAATATCTATTAGGCGCTTAGTTGGCCAAGTCTTTGGGTGCGTGTGGGCCATAGCTTGAATCGAGGTGCTGTTTATACATTTTGGCTTCGAATAAATTAAATTTGAATAAAAAACCAATTCATCTTCGTTAGGAAATGCGTAACGTAGCGATCTCCGAGCTGGGCTCAACCCAGAAAAAAAGTTATGACATTTCTACGGGCTCCTGGCCAGAATTAAAACAAATGAATAGCTGGTCAGCTAAGTGACCGCAACGCCCACGGCGCACGAGGCTAGCACAAAAAAAGGGAGGCCCAAAAGGGAAAATGGAAAAATTGGGCAAATGGGTAATTGCTTAATTATGAAAATTCTTTTTGTAACGCCTGCGAGTCCTTTTTCGACTGCGTGCGTACAATCCTATGGATGTCTATGAACTCAAAGTCACAGTCGGGCTTGAAACTGGGCTTGGGTTACTACTTAAGTTTTGGGTTTTTACAAGTAATTGGACAACCATCTGGATAGCACTCTAATTAAATTATCAAAAATTCATACACAGCTCTAAATGGAACTGAACTGAACTGAAATCAACCAAACTAAAGTGAACTAAAGGGAGGGGAAGGACATGCATTAAGTGTTCTGTTCATTAATTTTCATGTAATTTAACTCATCGTAAGCAACATTGTCCTTGTGTCTTCTCTGACATTTATTTACCAGCTAAATATTTTGTGACATTGTTTAATTGCCATGGCGCGATCCCGTTGTCCGAGCTAAGTCACCAACCAAGTCCCCGTACCGGCACCAGCTTATCTGTTGATGAACCCAATGGACATTTGATAAATGACCAAACCCATGCCCGTATATCATTAATTGAACCACCTGCATTTTGCATTTCAATTTGTTTACCTGCAGTACCTATCACTCCCTCCGCCCCTAACCGATTCTTGTTAACTGCATGCCGGCTGTAGGCTGTCCGTTGTCGTCTGTCATCTGTCGGCATTTCTTTTGGCCCCCCAAGTGTCATCGCTGGCGTGTTGACAGCTGTCAAAATGCTGCGCTTTTGCATGCGCATTGGCCTGGTCAAAATCGATAGGCGGTTACGTCGATGTTGACGTCTTTCACTGTCGCGCACGTCCTCAAAAAAAAGCTCCAACTCCGGCTTCCGCTACAGCTTTTGCCGTTTTTTCTCAATTTCAGCCTCCGTTGATATTGTTTTGGAGTGCGCAGTGAGCGGCGCTCAGCATCTTCTCACAAAGCTTTAGTATTAGCATCCCTAAGAGCGCAGACATATCCTTTGTTTACACTGCCAGCACGTTTCCCGAAGCTTCAGCTACTGATGCTCTGGGCAGGACACACTTTGACAATGCCCCCGAGCGAACACTCTCCAGTGTATGTGAATTCAGGAGAGCAATACTCTATGTACTGGCATGCCATAATACATTCATATATATTTATATATACATATATAGGTGTGTGTGTGTCTGTGTTCAAGTGTTGAGCGCAAAGTGTCAACGCGTGCTTTGGCATTGTTTCGATTCGACTTTAGACAACAACTTTCTAGGGCATATTGTCAGGATAACTTAAAATGTTCTACGTACCAATTAGACATCTATTTTTAAGATGAATTTTATTATAGGCAATATGTATATATATATATATATATATATATATATATATTCTTATATATATCTTTAATAAGTCGATCATGCATTGTTAGTATTAAGATTCATATCACATAAGGATCACAAACATTCCAAAGCAAAAATCTGGCTAAAGGCTTTAGATGTGGTTTCCATTATACTTCTATATCTATCTATTCTGTACATATTTTTTTTTTCAATCTTTTATAAAATAGAAGAAAACTCGGACGACACCTATCAACTTTATACATTATATAAAATTATATATATTTAACTCTTTGTTTATTCCTTTTTCTTTGTAGGGTATATAGTAGTATTAGCATACCCTATGTACTATTTGGAGCTTTTTATTGTTTTCGGTTTCAGACGCAGCAGCAGCAGGAGCAACAGCAATTGAAGAGCGTTCCACCGCAGAAGAGGTTAGAGCGGATTGGGGGCTGCTGCGACGGGCGCCATGCATGACACGTAAAGGATGCTACACAGAGGGTTGGATTACGGTGTGATGGGCTTGAGGCGGGTTCTGTTATTCGGGTTAAAAACTATTCTAGCCCCCGTGTGCTTTGATGCTCACTTCACTTTTTCATTTTGTTATTTTTTTTGTTTGTTTTTTTTTTGCAATTGCTTTGGTTCTGTAGCCTTTGTTGTTGTTGCTAACGGAAACTTTTTGGTCCTTGTGTGTGGCTGGCTGGCTGGTTAGTGTGTGTGTGTGTGTGTGTGGCCCCAGTCCCGGTTTTAGTCCCAGTTCTAGTACCCATGCCCGATTTCAGTTTCGATTTCTGTTTGGTGTTCAGTTCTGGCTCACTGTGAGATGCGAGATTTTGGCTTTTGTCGCTCGCTGCTGCTGTGCTCTTTGACAAATGCGTCGCGACGCGAGTGAACAGTCAGCCAACTTTTTGTTGTGGCAACGCATCAAAAAAAAAATACAAAAACGAAACAAACACGAAAAAAATAACAGAAACAGAAAATTTGCACTCAGCTATTTTTCTAAATTTTTCTAATCAACTCAAACTCAAACGGAATGTGTTAATTGGCCAAATGTGTTTGTTGCGTCCGTGATATGTAAATAGTTAGGTGCTCCGAATCCTTAAGAGAATTTTTCATTTTTCATATTGTTTGCTACAAATCGTGCTGTCGCGAGATTAGAATTTTTTGGTGTCTGTCGCCAGCCTCGAAGTGTCGCCGTCGTCGTCGTCGTCGCCGCCGTCATCGTCATTGCAGCCGCTGCCGTTGTTGCTCTAATCAGCAGGGCTGGGACGCCAGCCATGTTAAAGCCACGCGTTAATTGCGGTGTTGTTATTATTGCCGTTGCCGCCACGTTGCTAGCGATGCCTTCGTGGTGGTGTCCAGGATCTTGAGTCCCTGTCAGTGCACAGCTCAGGCGTGAAATAGAAGCAGTAGCTGCCCATTCGTTACGAGGAAGCGGATGCTCTTTCAATTACTCGGCCTACGGGAGATGCATTTGGGCATGGAGCTAAGATTTGTCCATTGAAAGTTTTATGCTTGGAACTGGAAAAGGCGCGCGCTAGCCAGGATAAATCGCGTCCAGTGGTACCCCAAATCGCGCGTATCCCGTATCTTTTCCCCCAGTCCCAGTCAGAGTTGTAATGCTTTAGTTTGAAACACTCTTGCTCGCTCGCTCGCTTGCTCAATCGCTCTCTCTTCACATCTCTCGTGAAGTGAATTGTGTGTGTTTCTCTCTCTCTCAATCTCTTCCGTTACCCGCTCTCTCAACATCCGGCTCTCTGGTATGCTAGTGCGTGTCCGCTCTTAGTAGTTAACCGCTCTCAAAGTTGACATGTTTATGTTTTGGCAACAAACGGCGCTCTCTGTTGCAAACTTTGACAGCTACAAATGTCAGCACAGTGGTACAATTTATAAACATCTAATCAAAACAATAAACTACCCATTTGCCAATTGGATGACCAAATAAAACTCACTAATGGTTCCTAGCTAAAACTGCACTGAAACCTTAGACGCACCAGGACGACGAAGCCACTCGCAATGGTAAATTGATTGGTAAGTTTAAAAGTTCAAATAGGATATGATAATATCAAATATTAAATCAGTTTGAGCTTTTATACCATCGAGGGTCTTCACTTATTTATAAGCCGATGCATTTAAACATTGACATTAAGATCCAAAGGGATTTTTTATGAAAAAGGAAAATTGTTATATGTTTCATATCACATTATTTTTACCCAGAAGAAGGTTAAGGTTATTCAAAATTATAAAAAACTAAAATATATATTAATAACATTTCCAAAGATGTCTTTAATTAAGTTTAAATTGACACTTTAACCCTATGCTCTCATTGCCAAGTGATTGCCATTCCTTAACAATCCTCCTGGACACTCGCGTTGCTCTTAGGTTGGGATCAATTTTAGGCTGTGAAATTTAACCCACCTGTTGACTCACTAACAGAAAAAAACTTCTAATATTTCTTAAGATTCAAGTAAGTCATATATAATATAATTACAATATATATATCGAAGCCCCTTATAGGTTAAAGTTGGCCACTTTGATAAACATTCCATACGTAATCAAAGGAAAGATATTTTAGGCATGTTGCATTCTTGAGTTAAACAACCAAATGTATAGGTGGATACAATACACACATATATTTAAACATCTATAATCGAACCACATAAGATCTAATTTAGCAACCACAATATGCTGACACTTTTAAATCAATTTACTTATTAGAAAGGACCACAGGGACCAAAGCCTTGACCGCAAAGGACAAATTGCAAATATGAAAATTTTGAGAGCTGCAAATTTGCAGTTGCACATTTAATTAAATATCCATTATTGTGTTTAATAACTTATATATATATAATGCATAAGTATGGGCTGCTCGGATTGCTTTGCTAGTGGCTGTTCGGGTCGTCAGGGAGTAGTCTGAGCAGACGAGTCGGACGTCTGTGTTCTTTGACAGGCCAGACATTCATCAGAAAGCACAACAAATGGCGCAGAGCTCGAAACGTTTGCACGAAAACTCATTATTTTAATTAACTTTCTCTTCACAAAACCATTTGGTGCGGTTGCCACGAACATCGACATTGACACCAACAACGACAACAACAACGGCAATGGCAACGGCAACGACAACGACAACGACAACAACTACAACGTCACCGATACCCGGTCATACACGAACTCCAGTACAGATACAGATACGTTTACCGGCATCAGGGCCCAGCAACACCACCGACACCGGCTCCGACAACGGCAACGGCAACGGCACCGGCACCAACAGTGGCTCCGACACTAGCTTTGACTAGAGTCGAGGAGAATGTTTACGTTACGTTTGTTACACTACTCCAACCATGGACTGCAACTGCAACTGCAACTGCAACTGCAACTGCCACTGGTACTGGTAGTGGTACTCTTACTGTTACTGGTATTGGCCACAGAGACCATAATAATATAAAATCAGCTGTCTGAGCTAAGTCTCCAGCCTGCGGCTCTCTGTCCTTTATCCTGCTAAATCGCATTACAAACCTGTCATGTGAAATGTCAACCGTAAAGCATTCGCTGATTGTTAATTTCACTTTTATAACCGCTCCGTGTTGTAGTTGTTCCATTTGCTGTCTAGCTGGTATTGTTGTACTCATTGTTATTGTTATTTTTGTGTTTCTTCTTCTTGTTGCTATTGTTGCTGGTAGCTGGTAGCAAAGCCATCGTCGCCCCATTGCCCAAATTGCCAATTGCTTTGTCTAAGCCGCCTAGTCGCCAGTTGAAAGTTGAAATGAGCCGCCACTCACAAGACTCTAAATAGGTATAGAAAGTTGGTTAAGTGTTAACTGCATTTAGGAATTGAGATTGGTGAGCTTTATGAACATAAATATGTTCTCTTTTTGAGAGGATACTAGGCCAATGCATAATAATCTAGGGGCTGATCTATTGATAATATGGAGCGAATTCGAAAGGAATTTAGAGAAATTATGAATGAGCTTCATAAGACTTATTGCTTCACATTTAAAATTGTAAAGGAATTTATCCTAGATCTTTCAATATTATAGATATACAGTATATATCGGTTATAAGACGCACTGCTTATATGCAAATATTGCTTAAATGCAAAATTATGTTGATGATTTTTGTTTTAGATATCATAAAACTATTTAGATCTAAATTTAGCCTTATAAATGAAAAATTTACCTATAAGAAAATATTGTGTATAAACAAATAAAAAATCGTTCATTTGGAATCAGTTCATACAAATTTTATCGGTTTTAAGCAAATGACAGCAATATTAAAATTTTTGATCTAATTTTATATTTAATATTCTGTTTAATATTATGTTTTTTTTTAATTATAGCTGACGAACAGCATTAAATATAAATTTAAGTAAGATTCTAAGCCTGTGGTTTATTTATTTATTTATTTACTTATAGGCAGTCAACCAAAAATTATGGTACAAATTAAATAACATTTTTAAAATATTGCTGAACAAAATTCAAATAAAATTGAAATTAAGATTAAAAATATATAATTATATTTAAATTTAAATTTAAATATTATTTTATAATGGTTTTTTATTTATTTTATAATAATTTTTAAATACAACGTATTTGCATATAACTCATAATTGCTTAAAAGGAAATATCAAATATATGCAAACATTTTTCTGTATTATAGGTTTTGCATATAAGCAGTATATACTCTATATATATGATTAAAACTTGATCAAGAGTTTTCGAAAATATATTAAATCAAAGCCAAAGTGAAATCAATTCTATTTGAGCTTAAAATGTAAATTGTTAGTTGATTTAAACCTTCCTTAAAAACGGTCAAGTCAAAACAAACTGAGAGTAGCATTTGGTCAATTGTCTTGTTAACAAATTGGCTGGCGCAGAGCTGCAGCTCATTTTCATAAATGCAGCTTCGGGTTGAATGCTTATGGTGTTTGGTGCTGGATGGGCACAGGAGAGATGGAGCCATCCTTTGATGGTACTTTCGTGGCAGTATCATGTAGCATGTAATATGCCCTGCCGTCGCTTGCTGTCCTTTTGCCCTGAGTTGTTGCTGTGTTCGATTGCTTTAGGTTACCTTCAGCTAGTGCGACACTCAGTTGCCTTGGGCTTAGAGCTCCAACTCATGCGACGGCGTCTGTCACTGGCTATTCCCAAAGGTGCAAACAAAGTGATTATACTTAGCCATTGTTCCGACTGTTTTGTGCCATTGCTGTTGCTGTGGGTGTGTGGCTCTGGTTGTGGATGTAGATGTGAATGTGCAAGTAAAAGGCGGAGTGCTGTGTGTATGGTTGAACTACTCAACTGTTGGTTGAGTGGCGTGCGTGTATGCGTGTGGTGCGGGTGGTTTATTAATTGAAATGTTAGTGCAGCCATAGCAGAGGCAGAGGCAACAGCAGAGGCAGCAACAGAGACAGCAGCAGAGGCAACAGCAGAGGCAGCAACAGCAGCTTCAAAGCAGGTCCTAAATAATAGATTTGTATCGAGAATTGTGGCCAGCAGATATTTGATGCTCATTAAGTAAAGTGGTTTTAGTTTTGCCCCTCCCCGTTTTTGCAATTTATGTGCTTCAAGTTGGTAGTGTTGGCACCTACAGAGTAGATGACGATGACGACGATGGCAATGTTTTCGACGATGGCGACGCTAGCTGGCTGGCAACACTAGCGGCTCAACAAAAAAGGTTTGAAGATGAATTGGAGCTCGTTTATTTTAATGCCCTGTCGCCGCAGTGGGTCGCACTGATCTTTCAGACCGGTCTCTCTGGGGTCACTTATTAGACATTAGCTCAGTTCAAAAAAAAACCAAAAAAAAACCAAAGAAAAAAACAACAAAATTTCGTGACTTTGTTGTGAGTCGCTTTTGTCCCCATTCAAGAAGCAACACGATCCCAGCATATGCCGAAACCAAACAGATCCCCTCCGATCCAGTCAGCCTTTGTGTAAGGTGCACATTAGTAGTAATTTTTAATGGTTTACTTCTATGTCTATTTTGTTAGAATGTTCAAAACGGTTTTATATATATTTAAATTTCGTGTATTGTTTCAGTGTTCTCTGTGTATGTGTGTATGTGTGTGTGTGTGTGTGTGTGTGTGTGTGAAGATGCTTTTGTAAGATTTTTAGTGGTTTATTATTTAAATGAGTTTTCAGCTCTCGGCCAAATGACATTGTCCCGCCATCATCTTCGACCCAATCTTCTATCTTTTGCTCAAACTTCTATTTCGTTTTCAATATGTACGCCCCGAGCCCGATATCATTTCTGGCGTGTTCGAATTTAATCAATTTGATTTATTCTCTTTGTTCATATTGTGTTGAAAATATTGTACAAACGCATTGTGTCCATGCGTATCCATAACCAAATGTACAAATCCAAATTCATATTCACACACACATATCAATATATCTCTACAGACACAAGAGCATAAGCTTAAGCATAAGTATATATATCGCTTGGCATTGGGGAAAAATAGATTTTAGTTTTTTTTGGAATTGAAATTGGTATTGGTATTGGTATTGGTATTGGAATTTGGCCTCAGTCACTAAAGAGGGGAGAAAAATTAGCATAAGTAGCTGAGGGTAGGCCCAACCTTCATCTCCAACTCCGATTCCAACTTCGATCTCCGTTGCTCTACACATTTTCTTAAGTTCAGCTGGGAGCCTCTTAGGCATTGTGTTTGGGTTTGAAGAGCTGGGAGTTGAAAGTAGAGGGAAGGCGGCATTATCGTTTGAAAGATTCTCAAAACTAAAAGAGCTTCAGTCTCTTTTACTTACATATATATATATATATATATCTACACATATTTGAATATAAGTATATGAAATCTTTTTTTTTCCTAAAGTAGAAAATCTTTTTAATTGAGCAACTCAGCTCAAAACATATATTTGATTTCGTACAATATATATATATATATAGAAATATATATATATATATATATATATATATATATAAATTAAACATATGTGCCTTATGAATATATGAAGCAGTTCTCAATTGAACATGACACAATCTTCTTGTTATATATACTACTATATATACATTATTGAAGCTTCTTCTCTGGCTTTACTATAGCCTTGATCTTGCTCAAAGTTTTGCATTCTTAGAGAAACCAAAAAACTTGTCTTAAATACAATTAACTTGGCCTCATTTTGATGGAAATTTCTTTAGATTTCACTCAAGTCTTGTTAACCTAAAGACTGTGTAACAAGCTTATTATAATCAGCTGCTAGTTGCAGTTGCCACTTGCAGCAACAAACAACACCCACCAGCCACATTTAAAGCTGCGAATTTATCTCGATGGTTATAAAAAAAAATATGTATATTGCAGAGGAACAGCAGCAGCAGGAGGAGGAGTAACAGCAGCAGCAGGAGTAGGATATATACGAATATCCAGCAGAGTTAGCACACCCAGTCTGCCCACTTTTGTTTATGAGAAATTACATTTGAACTGCAAGCAGCAGATGCCAATCTTATTAATGTTGTTTGCCTCTCTGTCCAGTCACTCTTGGCTTGTCTGTTTGTCTGTCTGACTGTCTGTTGGTCTGCGTGTTTTTATTTTCTTTTTTGTTAGTGTTAGTTGTAGTAGTAGTAGTAGTAGTAGTAGTTGTAGTAGTTGTATTGGAAGTTTGTAGCAGTTTTAGCCAATGCCTTGTCGAGTTGCCAACATTTTTGCATATAACAGCAACAACAAACACAGCAGCAACAACAAGCGAGAACAACATCAACGACAACAACGGCAACAAGAACAAGTTGCCTGCCATTGCAAGCTGTTTGAGGCCAAAATGTATCAAATTTCAATTCACAATCATCACAATCAAAATAAAAATTCTGAAATCAACTTTTGTTGGTTTGGACCGTAAGATCTTGGCTGTGACGATGGATGCAGCCTGGCTTAAAGGCAGAAACAATTGCCCAGAGTCACACTTGGCATTCACATTGTATATTGTGTGTTGTTGCTGTTGTTGTTGTTGTTGTTGTTGCTTGTTGTTTCTTGTTGTTTCTTGTTGTTGGTAATATAAGATACAAAATCAAAAATACATCATTGCCAACAAGCGCAGGCTGTTTGCCTCAGATTTAACTCCAACTCAAGCTCCAAGTGCGACTCGGCCATGAGCATCATAACCAGCAGCAGCAGCAGCAGCTGTAGCATCACCGGCATCTTCTACTAGTCGATGAGCTCCTGCCCCACGTTCATTTGTCTTCCCAGCACTGATTGTATGCATGTTTCGCATTTCTTGCGCCACACGCTAAATGAAGTAAGCAAACGTTGATTACATGGCCTCAAGTGTGCACCGGTATTGGAGTCGTCTTGTCGAAGATTGAGCTTCAGGGGCTAGAGGATATGGCAAGCTAATACTGAATGTCGGTCCGCGTCTGAGTCTGAGTATTGGTGCTTGGCTGGCTTAGGCTGGGCTGTTGGTTACTGGATACTAACTGGCTTGTATCTGCTTCTCTGGCGCATCTCTCGTCGTTTTTAATGATGACTTCAAATGAGATGCTGTTTATTCTATGCGGCTCATTCTCATACTCAATTCTCAATTCTTGGCCAATCCGCAAATGCTTGGCTAGCCAGGCCATAATAGACTTGATTTTAGCCTGATTAAACGTATGCTACTCACCTTGTATGTTCTCGTCCTCTTTCCACAGAAGTGTGTTAATTTTTAATTAGAGTTGTACTGTTATTTGTTGTCGCTCTTGCTGCAGTTGTTGCTGTTGTTTCTGTTGTTGCTGCTGTTTGTTTGTTGCTGACTGGTTGATCAGCATAAAGGGTAAAGAATGCAATTGACTTTGTCTTGTCCTCTTGACTCCAGCTACAGCCGGAGCCACACAAATTTGCAACTACGAAACAGACAGAAGACAAAAGACAGAAAACAGGGGACAGAAGACAGGAGATAGGAGACGGAAGACGAGAGAGAGAAGAGACAACCGTATAAGGTGGGGTCAAAAAAAACGCAATGCGATGCGAAAAGCGACACAAAAAGGTTGGACTCCTCTTTACAACTTACATGTTCTTAATTACAATAAAATGTTACAAGCTTAGGTTGAGGTGAGGCAACATACAACACACAACACACACCACACAACACAACAAACAACACAAGGCAACACACACACACAACAAATAACAACCACGACGTCAATTCCAGCAATTGAATTGCTGTTCAACTCTTCGGTTCACTTTGATGTAGGCGCAACAACAATGGTCTACAATTGACTACCCACAACAAACACACACACACACAGTACTCAATAATCAATAGCCAATACCCAGTACACAGTATCCAAACTTAATGCCAAATACTCTGCATTAGCCATGAACTGAACTGAACTCAGCTGCGTCGCACGAAGCGGAGCTAAGCTCTTGTGGCAACTAGTGGGATCAGCCATAGCCTACAGTCCTGCATACTGATTATTATGAAATTAAGGAACTCTCCTCTACCTGTAACTGTCCCCATCTTTGTCATTGACCCTACGCTGCCAGTGCCCTGGACAGGCATCATATACATATACATAAATAAAGGAAAATTGACAAGCTCATAAACTTGCTCGCGCCTAAGAGAAATTCAATCTTGTAGATACAAATGAAATACAATCATATTTTATGTATGAAAAAATATAAAACAACAACAACACCAAAAGTCAACTACAATATATACATACATACATATATGCATATATGCACCAAATTGTGTGTGTCCTGTGTGTGTCATGTCTGTGAATTTTATTATATTGCAAAATGAATCGGTGCTAAGAAGTCCACAGATCAGCGTACTATAAGTTTATTCGAAGCTTATATCTGCTGCTTAGTATAGTAAGAGTTGATAGTTGAATATACGCTGGAAATACATGGAAAAAGGAAAATGGAAAATGGAAATATGCTGCTAACTATCTACACTCAAAAATGGTTCAACAATTATTGTTTTCCATTAGAGTTTGGCCACAGATTCTGTTTTAGAATATATATAATAAGAGACTTCATTAAGTAACCCTGCTGGGCTTGGAGTGCGACATCTGAGTGACTCCAAGGAAGGTGTTTTACAGCTGGTCAATCAATTCGCTGCTCCCCGCCGCTGTATCCCTCTCCTTATCAATGAATTTGGCAACAGCAACAGCTTCACATTTCGCAGTTTCCTATGGATTTGGGTTTGGGTTTTGAGTGCTTTACTTTGGGTTATAGTGTCTGCATATTGGATATGCTCAATGTCATCAGTTACCAGTTAAGAGTAAACAGGCAACAGTAAACAATAAGCAGTAAGCAGTAAGCAGTAAGCAGTCACCGTCAACGAGCTGCATGTCACCGAAGGATGGTGGCCCGAAAACCACACGCCCTGTTTGATTTATTGTGCATTGTCAAATTACACTTGATAAGTCATTAATATACTCCTTGGCCACACTGGCCAAACGTAGCTGGGACTTGGCTTACTTTTCATTGTCCTCTTCCTCAGCTGCGTTGTTGTTGTTGTTGCTGTTGTTGCTGTTATTGCTGTTGTTGTTGTTTTTGTAGTCGTCATAAATGCCGTCTGTTTGTTTTGTTTTGATGTTGACTTTGTGGTTCTTTTGGCATTTTGTTGTTGTTGTTGTTATTGCTTTAGTTGTTGCTGTTGCACAGCTGCACAGTTGCACAGTTGTAGAGTAGCAGAGCTGAAGTTTAATGTTCAACACTTTCATACGCGAAGCGCCAAATTCACATGGTCATAAAAAGCGTTAAGTAACCGTAGCTACCAGGGCGCCCCACCTCAAACATACATAGACACACACACACAGACATAGTCAAACATTGTGGCACAGGAGTAGAAGTAATTTATGTCTTTACAAGCTCTCAAATAAAGTGGCAAATTCACACTTTTAGCCAGCCCGTAAAAATGTAATAGTTCGGTCAGATTGTATGACCGACCGCAAATAACATCATCGTAAAACCCAATTCACAAATCATAAATATAAATGAAATCGTGTTGGATGTTGGATGGAGGTGGACCAATCCAAACCAATCGAATCCAAACCAATCCAATCGAATCCAATGCAATGCCAAGCGATTCAATCCAATTGATCTACTCACAACGATGTGTAGCTCCAGCGATCATCGATCCATTTCGCATACAACGAAACAATCTGATATTCGTAACATAAACTTAAAATGCTCTTTCGGTTCGGCTTCATCAGCATTTGAGTTTGAGTTTTACCATACGTAAATCTTACTTGGACCCAAAGCTCAGCTCAGTTCAGCTCAGTTCAGTTCGGCTCAGTTCCGTCCAGTCGTATCAGCGATACATGCAATCCACCTCTGATACCTGTGCATCTGCCCTCTACCCTCTACCCTCTACTCACTACACCGACACCTTTGCAGTTCAGTCTGGTCCAGGGTCTCTTTTCAATGTTTGCTCATGTGCACGCGTTGCGCCGAGGCTTGATAGATTTATGGCGCCGAATAAAATGCCTTAAGACAACAAACCAAATCACTAAGAGACAGCAACACCATCAACAGCAGCGACATCTAGACAACACAGGACGCCAGCAACAACGATGTGTTCAAATGTGTGTTGTTGGTTAATCAAATAGCAGTTGTAAAAAAAAAAAAAAAGAATTGCTCTAAGGCACATAATATTTCCAGTGTGTGTGCCATATAAGGCCATATACTTATTATTATTATACGATTACGATCGGTTATACTATTCTATAGCTTGATATATGCTCTATAATAACTGCTTGATTCTACTTATTTTGATATCCTTTTTACTCCGACTCTTCCAAATCACTTTATAGGTTAGAATCGCTTGATCACTCAATCCAGTTCATTATAATTCGCAGCTACAAAGAATTAGTTGCAATGCGATTAAATTGTGTGACGATTGAGGCAAGTTTGCAGCTACAACTAGAAGTGGCACAGTGCGCCTGAGTAACGCGCCACCAACTTAAGATTTATGAGCCAAATAGTGGCAAGATGGTTACAGCAATTGCTGCATCATTTGCATTTTGGTAAGAAGCTTAAAAAATGTGTCTAGAAGATCTTAGACTGATCTCTTAGAGCACACACTCTGCTTATTTATGCAGTTAGTTGCTTGAGTTGTTTGGGTGTTGCAGTTGCAAATTGATTGAAAACTTACAAGAAAACAAAACACAACTGCAATGCAACAAAAATTATGTCGACACTGAACATTGAACGACATGCGATGGCAGTCATTTTGGTTGATCGCTTGGTTACGAAAAATTTTTATTAAAAATAATTACACCTTTGTAGTTTGTCAATCAAAGTGTTAACGGGGCCAAGAGCCAGTTGGTACAAGCAACAACAACAACAACACCAACAACATTATGCTGACTCAACAACACCACAATATATTGGCCAGTTTGGAACCACTGGACATGGTCAGGCGGACAAGCGGACGAGTCGACGACTCAACAAGAGAACGGCGTAAATCTCATTTGAGCCTTCACTGACATGTCGCAGGATTAAGTTGTCAATTGGTAGAGCCATGGAGTTGGTAAACGCCTCTGTTGCTGCTCCTTCTCCTCGATTGCACAATGTTTGGTTCTTGTTTTAGCAGTATGTCAATATTGAAATTATAATGTATGTGTTCCCTCTCTCTCTCTCTCTCTCTCTCTATTTCTCTCTCTCGCTGTGTGTATATATTGTATATTGTATGCCCAAAGAGCTCTGTGCAGCTTAGTTGCAATCCCAATACATACAATGAAAGCATTTTGATGGATTTTCCATTTATTTACGATTCACCCATTTCCCTCACCTCAACTCTATGCAGTTGCCTACAATGGAGACCCTACTTAGGTACACTCCTCAAGTGCCTGCAATTAACAAGATGCAAGCAGCATATTGGATTTTGGTTTGGGTATGGGATTTGGTTTGCGGTTGTCCCATGTGGTGTTAATATTGCCACCAACCAAAAGCTGATTGAATGACTCGGTTGACTCTGTTGACTCGGTTGACTCGTTTGACTAAGAGGCAACTTACTAACTAACTGGCCAACTGGCTTTCTGGCTATTTGACTAACTGGCTATCTGTGTATCTGGCTATCTAATAGATAATTGCAGCAGTGCCAAACACGACGAGTTGCTCACTTGTCAGTTTCCCGCCTGGACATTTAGTCAATAAAGATAATTTATATACATTCAAAAGTGTGTGTGTGTTGCAAGCCAAACCCCCTCCCCCCTCTCCATCAACAACCCCCTTTAACTTGTGTCTCTGAGGTGATCTCCTCTGCAACGCAGAATTGCTGCGTCACTTAATGGGCGTCAGTGATTATATTACATGTTGATTGTGTCGTTGTTGTTGCTGTTGCTGTTGGATTTGATTGGGTGACTATGCCTATAAGTCCATTAAGTTTCTACATTTTGTGTGGAATGATAGAATATCGATAAGAAGATTGCCAAAACTGATAACCAATTGATTTTATGGCTTAAAGATAGAACCCCTTTTTATAGCTGCTCAGACAACTGTCCTTTCAATTATGCCGATTAGCAGTTAAAACTAGTTAGAGTCTCTTTAAGACTGATTTAATAAACAAAACTTAATGTTAGTTAAGTTAATTTCTTGGCAATGCTGATTAAAAACATTATTTAACTTAATATTATCTGCTTCTTCAATTTGAAATGCCAATTTTTGCTCTAATTTAAATATATTTTAATATCTCAATCGAGCCAAATTGCTTGTTACCAACAACTAACTTTAACTTTAACTAACTTAAAATTAATTACAATGCATATTAATTAAATCTATGATATATATATTATATTATTTTCTACTTCTTCCTCTTCACTCTTCCATATTTAAGGATATATAACAATCATGTTTGAATCTGTTATAAAGTTAATACTATTAATGTCAATCAACAGTTAATCCGTTGTTTAGGTCTCAATCTTTCGATGTTGCATAAAAAACAGTTGCCAAATTAATTCTATGGAATGTGCAACATGTTCAGTATGTGCAACATGTTCAGTATGTGCAACATGTGCAAAAATTTGTCATAATCAAATCATATAAAATTTTATGCTCATGAAAATGTATCAGAAAAATGCATTTAACATGTTGCTGCCGTGCACCGTTGCTATTTCTGTTGATTTTTCTTTGTTGTTAAAATGAATCGCATTGATGATGACAACAATAACAACGACAACGATGATGATGATGATGGGCTCGACACCAATAGCCATATCCATAACCATATACATAATTGGGCACGCGATGCAATAAAATTGAAAACCCAAAAACTGCCAGCAACTGCACTGACAACAACAGCAACAGCAACAGCAACAGCAACAATAACAATACAATACTGTTGTTGTTGGCTATGGGCAATCGGCAATGGGTTTTGACTTTGATCTGAGACTGGGACTGGGACCGGGACTGGGACTTGAAGGTCTTCACATTTACAGTTATAGTGCATATCATGGCACTGACGCAAGCTGTCAACTTCCCGCGGTGTTCATAAAAGTCTCGTTTTGTTTGATTGTCGCATATACGAGCATACAAATAAACACCATACACCCACATGTGTGTATGTCTGTGTGTGTGTGTGTGCATTTGCATTGTTATCTCATAGACACAGATATTCGACCGACTAGCTACAACTACAACTACAGATATAAAAGCTGGTCGTGTTGGCGCTTGGCTGCAGAAATATCTATCAACTGCACATTGCTGTCGCTTTCAGCTTTCAACTATCAGCTGGTGGGACTCGCCTTTTGCCCCCCGCCTCACGCCATCCGCCTACCGCCTGCCACACGCTTTGCATCTGCTGTTGCAGCGGCACTTATCACTTCATTGCAGTTTTATAGCGCGTCAAAACTGATGCCTAACGGTTTTTCGCGTTTGGCCACATTTAGAACCCGTCGCAATCCCCAACTGTTCTACAACATTTGTTGTTTGCTTGTCATGCCCCATGTAGTTACCTATGTTCCATCCAATGGATTAGCATTTGAATTTGATTTTGATGTTGATGTTGATGTTGCCGTTGATATCTGATGTTTGATGTTTGATGTTGTTGTCTAATGTTTATTTGTATACCCGGCAGGGGTTTAGGCTTAGCTCAGAGATTGAGAAGAACTTTAAATGCAATTGTTGCATGTCTATTTCGCGTGTTGTCTGCTTCAAACTGTTGGAATTTCCATTGAATGAAACCCAGAGATTAATTATCATTTGTGAAAAAATCTTGAGAATATTAAGGAATGGCTTACATCATGATGACATAATGTCCCTCCTTACATAGTCGCTTTCTACAATTGCTATTTGCGTATATATCGAATTAAGATATCTTCATCACGTACATACATATTCATATTCATATTTTAAGTGAGATTCAATATTCATTCAACATATATCAAAAACTTGTTCCAAACAATAACCTCGCTTTACTTTCTATATAGTATCTACATCAGATGATGCCATTTAATATCAGTTAAATCAATTGGAATGTAACTTGTTGTACAATATATTCATATTCGTATTCATTCATATTCATAACTGAGATTTCATCATCTCGTACATACATTTTCATATTCATATTCTAATTGAGATTCAATGTTGATTCAACATACATCAAAAACTTCTTCCAATCAAAAACTTCCCTTATGATTCTATATAGTATATCTAGTACCTACATCAAGAAATGCCATTTAACATCAGTTAAATCAATTGGAATGTAACTTGTTGTACAACATATTTATATTCTCATTGAGATTTCTTCATTACGTACATATATATTCAGATTTTTTCATATCGTACATACATATTCATAATCATATTCTAATTGATATTCAACATTCATTCTACATACATCAAAAACTTCTTCTAAAAAATACATTCGCTTTTGCTTATATCTAGTATACGTAGTATCTACATCAAGTGATGCCATTTAACATCAGTTAAATCAATTGGAATGTAACGTGTACATACATATTTATATTCATATTCTAATTGAGATTAAATATTAATTCTACATACATCCAAAACTTCTTCCAAACAATAATTTTGCCTTTGCTTCTATATAGTATATCTAGTATCTACATCAGTTGATGCCATTTAATATCAGTTAAATCAATTGGAATGCAACTTGTTGTATAACTTGAACATCCTCTAGTTTTTATATGCATTTTTATGGATGGATTTACACATTTCAATCTGTATAGCTTGTGGCAAGTGTGGAAATTTACAACTCTATTTAATATCCCACGCACATGATAAGCGTTATCGTGCCTGAACCTGTTATGTATCAAAAGTATCAAAAGTATCAATAGTATCAATAGTATTTTGTTGAGGGGGGAAGGGGATTGCTGTTGTTAACAATTTCAGTTTCACTTTGCTCTTCTGATTTTATTACCGATTTTAGGTGATTTTTATGTTCTAACAACAATTTAAAAAAAAATTTTACGATTGTTCAAATACAATTTGAGGCTTCCCCTGGGGCAAAGAAACGTTTTACACAACTTTCCAGCCATTGAGTCCACTTTTTACGATCATTTAATTGAATCATGGACATTTCTATTTGGTTTTTTGATTGCATAGATGCGATGCCCCTAACCCATAAAACTGCCCAAACAAATGAGACTGTGAAATATGCAACACGTCCACAAAAAGAGGCAATAAATGTTTATACTCGTTGTACCAATACTTATATGTTATATGACAACGCAGCGACAGTTTTATACCCATAAAAAGTAGTAATAATGCTTTTATATTAATAACCACATGATAATAAACTATAATATTATTATTTGGCATTTAAATAAAAAGCAGCAAATTGAGTCACTTCAACACAATTTGGCTGCTGCCTCTGCCCAAAGCAGATTTCATTCTATTTGTGGCACGGAGTGCACTGGCAGCTGAAAGTAACAACTGTACAAAACTTATATATATATATATAATTCCAGGGCATGTGGTCTTCGTCCTCGATCCTCAGTCTGGTAATGCGTTGCGCATCAGTCAACACAGGAATATAGGAATAGGCATATATAAATAAAGAGAAAGAAAGAGTATTGTGAATATGTTGAAACAGGCTAGAAATTACTCAAACAAAATGGTCGTAAATCGAGAGGTTGACTTCTTGTTGTCAAAAACGAAGACAGTAACAACCACTAAGCGGATTTTCAGGTACGCTCCTTAAACTGTTAGAGCGAAGGCAATGGCGATGGCGATGTCAAAGGCAAAGAAGAAAAGGCAAAGGCAAAGGCACAAACACAGGCTCAGGCATAGTCCTTTTTTTCCTCTCAGTTTTCTATGAAAACTGCAGCTGAACTTCGAGGAAATTGTACTGGAATAAGAGCAACAACAACAACCACCGTGAAGCACTTAGGGTAAACTATGCTGCATGCAGCCTAAGCTACAGATACAGATACAGATACAGATACAGAAATTGTATTTGTTGGATTGAAACAAAACAATCAGCGAAGCGCAGCAATCGATGCGTTCTTAATTTCATTACCCAAAACTCCAACTGTGCGTCACTTTCGCTTTCCCAAACGAGCAGAGCAGTAAAGGAGCAAAAGGATCTTATAACCAACCGACCAGATCCTCATCCCTCGCTGCTGCACATGTAAGGCGACACCTTGCACACTGCAATAACAAAGCCGAAAATACTTCAATACTTGGGTACAGGCATACACTATGATCACACTTAAACACACACACACGCACACACACACTGTCAAGTCGTCAGTAAGCCAGTCAGTCAGTCAGTGAGCTAGTTAGTCATTTCGTTGGGTTGTCGCATTTTCATTTAATGTTCGCGCATTAAAATGAATTCATAAAAAAAAACAAAACACAAAAAATACAAACGAATTGTTTTCATTTAGTTATCTTCCTTCTTTTGGCCAGGATCACTACCAATTTAACACGTGTTAGTTTATTTTGCTAATAGAAGCCACTCATAAAAGCCAACTTTTATAGGCCCGCTTAACTGGGCTACTCTTGCCTTGCCTTGGCCAACAGTATCTTAGCATCAAATTAAAAGTTTATGCGAATTTTATTCCTTTAGCAACCAAGATCAGGATCATAAAAAGTTTATACGCTTTGGTTGCTCAATTTTAAATGCGATTTATATGGTCAATCTTAACAGTAGTTTTATCTGAACACTTAGATTGCGAATTATACCTTGGATTGGCTTGAAAGAGTTTCGTATCCTGTAGACTGATCAGATATAGCATAGCTTAATAGTTAACTCTAAAGAATTTGCACTTCAATGAAACCAAATAACTTTAACTTTAACACTAAAAATAACTACTATATATATATATATATATATATATATATATATTTGGTTTATCTTGTTAGCATTCTTTACATTTGTTTTTTCAATTAAAAATGGCATTTTAATCATGTCTGTCATTAAGTGTTGAATGATGATTCATTTTGGTATTGAACTGATCTCTGATATATATAATCGACTACATGAAATTGATGGGCCTGATTTATCTATATATAAGCAACAACTGATCAATACCTGATTACCTTATAGCTATACGTCAAGCAATACATTAAGCTGTAAGGCATTTAATGCGTATAATTGTTACATCAGTATATTATATATTAATACCATATTTAAATCTGATATATCAATCTGTTTTTATCATCGTCTTTAACTATTCTATTCTACTGTCTTGTATATTCTGAAACGTTTCAATTGTGCGTTATAATACCATAATACAATTATTCAGATTGGAATAAATTCTTATATATAACAAATATTTGCAGCTATATATATCTATATACATGTATATTTATATAAATATATATATATACATATCGTATTCTAAGTTTTACTGATAGAGAGCTCAGAGTTATTGGATTTTTTGTGACCTTTAGCTTCATTTTGGCTGCTTATCGTTGTATTGACAAATAAACATGTGGCTGTCTATAAAAAAAAAAGTCTGCTCAGATATATATCATATATATGAACTAAATATAAACTACAATGCATTTAACACAGACAATTGCAAAGCTCTTTAAGTCTATGAAGGGAGCCCGTTTGACCGTTCTGAACATGTGGGCTAAGGCTGAAGGGTAATGTTTATATTTCTTAGTCTATATCTGATATGAATAATAAAATATGTCTATATAAATGTATACATATATTTATATATATATATATATATTTAACTGATTGACCGATCAGTTAAAATGTTTTTTTAAGTGAATGAGAATGATTGAGTGGATATTGTAGAGCGGCGCGCCCGATTCGAACGATTCTGTGTAGCTATTAAAATTCTTGTAGTTGTTGTTGTTCTTGGTGTTGGTGTTGTTCTTGTGGTTGAGTTCTAATTTATTGTGTATATTTGTGTGTGTGCGTGTGAGTGTGTGTGCACACTCATGACGTTTACTTATTAAATCCAATGATAAACGTTGAACAGCAAGTGAAACGGCAAACATAGGTATTAAGTGGCATTAGGTTATGTGTCAAAAAAACATTTCCCATTTCGCAGAATGTTTATTTCTGTTTACCTTCTGGGAATTTAATTTTTTTTTTTTTTTTGTGGTTCTCTGCTCTTGGCCAATTCTCAATACTTGTACATATCAATTTTGGGCTAGATATATGAAGACTGTGTGGCAACTCCTTCGGCTTCAAGTTAAAGGCTCAAAGTTTCGTACTGAAATTATGACTAGTTGCAGGATCGATTGTCAATATCGGGCGGCACTATGGATCCACCAGAGATCCAGCAAAGAACAGCGATTGGTGAGTTTATGAAAATGGTCGATAAGTTGCTTGTTTTTATGACACCAACAGTTGTCACTTTTGACAAGTTCGTTAATGGGCCACGTTGCATTCTTTGGCACATCAACAGAAAAGAGCAAAAGAGCCACGGCAAGTGCAGTCGAGGCGTGAAATGCTCAATTAACACAAAATTTACGAGCCTCTTCGTACGCTTCGTGGTCCTTCCTTCCACTTCTTCAAAGCCTCAACCCATTACGACAACCTGTTATTAGGCAAGGTCCTTGAAACCATTCCAAAAACAAAATATATAAACCCTCTTATCCATCTACCTATATACCTTATAGTTATATATATAAATTTGTGCGTACGCTCGTACCTACAGCAAGGCCAAAATAATTTATATGCCTTTTTTCCGCCTAGCTCTCTGCAGTCACCTTTCTCTGTTCATCTCATTCCATATTTTAGCTCTTAATGCTGTGCACTCGCACCCACACCCGCACTTGCAGCCGTACCCCTACCCGAACCTGCTTATAGCCAAGTCCATAAGAAATGGTCGTAAAAACTTTCTTTTCTTTCGACGTGCGCAACTTTACGACTTTTCCGAGTCTGTTCAAAATTGTATGCTAGTGTTTTTTTCTTTCTGTCATTGTTTGGCTTTTCTATTTAGGAAAAATTTAGGAAAAGGTGGGCAAATCATTTTCGGGAGGTGGGGGAGGAGGGGCGAGGCCAAATCACAGCCATGAAATATCAATAAAAGGAGCAACAATTTAATTTACACAAGCAACTTTGACAGCTTGTAAACTGTCCGTATGGAACTAAAACAGAAACTGGATTCGACTCTCCGACTGAGTATGAACCCTAGGACAGGGATTGAGTGTTGTCATAATGACAACACTTACTGTAACCATCAAACAGACACATTGAGTAAATTTTACGAGCTTCTTCCGTGTAGATTGGCTCTTGGTGAAAGGGTCGTCCAACAACACAAAATAGACAGAGAGAAAGAGCGAAAGAGTGAAAGAGCGACAGAGAGAATGAGAAAGAATTAACAAATTGAACTGCAACAGTCGGAGCACTGCGGTCGCAACAGTAGTCGGGGGTCGAAATTTCGACTTGGATTGTCATAATTTTCTATTTATCGTGTAATTTGTAGCGCAATTTGTTGCTCGTAAAATGCTCAAGTAAAAACATTCATTGGGTAATCGTGTAATCGGGATACATAATGGGTAAAGCGTTATACCCGATGAGCTATATAAAAATCGTAAAATATTTCTATGAAAGCGTTTAGGATGCATCACACACACACACACACACAGCACGATGAAAACAGCAAACAAAAACAAAAAAAAAACACACACACTTTGGGGTTCCCCCAATCATCAGATTATACAACTCTGAGAATTTATAGACTACTTTATGGAGTCACCATATCATCAAATTTAGGGTATATTTATTACAACTTAATCAACTGACTTTAAGGCCACTTCTTACTTTATAAGTAAGATATATCTTATATAATTTTAAGCTAATAAAAACAACATGCCACACTGATTAACTATGATATGTGATAAGGACTAATAAAAAAACAATTTTGTAATAAAGATCCCAAAATCTACAGCACATAAAACATAATTCTAACTAATAAAAGTATTTTTGATTAGCAGGTAAATAAATTGATATAATTAAAATAAAATAAAGCAGCCAAAAATTGAGTTGAAGTTGCAAATAAAATATGAAAAAGTTAAAGTAAGACTAAAATAAATTTTGTTCATTTCGAAAAGCCACAAAACATACTATTAGAGTAATATATTTACCAAGTTTTAATACGAAATAAAAACATTATTTTATTAACTAAACAAATAAATAAAACAAACAAATTTATATGTACTTAAACTCTTAGTAATCTAATGCTAAAAGAAGATAATCTCCAAGGTATCAACCAGTCTGTAGCTGCACTAATGTTGAAGCAATCAGCTGGCATCTGCTGTACATACCAGAAATTGTTTCCAAAACTCATTTAACTTATGAATATTATAGAAAAGTAAACTTATTGAGGAAAATAACAGCAGAATGAATGTAGAGAGGTAAATAATTCCATATAAATTTCTCTCAGTCAATTGCTCAAGTGAATGAGAACTGAAAGCATAAACAACGTTCAAATATTGCAGCATCTATAATATGAAGTTGGTTGCGTATATGCAATTTATGTAACCTTTTTTTGGGCATATTCATCATTATATCTGACCATAATCGCCTACCCACAAACACACACACACACACACACACACACACGCACAGTCAGTGAGGCGACAAGAGGCGCAGACACATGAAAGTATTTTGCAAATTTGCGCTCAATTAATTGCATATAATTCATTTGTTGTTTGGCAACGCACGCAGCAAGCATTGCGTGTGTCTCCCTGCCTCCCCTCAAGCCAAGCCGGCATACGTATATATATATACACCATGGCTGAAGGATTCAGCCCCAAACATTGGGGTATTTTATGGCATTTTGATTTGATTTTTGTCAAACGTTGACGTCGACGCCGACTCCGACTCCGACTCTGACTCTGACGCTAGCGCTGACTCTGACTCTGACTCCGAGTTTGCCGACAACGTTTGCTGCTTTCACAGTTGTAGCCAGTTGTCGTCCAGCCAATGCTCCGTTTATCGTGCTTTTTGCTTTTGTTTTAGGTTTTGTGCTTTTGTGCAGCGCCTCCCCTCTGGCGACTTTTTGATTTATTGCCGACCTTGTTATGTGCAGGCGCATTAGCGATATATCCATTTCACTTTCCATAATGGTGGCGGGACCCAAAATGACAGTCCCCGTCAGTTCGTCAAGCATCAGCAGTGAGAGCGAGATGACAATAGAGAGCCAACGTTTTATGCTTTTGCTCTGTGAGCATGCTAGTTGCCGTTGCTGCTGTTGTTGCTGTTGTTGCTGTGTTGCGTTGTAATTGGCAGGGGAAATACACAGCGCTCTCGCTTTCCCCTTACAATTTATAGCAAAGGAGGAGAGCGAGCGTGTGCAATATAAAACAGGGGAAATGGCAACAGCAGCAATATTTATGAGTATTCTTATAATTATGACACTAAGCTCTCCTGTCTCTCTCTCTGTCTTTTTCTTTTTAGATATCTATATTTTGCTCTCAATATATTGTATGTTATATGTCGATCATTGCGCTTGAATAACTCTAAAAAAAAAAAGAAAATTATTGCAATTCTTAAGTGATAATCGTATTTTGCTACATTTTTCTATGGTCTGCTTTAAAAGCAAACTTTATTGTTGTTTATTTATATACACAGAAGGACATAAAAGCCGTTGCTCTTTACTTCTTTGTCTTCTTATTCGCTGGAAATGACAATTAAATTTAATTTGACGTAAATGACAACATTAAAAATGTAATAATTCGCCGCAACTCGGAATGTTGCTAGCTGGCAAACAACTCAAACGAAAGAAGCAAAAAATAAAACAAAAAAAAAACAGCAAAAAAGCCGCAAAAAATTATAAAGAAAAATAAGAAGAAGAATATGAACAAAAATACGTCTCACACAAGATCAGATCTTCTGAAATATTAACACCCTCCCTCCTCCACAGCAGCTTTTATTCCTCTTTTCTCCTCTTTTAGCTTTCTTTCTTTTTAGCAAATATTTTTATTTTTAGCCTGCAACATTTTTGCATATGCCAAATAAAATCAATTTATATATTCACGAATTGCTTTTGCCGCTTTTGTTATGCAAATTCCACAAAAAAAAAAACAACAGAAAAATCACAAAAAAAAATCACACACAAAAACACAAATAACATATGGAACCCAAAACAAAAATAAAATTGTTACATTTTTGGGGTATTAGCCAGTTTGTCAGAGTCAGAGTCAGAGCCAGCAGAACCAACGCAATCAGAGACACAAAATCAAATCAAAGCCTGAGTCAAATTCATTTAGCCGGTTTGGCAGCATTTCCGCGCTTTAATTGAAGCAAAGCTTTTAGGGTGCTGCGAAATTTGAAATTTGAAATTCGAACTGTCGCACAAGCTAAAGGTCAATCGGGTTATTTGCGATCTTGATACATCTGTCGATACATCAATATGTCGATTTGTTAACCTAAATTGGTATATGATATCACTGAAACTGCTTCAAATTCAAATATAATCTATAAACAAAAACAAAAAAGAAACAAATCAATGTGACTTTATCGTATATTTAATCGTTACGATATTCAACTTATAACGGCATATAAACACTTTTTAAATTATATATAAACAAAAGATTTCATATAGAATAAAGTACAATATATTGTAGTAAATAATTTGTATATTATATATAAATTAAACTGTATAAACAAGGCTTAAAAATCTCTATAAGATTTCTCAGTCAAACAACAAAATATTTCAATCGAAATATATTCAAACAGAAATCAATAGAACAGCTGGGAAAACCTCAGAAAATCCTCAATCTAATATGAAATGAAACTTAAATAAATAGGAAATCTCTTAAAGCTTAAAAAATTAATTACTTGAACTATCTTTTAGTTTTATATTGCTGTTTAAAATTGAAATTTAATATGAGATGGAAACGTTTCGTTTTGCAAGCCCTTTGGCCATTTGGGGTCTTGGCTTATTAGTGGTTTCAGCCAGGTTCAGTGGATGCTTATATGAGTTTTGCTGTTTTTAAATTGACTTTAGTTCCTTCAGTTAACAGTTTCATAACGTTTCATTGTTGTTGTTGCCACGCTTGGGGCGTCTTTCGTTTAAATTTGGAATCTGTTTTGCCACATTGCACATGACCTTGAATGAAAAATTTAAATTGTTGCACTTTGATTATCAAATGTTGCTGTTGTTGTTGTTGGTGTTGTGGCTTTTGTTTTCATTGTTTTGGCTTTTGGGTAGGCAGATTGAATTTTTGGCAAGTTTTAACAAGCAGCAGGCCAGCGGCAACTGTGCAACGCCAAAGGGCAACCAATGTATGGCGAAGTATGGAAAGAAGTGTGGAGAAGTGACTGCCGCTAAGGGTTACCTAGACCGATAAAGCTCTGAGTAACAGCAGCACAACCAGAAGCTGTACATTGGCTAAGGAATGGCTGTGGAATGGTATAAGGAAAGGAAAGGAACAGTACCAGGACCAGGGCCAACAGTGGACCACGTTCCTTCCTTATCGAAATGCCGACACACTCAGAACAACGTTTAATTAGAGTTTGTTGTTTATTTATTTATTTGTTTTGCGGCCAGGCAACTTTGTTTGTCTCTATATGTATGTGTGTGTGTGTGTGTGTATGTGTGAGTAAAAAGTGTGTGTAAAGTGTGTGCAACAGACTGAGTTCAGCTTCTGTATGCTGACCGCGTTGGTCACCAAGTAGACATCGCCGGATTGAACTGCACAATTTCGACCATTAATAATTTCATTGAGTTGTTGTTGTTGTTGCTGTTGTTGCTGCTGTTGTTGTTGCTGCTGCTGTTGTTGCTGTTGTTGTTAGTTGCTATATATACTGCATACAATCAACTGTTACTGCCTGTGTTGTTGCTTGTAGTGTAGAACGGCAGCGGCTTCCGTTGCAACAATACCCAACACACACCAGAGCGCCCCCAGTCGAGTATGCCCCTCCCCCTCGCTACACCCCCCTCAACATGTTCTCCTATCCTTAACACCGCCTACCCGGATGGAATATGTCTGTTGTTATGTGTCTGTGTGTTCCCGTTGTCCATGTTCTCGGGGTGTTGTATATTTTTGAAAATTTCATAAGAAATCGTTTGTGGCACTATTTAATATTGCTGTTGTTGCTATTGTTGTTGTAGTTGTAGTTGTTGTTGTTGTTACTTTTAATGTTGCTGCTCTTGTTGTTGTTGTTGCTGTTGCTGTTATTATTTACTTTGTTGTTACTAAACTGAATAGAACGGAAAAATCTAAACACAACTAAAAATTGAACTGAACTGAACTGACGAACTATTCCCATTGAAAGAGACTGAACGAGTGAGAGAGAGAGAGAGAGGGAAGAGAGTGTGTAAAAGAGAGAGAGAGAAGTTTGGTTGCTGCTGCAACAACGAGTCCTTTGGCCATGTCCCTTGGCTCCTATGGCTGTTTTCGATGTGGTCGAGCGATAATAATATTTGTTATTTACTTTAACGGAAGGAAAAACAAAAACGGAAATGCACATAAATTTATTTTTCGTAGATTTTTATTTGCTCTCTCTCTCTCTCTCTCTCTGTCTATCTTTTTCTATTATGTCCTTGGTCAACGAAAGTACATTGTGTATGTGTGTGTGTAAGTTTTTCAAATCGTTACCAGATAGAAAACTTGCCAATAGTTTTCCGTCTAACTGGAGACTTAGTGGCAGGGGCAAGTTCCTTTTTACTTCTACAGAATTTGAATCCTGGTCCACAAGGACAATCGTTAGTTATACATACAATGCCACAATGTTCTCTACTCATCTGAAACTTTTCAAATTGAACAAAACTTTGACTAAAAACAAACAATTTTAATTGGAATTTATAGAAAATTAAATGAAAATTAAAACTCAGCCAAAGGCGATCGCAATAGGATTTCCATTGAATTACTTTAAGCTGGAGTATTGGAGACTATAGCTAAAAGATCAGCAAGCAGTAACTTGCCACAACTTGTGGCAACCACTTCAACACTCACAGTGAAGCAGCCTTCGTCCCAACCTCCACCTCAACCTCTACCAACAGTTCGCCCCCCTCGGTATACCCTTAAGTTTTCCGCCTTATATAATTATGTTATATCTACTTTGGGTACAGTTTATAAGTAGTTTTTCATTGGAAAATCTGTTTGTCTGTCTCGATTTGGTAGATGAGCTTCACTTCATTTAGTTGTGGAATGTCTAATATTGGAGTATGCCTCAATCTGCTGCATGCAGCACAGCCCTCAGACGGCTCTCTGTTTTTCTTTTGTGGGTGACAGTTTCAAGTGGTTTTTCTGGGCAATCAATCAAATAATGAAAAACTTAAAAACGAATAACGAAAAACGAAGAAATGAGAAAACATTTTTGTCCCTAGTCCGGAAGATCATTTAAGTCAAAAGATTGGAGAGAGAGAAACAGCCTAAAAATAAGAAGACAATGTTTGGCTTTGCTATGGGAATGGGTAGGGGAATGGGAATGGGATTGAGAATGGGGCATGTATAACACATGTGAACAGGCTGCTGCAATGCAACTTAATCCTCAATACTCAAGGCTTAAGGCTCACTTGTTATCGTCCTTTTGCTGCTGGGAATAAGTTGCATTTGTCGTATATCTATATAAAACGATTTAATATATATATATATTCCTTTCTTTCAGGTAAAGTATATGATGAATGGACTTGTTTAAGGCGTACTCTTTAGTTTATAGTTCCTTTAGTATAAGGAATTAACAGGTAAGTGAAATTATATTCTATTAATTCTTATGGCCACCTTAAAGTTGCCTTTTGGAGCCTTTCGAGTCTTTGACAAGCGTTGTAAGAACTTTCTATACAGTCGCCTTAGAACCTTAATGTGGCTGTTAAATTGTGGCAAAATTTTAATGACGCCGACGGCTGCCACAGCCATCAGAGTTGACAACAACATTTACAGTTGTGAACTTGAAGCTCTGTCACTGTAGTGACCGCGGCGGCAGAAGCGCCGCTGCTGCAGCGATTGCTGTCAAATGCAGACGTCCCAGTGACGAGACGACAAATTGGCAGTTTATGCTAGGGATACAGTGTTATATTTTGGGCACCGCCAATGACCGGCATATTTATTTTGGTGTTTCGATCGATTTTTATTTATTTATTTTTTTTTGGGTTGGTCCAGAACGGCCTTTTATGGTCGGCTCATGTTGGGCTGAAATATGAAGTTAGGTCAATGCTGGCACCACAGGGAATTAGTTGGGTCCTTGCACAAGTGTGACACACACACACAAGCACACAGAGAAAAGAATTATGTGTATGTGTGTGTGTGTGTGTTGTGAGTAGGTTAATTTTTTTGCAATATGAATTGAGTGACTTGCATTAAGTCGCAAGGCTTGTTGTGGGTGTGAGTCCTATGCAGGTAGGACTTAAATTTAAACCGTTTATGGCCATTGGCCGGGTGAAGCGTTGAAAGTCACAAAATTTCGTTTTAAGTCTACACCTAAGCTCATCCGCACAGGAAAGGTTAAGTATCGAGGACAACAGGTAAATATATATTTTAACAGGTAAGATGAAAATGTAAGGTAAATGTGCAAAAATTAAGTAAAACCGCGTGATATATAACTCGGTATTGAAATGCAATGACTCCTAAACTGTACGCGCCCCGTAAACAGCTGATTCGGTTGCCATAAAATAAAAGGGAGTGCGCATATATATATCATGCTAGCCCACTCCCGCAACGCGGCGAATTTAACACATCGCGCTCTGTTCGCTTACTTCTCTCTTTCTAGTGCGTGTTACGAAAACAAAAACAAACCATTAAAAGTGCAGCGAAATGGCCGTTCTGAGCGTGAAATACGAGCGAAAATACGTGTACGGCGAAGAGCAGTGAGCTCTTTAAACGAGTAATATATATATATATGTGCGTATGTGTGTGTGTGTGTTTGTGAGAATATTTGCATGTTTCTTGTGAGAGCGAGCGTGCACTTGCTGTCAAGATTATGGCGGTAACACCGAGTTGGGGGCCGTTGCCGTTGCCGTTGCTTCAATCGTTGCTGTTGTTGTTGGGCTCTCAAGCGCCGACGGCAACTCCTATTTTCTTCATGTGCCATTTTGCGTATGTTTTTTGAAACTTACTTCGTGAGCGTCTCTCGTGTTGCACTGAACACACTGTTCAAGTTGGGTTTGAGTGAGTTTCGTCTCACACACACACACACACGCAGCCTCAGCTAAACACTCATACACACACACACACACACACACACGCACACATTGGGAATATAGCATACATGGATACATTCGCAGAAGCAGCCACATTCACATCAAGTTGATATCGTGTCGTCGTCTTCATCTTTGCTGTCGCTCGCTCGTCGTTTTCATTTGATAAATTGCGTTTATAAGAAAGAGATGAATTGTCATGCACAGCCACAGCAGCAGCAGCAGCAGCAGCAGCAGCAGAAATAACAGCAATAACAACAACAGCCAGCTGTCGTGAGGGTTATGTGTGTGTGCGAGTGTGAGCGAGCAACGGTTGGCGCACATTTGGGGCCCGCTGCCGCCGCTTTAAATCATATTGGCTGCGCCTTAGTCTTTTCTAGTATATGTATGTGTATGTGTATGTGTAATTGTGGTCGTTTGCATGTATATGTACATACATTCTATGAGTGTACAATTGTTTATATATATATACATTTGTGTGTGCGTAAGCTTTCTCATTGCCTCATTTTTCGCTCGCACACAGTTTTCTTCGACTTTATTGCCCCTCAAAGTCAGCTCAATGCTGCTCCAGCACTCAGTGCTCAGAGCTCGTCTGGGATTGGAAGTTTCCAAATGCAATTTTGCTGCCTTGGGCTTTTCGTCTTATTATCGAGTTTCCGATTCTCTTTTTCTCCTATTCTTTTTTTGTTTTTTCTTGTTTTGTCTTGCCTTTATACATGTCTCTTTTTTCTTGTGTTGCCACTATGGGTGGAGACCTCTACGCAGCGCAATAAAGTCGCCCCTTGCGCGCGAAACCCTCCCACCCAAACCTCGACCCTATACACTCTATACCCTACCTATACCATATATAACTAGGGTCAGGCTGATTTAAATTTCATGGTCTCTTCAATTTTGCCAAGTTGTAATATTAAATTTAATTATATTCCCTTTTGCATTTCTCTTGATTCCCCCCCCCCTCCCTCCCACCAACAACCATCCCAACCCTCCAATCTCTCACCCCCTTGTATACCCTTGAAGAATGCAAGAGACCCATCCATTTACCAACAGTTATGCTGCAAAGTGCATTGCAGCTGAAGGCAGAAACTTATTGAAAATTCTTAAGTGAAAGTTTACACAACAATTTCTACTATAAATTTACTTATTTTGTGATCAAATGTTAGCATTTTAACTAGAGAAGACTTTAACTGAAAATGAAGTTAAATTAGATAATTATTTTATCTACACTTAAATTGAGTTAATTGATCTTATACAATATTATCTAATACTTAATTAAACACCTCCTTTAGTTTCGATTAGTTTCAAATAGAAAGAGAAAAGCAAATGAATTTATTGCTTTACCAAATTTAGCACATAGTTGTCAACTTATCCTTGAACTTGGTAATAAATTTTGGGTTTATTTGAATTGAATTTCTTGCAATTTGGCAAAACACCTCAAGAGCGTTTCCCCCCCCTTCCCCGCACACTTTCAGCCTGCTCTTACTTAAGCAAATTAGCATTTTATTAGTTCTAATTGAATTTGCGTGTGATTGTTTTGGTTTGATTTGGTTGCTCGCACAACAAATTTAAACTCCTTTACATAGCAACAACAACAACAAAAGCAATAAGAACAAGAACAACAATAAAACAAACATAAACAAACATCCACATGCATATTGGACACAATTCAAACCGCAAATCAATCAACGTCTCATAAATTTGTCAATTGGTTGACAGTTAGACTAAAGCTGAAATAATCATCAAGAAGATAGATAAAGAGGACGATAGCATAACAAGTGAATCTTCAAATGAAGAAAGAAGATACTGTAAAATTGTTATAAGAAGAAGAAGCATAACTATAGAAGGCAACAAATTATGATCAGCTGTTTTAGAAATGAAAACCAGATAAACTGCAGAGTCATCATCATTGTTATTATTATTTTTATTAAGGATGTTTGTCATCAGATAGCAGCATCCTTTTTCACAGTACAGATACAGACTACAAACTAAAGGCAAAACCAGTAAGCAAAACAAACAACAAGGCAATTTTTCATTTTTCATTTTTCAGCTTTCAGTTATTTAGTTTTTCCTAAAACCTCACAAAACGGCGGCAATATTAAATCGAGCGCCAGCATCAACACAACAGCAGCAACAAAAACAGCGGCTGCCGTCGTTATTTTCGTTGTTGTTGTTGTTGAAGTTGCGATTCCCTTTACCGTTAGCCCCCCCAAAAAATTGAAAATGGCGACCGGGTAGCAGGCGCTTCGCCGGTTAGCGAAAGGCGCTAAAAACAATGAACAAACAGGGAGAAAACAAAAGGGACGTATAGTCCAAAAATGCGTTGTTGAAAAATTGCCTCGGAATATGTGTTAACTGCTTTTTAAACTGCCACGAGGACGACGACACGACGACGTCGCCAACAGCACTGCCAGCACTGGCAGCAGTGCCAGCAACAACAACAACAACAACAACAACAACAGCAAATATAACTGACAGGATATGCATTTTGGGCAGTTGAATTTATCGGTGTGCGATTTATTATTGCACTTAAAGTTCACGGTGTGAACAGCTGTTTGTGTTGTTGTTGTTGTTGTTGTTGTTGTTGCTGCTGATTGCTGGCTTTTTGTAGTTAGTTGTATTTGTGTTCTGCTGCGTTTGTTGCTACTGCTTTTGGCAGGATCATATCCTAAGTAGCTAGATCGCCATGACGACGTCCACAATGGCAACAACAGCAACAACAACAACGACGACGACAACGACGACGACGACGACGACGGCGACGGCAACGACAATGACGGCAATAACGGCGACGACTTCGCTGCAGCTTTCGAAGGCGTAGCCTATTTGACTGTTTCTCTTTGTATATATCATGCGTGTGCGTGTATGTGTGTGTGTGTGTTTGTATGTATTGGAGTGCAAAGAGCGCAAAATAAGTTGAGCGAAACTTGAGCGCGCTTCGAAGTGATGGACAAACAAGTAAGATGAAAGCGAAGGCAATGCGAAACGATAACGACAGCGTCTACGGTTTGGAGTTGCTTGAGACTAGAAAACACCTGAAAGCACTCACACTGGCACACAACACGAAAACGCACACCCATATAAACACACTCAACTCCAGCCCCAACCCCACCCAATCACCAATGCCTGCGCGCACAGGTGGGGCGGCCAAAGAAGACTGAATGGCAAACTGATGCAAACTGCCACTCACTCAAGCGAAAATAACAAATGGGATTGGTTTTTGCTGATTTTCAAAGCACGCACAGCGACGACGACGACGACGACGACGACGACGATGACGACGCTGCTGGCAGCAACAGAGAGAAGCGTTGCGACGGCAGCAAACGGCAAAAACCTATAAGCCGTCTCCTTTTGGCCAAAGCCAAATAAATTTCAAACGAACGAACGAACATTGAGCGAGCGCCAACGATTGTGACGACGGCGACAACGAGAAACGACAGCGACAACGACAACGACAACGACGACAGCGGCAACGACGACGGCAACAACAACGTCGTCGTTGCGCCAAAAGAGTCGAAAAACAAATAGCAAAAACAAAAACAAAAACACAAAACAAAAAAAAAATACAACAAGAAGCAAAAAAAAAAACAGCAAAACTGAGCGCAGCAGAGTAGCGCAGCGAAGGCATGCCATGGTATGGCTAGATTGTGACAAGTGTGTGTATGACAGAAAAGGCGTACCAACAAATCAGTCATCATCCTTTGCGCTCTGCTTTTGGGGCCCATTTTGTAGCGTAGTGTGCTCATAAGAGCGCGCCTGCGCTCTCGCCGCACAATTCGCCGCAGTTGAATACTGCTAGAGCACAGCACAGCACAGCACAGCAACAAACAAACCAGTAGTCCAACCGGGCAGTAAACAGTACAGCATACATACGTAAGACCAACATACGCACACAAATAAAACGACACAAACACACACAGCGAACACAATTCGCCGGAGTTAAATATGCTTGTATAGCCATCGCACTCGCACTGCTGTCAAATTTATGGCTCTCCGCTTTGTACAACCTTTTTAATGGCACAATTGTTGCGTCGCCGTCGTCATGTTATGTGTGCATGTGTGTGTGTGTGTATGTGTAAACGATCGGGCAGACAGTGGCGTGCAAGCGTACGTGAGCATGATTGACAGTGTGTATTTGCCTTCGAACCGCGTACGACGTGCTTGTGCTTGTGCTGTCTGTGTTGTGTGCGAAGCGAGAAGCGAAGCCGAAAACGCCGAAGCCGTCGCCGCAGCCGTTGAGAAAAGTTATTATTATTACTATTATTATTGTTATTGCATAGCAATATTATTGTTATTGCCGCACAACATCAATAACAAAGCATAACAACAACAACCACAACAACAACAACAATTATAACATATTGTATACAGCAGCAAGTGCAAAACTGAAACAGGACGTCGCCAAAAATATATTTTTTCGTCGCGATCTTGGCAAATCTAAAACTAAATCAAATCAAAAATTAGCAAAAGAAACGCGCGCGCGTCTCGTTACGCGACGTTACGATCGGTCGTTTCGTTACGTTACGCGTTACGGAGCTACGATTAACGGATTTTCGTCGTGTTACCGTTTCTGCCGTCGTCGTATTACCGTCGCTAAATCAACAAAATTTTGCAATCTTTTTACCATTTCATAAAAATAAAAGTCAAAAGAAAACGAGCAAATAAATGAAGCAAATCAACAAAGAAATAATTTAATTTTGATAGAAAATACAACTTAAACTAAACGAGAGTGTAATAACAGTAACTGTAACTGTAAACTTTAGAACAGTTAGTTAATATTGATTGGCTGCAATTTCCTTAACGTATTAACATCAAGTTTTCGTTTATGTAGTATATTATAGTATGTAGAAGCAGCTGTGATAAATAGTGCGCATATTATACGAAGCAAGAAGTATACGAAATACAAGAAGTAAACCAATAAATAAAACAAAAATACAAAACAAAACAAAAAAACAAAATAAAAACAAAACAAACAAGCATAGCTACAGTTTGACGAAGCAAATAGAAGAAGTCTAAAGCAAAGAAGCAAATGAAGAAGCAGCTGCAAATGGCCCAAGCAATGGATTTATGACAACTACAACAATAGCAACAACAACAACTGCAAACTATGTTGCCTGGCCCTGGCCCACACAAACAGAAGCAACTTAGAACCATACTAAGGATCATATCCATAGCATCAATAACTGCAACAAGATCCGAAAGGGCAACTCAAATTATAACGAATTGTATACGATTTTTATAAACAGCAAAAATAAAATAAAAAACAAAAATATATAACAAAAGGAAAAAAGAAAAATAAAGTTTTAACCAAATGGTAAATTATATGTAAATATTATATAAACTTTTATATATATACATAATACAATCTATATAAATAAAAAGATCTCCAACTTGAAACGTGCGCGTAAATATAACAAAGTATACCAGCAACAACAACAACAACAACAACATAATATATATATATATATATAAAATATATGTAAATCAAAGCAAGAATAAAAATCTAAAGGAAAGATTTTAACAAATGTGCCTGTGTTAAAGCCTACAAAAGAAAAGAAAGAAAGAAGTAGAAACGCATAGTGCAAAAGCAATAGAAGTAGTAGAAGTAGTAGAAAAAGAAATAAATAAACTGGGTATATAGAAAGGAGAAAAGCATAGAAGAATACACAAATTCAAATATTTTTGTGAGTGTCAACTAAAATAATAAAAAAGAAAACAAGAAAAACAAAATAATATTATAACAACAACAAGAAAAACCACAAGATAAAAAAACCAACAAACTTAGCAGGAGGCCCCAACAGATCTATCAGTGATCATCACGACGACGACGAGGTCGAAGTCGAGGACGAGGACGAGGACGGGGACGAGGACGCAAGGGACGTGGGCCCTCGTTTTGTGTTGCGCCGCCAACTGTTGTTCTTACACCACTAAAAGTGGCACAAATCGGGTTAGACATCGCTCCCAGAGCATTAATGGCTCAGCCTAGGGTAAGTAATCCCAACAATTCTTATACTCTATTAATACTCTATATAAACAGTTTAATGCTACAGCGTCGGAATATACAAATATATACAAATATATCTGAAGAATCGGTTAGTTATAGCAGTTCAAAGTGTTTCTACTCTTGGCGACGGCATTTCAAAATTCAGCTAAAAATTTTTATATAACTCAAAACTTGCCGCCATTTTGTGTTAGATATACTATATAATATATATATATATATATAGCTCTATCTTAAAAGCAACTAAATTTAGTTAATGAATTAGTTTTTTACACTTTGCTTCAATTACTTTTTCTGTCTCAAAAGAAAATTCAAAGTAATTGTTGGAAATTTTCTTGCCGTCGGCAACTTTTTTTTTTTTTGTTTGTTACGAACAAAAATTAAAGCAAAACTTTAAGGCATATTAAGTGTCTATAACTAAACTATTAACTATGCTCTTTATGTACTTATTATTATTTAATTCCTTTTAAGCCATAAACAAAATGCTAATCAGCTGCTTGACCAACTTATTTCGACTCTTTATCCAACTGAAATTTCTGTGTATTGACCAACTTTTAAATTTATGAATCTATGATTAACATAGATGTGTGAGTTCAACTTGAGATTATACACATATATATATGTATATATATGTATATATTTTATGGATCGTTTCTATAATAATGCCTTGTAACTGGAGTATAAGAACGAATACAGACCAAAGCCATGCTCTTTACAGCTTTTACAGTTAAAATAGTCTGTGTATTTGTACTTATAATTAGCAGCTTCACTGTGCCAAGCGCTTGGGGTATACCCGACGTTGTAGATAGCTTTTTTGACTCTCTAGGGAGACGCTAGTTAAAAAAGAAATGAATCAAAAATATAATATATATATATATATACATCATATATATATATATATGAAAAATATGCGTATTAAATGCCCGCGGATATTTTATGTTGATTTTAATTTGTTGCTGTTGGTTTTTGGTTTTGCTTTTTCTGTTTTTATTATTACTCTCTTTTGTTAATTTGTGTTTTTTTATTTATTTTTTTTTGAACTGTTATTGTTGTTGTTGCCACATAAATTTACGCTTGCGGCTTAATACGCAGAATATTTGTGCGGATTGGAGACATGAAAAGTCGCCACTCCTTGGCTCCTCTGGCAATGCAGTTATACTATATAATATGGTCGGACCAAGTTAATACCAATTCCATCAGTTGTTCCATAGGCGGAGCAAACCAGGTTTCTGCTTGGTTTTCGCTGGCTGATGCGATGCATATAATTCCCAATTTTATTGCACATTGTCGAGGATATATTATATATAGAGGCAGCATGCGTAGGGTGTGTACGGGAGGGAGCTAAGGGGGGGGGGGGGAAATTGTTGTGGTTTTTTTGTTTTTAACAATTACAATTTTATACCATTTTATTTTCTCTCTATTATTTTCACTTTTGTGCGTTGCTGCAACTGGAACAGCAACTGCAACAGCAACAAAAAGTAGCAACAACAACAAGTAGAAATGGCGGCAAACAATTTTTATATATAATTTGATTATTTTGCGCCTTTCAGTTAATGAAAAACGAAACAAAATGTAATAAAAAAAAATAATAAATAAAAATCAAAATGAAAAAAAAATAAAATAAAAATAACAACAAAAAGATTGCAAAAATACGAGCAGTAGCAATTGCAATTTGTGCAGCTGCCACACACACCACACACACACACACACACACACACACACACACACACACACAGACGTCGCCACTCTTCTCCGCTGGCAACCGGCAAGCAACCGCTGCAATTCAACATTCAACATTCAACACAAAAATTGTTTTGGTGTTATTTTAATTTAAAGGTTAACCGCAGTGTAATTTGTGGCATAAAATATAATTCTTCTACTCGCACTAGGCGTTCTTCGCCAGCGCAAGAGCGAGACAAAACATATACGTTTAAATAAATAAAAATAAAAATCAAATAAAAAAGAAATATATATATATAAATATATATATGTATATATATAAAGAGAAAATGGCATTCGCTGGTTCGACATTGTGCGGCAATTTTTCGATTTGGCTTGAAAATGTTTCGTCTTTGTGCGATTTTATGGTGCAATTTTCATATGCAGTCGGAAAATGCTGTTGTCGTCTGTTTCTTTAGGGTTTCCTTAGTTGTTCTACGCTCAATTCTTTTCTTTTCTTCTTACAAATAGCTCCTATAATAAACGCTCTACAAAGGTGTTAAAGTAGCTTCAAAAAAAACTTTATTATATTTCTGTATTAAGACAAAAAGATATATATTTCGAGCTATATATATATCTAGATATATATGTTAGGTATATCTTAACTTATTATAACTTAATTTAATTTTAATTTAAACCTTATTTATGAAGTTATAATTTTACAAGTTATAATTGGAATATGCATAGTATTATTATTATTATTATTATTTTTATTATAGAATGTTGTTGCATATAAATGTTGCTGCTGCTGCAGGCAGTGCCTATAGGAGAGTCCAAAAGAAAGAATGAAGTTTGTATATCGGTATATCGGTATATCCAGCCACATAGATTAAGCCTTCTGCTCTCTTCTCTGCTTAACCCCTTTGTCACTAAACATTCTTCGTTTTTTTTTATATTTATTTTTATTTTTTTGACTGTGTTTTTCGTGTGCTAAAGAGCTTCATGTTTAATGATCAAATTGCGTGCCTCGTTTGGTGCCTGGTGCGTTTATAGTTGTTGCTGTTGTTGTTGTTGTTGTTGCTGTTGCTGGTGTTGTTGTTATTTTTGGTGTTGGCAAGAGCCCTTTTGCTGGTAGTAGAAGTGTTTTCATTAGTTTTATTTCTTCTTACATTTGCGCTCAAATCGTCTTTAAATTTATATTTATTTTTTTTCTCTCTCTCTCTGTTTAGCCGCTTTATCCTATTAAAAGGGAAAAAAATGGCACTAATAGTTTAATGCAACAAGCAATTGTATGTTGCAAGTAGATAAAAGTATTCTCGATCTTATACAGTAGATATATATATTCCTGATTAGCATCAGATGTAATCTATTCAGCTGGCAACAGTTTACAGTTTGTGTAGGGGTAAGAAGCTTTTTATAGTCGGTTATAGTTGACTTTTGTATTCGTAGTCGTGTACACCCCAACACAGCTTGCTTATTTGTTAATTTTTTTTGTGATTTAAGTATTTCGCACAGTGTAATTTCCCCCAACATTAACCGTAAGCGAGCGCTAATTTTCGGCAAGTTAAGTGAATTCCATTACATCTTTTTGACTTACGCAGAGTTTTGTCTTTTATAATTCCAAAATGAAAAAGCCAAGATTTACTATATACAAAAGAAAGAAGAAGAAAAAGAAGAGAAGAAGAAGCAACTAATACAAGTTGAAAATATTATTATTGTTGAGGCCTTCCATTTGGGGGCAAACAACAAAAAAAGACGTGAAAAATCATTTAGACAAGTTGCACGCCGCTCATTAAATTAAATGAGCCATCAGCACGCAATTTATTTTAGTATTTTTGAGTAACTTTTGCCATGCTAGACACAGACACACACACACAGACACATACACAGATATAGCAGACACAAATACTGATACAGAGACGAAGACGTAACATTACTACTCCAACGTTTGGGCCTCAGGTTCATTTTACTCCACTTCATCTCTCATCCATTTGCAATTTGCTGCTGCTCCACTTTGGGCAGCCAATTTAATTAAATAGATGCCGCGTGCTGTTGAAAATTTGATAAAAAACGCGAGATAATATTAAAAATTGTTCTTTAAAATATATTAAATAATATAGTATATATACAAATATTTATAGATGTTTTATATATCTATATATATTTAAGATATAGTTCTCTATAAACAAAGAATTCCTTCTTCTATTTTAATTCTTCTAATTAATAAACTATTTCTGCTAGAATAATATTAACAAATCAGTTATATTATACGATATATATAGTATATATGTCTATCAATTTCTTGTGTGAAACATTTTCTAAAACTGGAATTACATTTTGTGGGGGCGGGGACGGAGGGAAGCTCTACAACTTTTTGCTCATCAGCAACGAATACAATAGAATTTTTTTTTTATTTTGACAGAATTTTTGGAATTTAAATTTTATTTAGCCTTTAATTAGCTATAGCTTTTTGGCAGATGAATAATCATTTTAACTTTTGTTATTAAAATTATCTAAATATATTTATTCTTTTTTTTTCCTGTTATTGTTAAACATATTTTTAGTTCTTTTTTTTATATAATAAATTTTCAGACTGACGTCATTTGGTGGTATTTTTTTTTTGCTGCTGTCGCCTGAATTTTGCTAGAGATCGTTTATATATATATATTAATATATATTTAATTTTTGCTTTTTGTACCCTGCACAGCAAGTGAAAGTTCAAAAATTTGAAAAAATACTAGAAAAAATATTGAAATAATTCTTTTTTTTTATAGTATTTTTTTGAATTCTAAATTTTTTTTTTTGTCAATTTCATTTCATGTTTGCTTGATGCGAAGACATCAAAAAAAGGCGCAGAATATTATTATATTTTAAGTAGTCATAAAAGTAATAATAAAACAATAAAAAACACAAATTCCAATATCAATATATGTAGCTATATATATATATATATATATAAGTAAAGCGTGTTTGAACTTGAAGCTTCAAACTGTGAATTAAAGCAACGCCAAAACACGCAACAAAAATTAATTGTCTAACACCAAATAAACAATGTATACAAAACATATTCTATGACCCCAAACAAATGGAAGCAAAACAAAGAAAAAGAAAGAAAAAAATATGTAAAAAATATATAGATATATATATATATATATATATATATATAAATATATGGGCGTGTCGCTTAATAAAATACTTCGACTGTGGGTTGAAACACTTACTCGAAAACTCTTCTTTTTTATTTATATTTTTATATTTATTTTAATTTTTCTATTTTTTTTTTTGGGCTATTCTCTGCCACACCTTCTACATACAAGACCAATTCGATATGTAGCTCCAAGCCCAAGCCCAGGCTGCAACTCCTATACCAACTCCAAATACCAATTAAATAGCAATGGTTGTAGCCTAGCTCAGGGTCGGTTTTGCTTTGAAACTCTTCTATTAATTAAGTAAAAATAGAAAAATGTTGTTCAAACGCAAACTGAAAGAGGAAAATGAAGAAATGAAAGGAAAGCAGGCCATAGAAAAGAATGGAAATAGTTGAGATATGATAAACAATTCATTATTATTAGCAGGCCCAGTGCAACAGTTAAGAGAAGTCTATACAAATTGAAACGAAGTTGAAAGCATATTGAAAGCATAACAACAACAACAACAACCGGAGCAACAACAACTGCAACAAAAGCAAAAGTGTTGTGCGAATAAGATGCACATTTGTGTATATGGAACACAGACACACACACTAATGTATGACACACACAATGGCAGTTTTAGGTTTTGCTAAAATGGCGGCCATTGTCACCATACATACCGAAACATACAGACACATAACCCACTCATAAATCTACACACATACACAGATACCCACACAAGTAGAGTTACAACAATTGCTGCATGCATTGTGCACCTCTACAACTGGGCAAACATATATATGTCTATCTCTTTCTAAATCACCCACTCTCCCTATCGCACTGTCACTATATCTATGTGTCATTTTTGTATCTGCAACTGTTTGCGCCCCCCCCCTGAAATTTTGCAACATTTTTCGGTTTCAAGTTCAAGCCAAAAATGTTTGTTTGTGCGAATGTTTTGGTCAGTTCGCCGCCGCCGCCTACTTTATTTATGAGCTGAACCCGTTAACTTAACATTTGTGTTTACGGACAACAACAACAACAACAACAAGAACAATTGTCATTGCCTTGTATAAGTTTAAAGTGTTGCACAAAGTTTTGTAGCATTTAAAGCTAACCATTGAAGTCGAGTGAGTTGTCGACGTTGTTGCCTCAATGCCTTAATGTCTCGTAAGCACGAGAAAAAAAAGCATACTGTCAAGCACACAACAACAACATATTAAAGCATATATATATATATACATACAGCTATATATATATATATGTATATAGTTATATATTTATATAACAAGAAGTTTATTCCCATTCGACAATGTGGCCTGCAGCTCTGAGATTCTAGCTTATGTTGTGCCGTTGTCCTGTTAGCCATGCGACTGCCTATGCCTGTCACTGACAGCTCAGCGACCTCCTTCTACTCATGCCCCTTCACCCTCTACCCTGTGTCTGTGTGTGTGTGTGTGTGTGTGCGTGTGCGTGTGTGTCTGTGTGGGCTGTATATACATAAATTTTTGAAGGATTTCAGCGCTGAACTTGTCAAAATCAGACGCCAACATCAACAGAGCCATGTTTACTGTTATAGCCGCCGCGTCCACATACACACACACACACACACACATACATACAACAGAATAACAGAACAACACAACAACCAATTGTTGGGCTGTGGGTTATTGATTAACATAAGAGTTAGAGAATGCCCAAAAACTGGGTATATAGGATTCTATATAGTATATAATATACTATGGAAAAGCAGAGCAGAGCCAGAGCAGAGCTGAGGCAGAACCATGTTGCAAGTAAACGTATCGTCGTGCGTTACATTCTATTGATTCGCGTCTCACTGTATCGTTCTTAAACAAGGTCATTGGCTCCGCTTTGAGCCCGCAGATGATCATCAATCAAATGGGAAAGCCTTTAGTCTTTAGTTGTTGGTCTTAAGTGTGTTTGCCTGTTCGATTTGAAAAGTAAGAAAACTTTTGTTTATTTCGGGCAATGGGAACACAGGCTACAGACTGGATATTGTATACGAATATGTACTATATACCATATATATATATTTACTCTATATATATATAGTATATACTATATTGTATTTATCGCTGCTCGGTGCTCGCTGCTCGCTGCATAGCATCCAGCTATTTGGCGACTAGAGCTCAATTCCCACATTACTTATGTACAAGTACAAATTGTGGTAATTTTTAAGAGATCTCTTGGTTGGTGATTTTCTCGTTGTTATTGTCGCTGTCGTTGTCGTTGTCGTTCTTTTATTTTGCTTTATTTTACTTTATTTTACTTTGTGCTTTGCTACACAATTTCCTCATTTCTAAAAGCAACGTCGTTGCCTGGCTGTCTCGCTTGCGGGTTAACTTGTTGGCTTTGAATCTTGGCTCATACGTTGTGCTCTGCTCTGCTGTGCTACCAACACTAAAATTAGCATAACAACTTTATAGTTTAACTGCTCAACTGCTCGACTGCTCGACTGCTGACTGTTGACTGCTGTAGCAGCTCTGCTTTGGGCAAGCTTGGCTTGGACCTGGCCTGGCTATAGTATCTATAAGTTTGTATCTTGCATGCATTGCATATAGACGCCAACACCAAGTGACAAAAAAGCAAAAGACTCACAAGCCAGAATGGCACAAAACTCGATTTGCTTGTAGTGGCTTTATAGTCGTTGCTGCTGCTGCTGCACAGTAACTAATCTGTTGTGTGTATCTAAAGGATTGCTGCAAACAAAAATGACAAAAGGTCTTAGTAATTTTTGCAGGTGGTAACACAACAAACAGCACACATACACACACATATACACACTGTACATAAAACCCGTCAAGAGCAGCTGCTGTCGAGCACAGGGCACCACGTTACAAATCCAGAGTAAGGGGGGGACAACCATTGATAGATGCCTTTCAGACATTAATACAGACTTACTATGGACCCCAAAGTAAGGTGCAAGTTCTGGCCAAGTCAAGTGCTACTTACACATTTATACATACTTTCTTGCTCTTCTCAATCTCAAACCCAATTCCAAGACTCAAGACTCAAGACTCAAGACTCAAGACTCAAGACTCAAACCCCAACTCAATCCGTATCCCGAAACTGAATCCATATGGCAGTCTCTCGGTCCCCAGTACCAATACCAAGTCCAATGGCTATGCCAATCCCAAGACGCCAAACGTCACTCAGTCAATTGCTCATTTAGTGTCAAAAGATTTTTTCAAGTTGATAGCAAGAAATGCGAGGCAAAATCTTCACTTTTGGGTCGATGGCAAAAAAGTGCTATCATTTCTTGTCGCTGCACAAAAATCTTGTCAACTTGCTGCCTGCCCCTGCCCTCGACTCTCTGTCTCTCTCTCTCTTTCTCTCACGCTATGATCTCCAGTTTCTCAGATCCAAAAATTATTCAGTGTAAAGCGACGACGACGACGACGCCACTTGAGTATAAAAATGATAAAAATCTTACAAAACAGCAACAGCAACAACAATAAGAACAAACCCACACACACACACACACATACACACATACAACACACACTCAGACAAATGACAGTTATCACAGAGGCAACCGCGTTGAACTTTGAATTGTATTGTTGCTGTTGCTGTTGCTGTTGATTGTAGTTGCTGCCGTTGCATATATAGAAACCAGTTTACAATTGAGAGTGAGACAAAGCTATATACAACACACACACACACACACACACACATAGAGTGGTACACACGTTAAAACAGATTAACTGATAACATTAAAAATTACAATTTTTTTGTGCTTTTCTTTTTGCTGTTGCTGATTTTGGCGCTTAATTAATATGCAAAAAACGTTAAAAATAAGAAGCGAAAGCAACAATAATCAAAAGATATATATACATATATATGTGTGTGAATATTTATGTATATAATGCCGCAGCTAAAGTAATCACAAGGTCAAACACAATGTGAAGCGTTTTGCTTTTTGTTGCTGCTATTTCTTCGTTTGGGTCTTTAATTTTCTGTCCATGTGCTTAGAAATAATATAAATATATATATGAATATAAATATATATATATATATATATATATATATTCTGACGTTAAGCAGCATTAAGTTCACATTATATATAGTATATATTATTAAATATTTTTAACTTGTATTAAATAAATTAATAATATTATTTTTGCTTATCTTCTTTTATCATTGGAAATCTATTTAGTATGACGATGGCCTGCATGGCTACGGCATGGACTCTGGCGCCGCAGCTGCGGCGATGTATGATCCACATGTCGGCCATCGGCCGCCGGGACTTCAAGGCCTCCCCTCGCATCACTCACCGCACATGACGCATGCCGCGGCAGCGGCCACAGTTGGGATGCACGGCTACCATTCTGGTGCCGGAGCACATGGTACACCTAGTCATGTATCACCGGTTGCTAATCACCTAATGGGCGCAATACCCGAGGTACACAAACGTGATAAGGATGCGATTTATGAGTAAGTCATATGCCAAATATGTATATAAACTTAACTTTACTTAACTTAACTTAACTAACTTGATTGAAAGTGCTGTGAATGAAGCTTTATTTCTGCTTGCAATAAACTGATAAGCTTCGATAGTAATCTGAGCAGTTATTAATTAACTGCCTTACCAATGTGGTGGAAATAAACAAACGAAACGAAAATGTTGCTGTTCAAAATATAATCAAAAATGTTGAATTGATGATTCATTATTCATTCATACAATTCATTTTGTACTCACTTTACTGCACTTATCCTTTACCAACAATAATAAACTGCCTAAAGGTTATTGTCGTCCTATCATAGTTAATGCATTAGGAAGAAATGACAAATTCAATTTTAATTCTGCTAACTTCAATGTGTTTCGGTTTTGGCTTAAAGGCGTGTTTCCTTGATCGGTTAACACTCATGTTGAATAGCAATTTGTTACGATCGATTCCTGGCTTGAACCGCCACCTGTTGCCGCCTGTTGCCTGCCGCCTGCTGCCTGTTCGCACCTTCAACAAAGTGAAAGAAGACGAAGAAGATATCTCACCCAAGCGAGGGAGTAACATAAATTAAACGCACACGCGACTTGATACCAAATCAACTTAACCAACGATCCTTAGCCAAAAAAAAAAAGGTTAAGCGAAAGAAAAAAACAACAACAACTACCAAGCCCAAACCCAAACACCGTAATATATATATATATATGTTTTTCCTTATGTATACAGTATACTTGTAGAAATGGGCGTGACCTCTTGCGTTTTGCTTAAAATACAAAATTATGGGTTTCCTTTTTTTTTGTTTTTTTGGCAAGAGAATTTCTCTTTCAATTTGTTGCTCTGTTCCTACAGTCCTCTACTACACTCCGCTTTTCCTCTCCCTGTTCTTCAGAGAGGGTGTGGCAAGTGTTTAGTGACGGACACGGCAAATGAACGTGCTTAGGCATTAGGTAGTCCATGGCAAAGGCAGGACTCTCAGGCTCTACACGCTGTAGTGTTAATTTGCCAAAATGTGGTTATGACTGACTTAATTTTAACTTCCACCTTAATGTGTCTTTCATTTTTTTGTTCTAAGTTGATCAACAGTAGACGACACTGTCTGTCTGTCTGCGTCTCATGTCATTTCGTTTTTCTGCTGTTTAGTTGCGTGTCCTGTGAGAATATGACGGTTTGTGCCAACAACTGACAATCCTTTAATTTGTTGCAACTGTTGCCGACGATCCCCAGAGAGACACACAGAAAAACAAAGACCATAAAAACCAAGACAGCTGCTTGAATCATGTTTGTCTTTAACCTTCTTTTTTTATATTCATTTTTTATTTGTTTTGTTTTGTGCATTTCAATAAGCAAATATTTGCCTCTTTTTTCCTACCAATTTTATGAATGACTTAAGCTGAAGTTACCAACAATTAGCTCTTCGCTCTGTGGCTTAACATTTGTTGGCTTTCTTTTCACTTTTTTTTCTGTATTTTTTCTCCATGATTATTGTTGGTTTTAGACTTGACTTTGGCCTTGGCTTTAGCTTTGGCTTTGGCTTTGGCTTCATCCTTTTCAACGTCAACGTCATCGTCGTCATCGTTGTCTTCATCTTCATCTTCATCATCATCATCGTCATCGTCATCCTTGTCCTTGTTGTTATGTCAAGTGTGTGAGCAAACATGATGCATGATTACATTAACACAATTCTGACATTCTCTGTTAATTTAGTGTTTGCTTCTGCCACCTGCAAAATTGTGGCAGTTTCTGCTGCTGCTGTTGCTGCTGTTGTTGCTACTGTAAATACAAGTCAAAAGCGCACTTCTCATTTGTAGAATTGACACCTTTAAATAAATAAAATGCAATAATAAAAAACGAGAATAATAATAAAAAGAAAAACGATAAGAAATGAAGGAAAAACAGACGCTATATTAAACTCCGCATGCGCGCAGAACTCTCTTAACACCTTCACGAATTGAGTGCAACAACAACAGCAACAACAACAGCAAGAACAACTTCAGCTGTCTGAAATAAATGCCAAGTCATGGCAAATGAGTGCACACATTTTATTCATACTATATTCATATTAATTTTCATTAGTTTTTGTGTCGATGTTGACCAAAAATGAAAATGGAATTGAAAATGAGCAGCGAATTGCTAGGTAGATGGGAATGAGAAAATGTGAAATGAAAATGGGAAAATGTTGAATGTTAAGTGGTAAATGGGGAAAATTGTAAATGGTAAATGGTAAATGGTAAATGGTACAGAGTAAATAAGAAATGAAAAACTCCGTGCGCACTCAACTGTAAAACGCGCAAGAGTCTTGGCATTAACGGTTGAAGTTTGAAGGTTGTATTTAGCAGGAGGTTTCGGGCCATAGTCTGCTTATTAATAGTTGGTAAGCGTACGGCAACACCCCCTTGCCAATGGTCAGTTGTGCCATCTAATGGCCAAGCAAAGGAACTGGCCAATAGTTTTGTTCAGGTACAATTTATGCTTGGAGCGTGAAGACCAGTTAACAAAAAAAAAATAGGAAAAAATACGGAAAAAAAATGTAAAGAATGTGTAGAAAAAAATAAAATGGTCAAATCATGCATTGTTACCAAAGAACTAATCCGTCAAAATGTAGGGCCAGTTTACAGGCTAGGGGATTAAATTCCAACTGTTCGTAAAGGAAAAGGTTTTTGTATGTTTCCACAAAAATAAAGACAAAACACACACGAAGCAACAAAGCAGCAAAAGCAGGGAAACAGCTGCTGTTCATTTGCATGGCAGCCACAGGAAATCCATATCCATATGGAATGGTATACACTGAGAGAAAAGCACATGCAGTTATACTAAGGGATTCCCTAATGGAATATATTTACATATATATATATATATATAAGCATGTATAAAATAACAATATATTCATCTCTCTTTTTCTCTCTCTTTCCTTTGCAGACATCCGCTATTCCCGCTCTTGGCGCTAATATTCGAGAAATGCGAATTGGCCACATGTACGCCGAGAGAGCCTGGCGTTCAAGGTGGTGATGTTTGTTCATCGGAATCATTTAACGAGGATATTGCAATGTTCAGTAAACAGGTGAGATCCTCTCTCTATATATATATATACAGTGTGTGTGTGTGTGTATATATAACTGTAGAGTATTTGGGTTGCTTGATATATTAGTTATGAGTTGTAATTGGACCTTTGGTCATTTGATGTTATTTCATATGTGTCGCCGCCACATGCGTACAGAGCAGCAGAAGAATTCTACACGAATCTGTGGCACACGAGTCTAACGATGCAAGACGTTAAATTATCGGATTACGTTGCACACACTGCCTTTTTCCCCTTTTCCCTTGCCCTCTCTCTCTGTCTGAATCCCATCGGAGTATGTTTCCTTTCTTAAGTCGCTTGCGCTTGCCTCTCAAGTGGCTGCACTTAATTATATTGGTCGTTGACAACAACAACCACAGCAGCAGCAACAACAAGAAGAAGACAATGTGTTGCCTTCAACATATGTCTGAAATATGTATTGCCACAATTGACACTTCCCTTTGAAAAGCAAAAAACAAAAATGAAACCAAAAGCTGAGCTCATAAAATCCCAAAAACAAGCAGCAAAATGTTGCAAATATTTTCTTATGCCACACTGACATTTAAATAATTTACGATGTTTTAACATACAAATTATAATGTAGCAAGTCTGCACTCCCTCCCCTCTCTCTCTATCTATCTATCTACATACACATCCTGCCACTCATTATGCTATTTTTATGTGAAAAATCATCGCATTCGAGTTGAAGACCCTTCACTCATCCAGCAGCAACAGTTGAAGAGAGATCAGAAGATACAACTGAATCTTATGACTTCATCTAAAGATTGGCCTGGCGACATTTTTGGGGTGCCAAAAGAAAACCGAAAACAAAACCAAAATAAAATAAAAAAAATAAAATAATTCTGAAATAAATACTAATAAAAACAATATGAAACATATGAAAGGACGTCCTCCTCTTTTTCGTATCTGCTGCTGATGACCATTTCGATGTTTTTTTTTCGCACAAATAAAATGATGTTTTTATTTATGGTCCATTTGGAATTTTGACAGCCTCAACCAGCAACAGCAGCAGCAGCAACAACAACACTATCACAACAACAACAACAAACACATTCACAATTATTAAAATACGTCGTTAAATTTTGTTGCATTGCTCTAAGTTGATGTGAAATTTGGTTGAACCTTTGTCAAATTTGACAGTTATATATAGCTTGATATAGCTCTTGATCTAGTGATCTGTTGTTAGTTACAATAGCTAATATAATAAGCATAATTAGAATAATATTATTTATAGATTGCAAGTAAATTAAAAGCGAAATATTTGTTGTCACCCGCACAGCTGAAACATTACTTCACACTTTGCACTGTGAATGAGCCACCAGATACAGATACAGATATATATATATATTATATAGATATATACAGATATTTTGTAGCAAGAGCAACAGATTTAAATACAGATACAGATACAGATGCAGATGCAGATACAGCAGCAGACACCATCAACAACTTAGTTGTCGCTTGCATTTCATTTGACTTGAGATCATTTCATTTCATTTCGTTTGGCTTTTATTTTCTATGTTTTTTTTTTTTCTCATTTCGTTACCAAATTGACGCTGCTGCTGCTGCTGAGGAGGGGTCGTTGTTGTCTGTTGCTTGTTGCCTGCTGCCTGCTGCCTTTTTGGGCTGACAAAAATAGCTCAAAAATGTCATTCGCCTATCGAATTTTAACAAACGAGCAGATCTGTGCAGAGCACCAACAGAGAGGAGCAGTGTCAGCCAGTCGAGCTGTGCCAACATGGGCGCTAAAAATATGTGACGATACTTTTTTAGACTGCTGCCCCACTGTCGATGCATTTTATATACATATATATACATCTACATATGTTGTGTATATATATATATATAATTATATATAATATTATGTATATAGTCACTTCATTTTAACTAAGCAACTGCGTAAAATGCGCCAACGCCAACGCCTCAGATCAAAAACGAAGAGCAAATAACGAGGAAGAGGGAGCATGGAATGGTTATGAGGGTGTGGGGTGTGGGGTATGAGATGTATAAGATGTATAAGATCTGAACAATCTAAACGGTCGGCGCACTCTTCGCGTATCGTTTGGTTAGGCGACTTTTGGTGTTGCTGCTGCAAATGATGCAGCTAAGGAAACGCTTTATAATTTCTCTTTAAAACTAGCAGCAGCAAAATAATAAAGAATAAATAATTTCAAAATATATATATATATACATGAGTATACATATTTATATATTTATAAGTAAGCCAAAAGATGTTGTTGTTGTTGCTGTAGCAGACTCATCGTTGTTGGTTTCTTGTCATTTTTATGTTGTTGGATTGTTGCTGCTGTTCAATGCTCCCCCATATAAAAAATTTTTGCTTAATGTATTGCTCTGTTTGTGCAGCCCTTGTCTTAGCTGTGTGTATAGTAACCCTGGCACTTGCCACTCTTTGTAGAAAAGACACAAAAAAGACAGAAGAAACAGCAAAAAATAACAGAAAAAATAAAAAGAAAATCAGACAAAAGTTAGCCCCATGCTGATTGCCCAAATAATTTGTAATTTTTAATTTTATTTTAAGTAATTTTTAATGAAAATCAGTCGTCAGGCGGGCAGACAGGCAGGCAGGCAGTGACATTGTGGCTACACACCCTGACGTTAACCCTGTCCCTAGCCCTGTCACTAACTTGGCTGACAACTTTTTGGCATTTTAGCTAATAGTTTGTACATGCGATGAGTTGATTTTTTCTTTGGCGTTGACAACGCTCCTCCATTGTCTCATTGTTGTTTTTCTTTTTGTTATGGTTTATCCTCTAGTTGTTGTTGCATATTGCAACCATGCGTACAACTGTCCCGGCTGCCTCTTCTAAGTAGTTGAACACACAGATACATCATAAACATGCATACATCCAACAGTATACTATGTGTTGGGGGAGGGCAAGACGGAAGGCTGTCTGTTTTGGCATGATGATTAATGAAGTGCGGGTAAAATGATGATGATGATGATTATATTTTAGATATCTGCCACAGACTGGCGTCTCAACTCTGCAACTCTCAACTTTAGTTTCTGTTGCTGTTTTCCATATGTACAACAACATTGAAGCTGTTGTCTTCTGTTTGTGTTGTGTATCATGTTGTTGTTGTGTATCATGTTGTTGTTGTTGTTGTTGCTGCTTTGGCTTGATCAATTTGAATGTGGATTGTCTGCCGGCCTGACTGCCTGCCTGCCTTGGAACTGTCCTTGACATTATAAGTAGAAGCTATATGGTATGACTGTACGGGCTTCAAACATGTGACACAACACAACAAGATGTTGAAGCGAACTAAGCAATTGAACAACTTTCTACTAGACTCATAACTCACTTAATAGCCAAAAATATTTAGTTGGGACACAGAAACCTTTTGGGTATAGATTAGCAGCAACCAGCAGCCATAAGGCAGAAGGCAGCAGGCAGAAGGCAGTTAACATGGCATGGTGGCAGCAGGCAGGTAGCTACAGTTAAAATACCCACAGAGAAAAAAAAACAAAAAAAAAAAAAAAAAAAAGAGAGAAACCTGAACAGGTTAAGCGTTAATACCAATCAATGCCTTACCATGGCCTATGGATTTGGCTTCAGCTTTGAATCTCTTGTACAAAAGCAATTTAATGTGCCCCGTTCCCTGACTCGCCTTTACCCTCTACACTGTGTTTTTGTTTTCGTAAATTGCATTTTCTGATTTCGAACGAAACGAAATGAAACCCAAAAAGAAAAATATATATACACACACATACAAACAACAACTATAAACAGGTATGAAAGGTTACGCTTGCGCAGCTTGTGTATTGTCTGAGAGCAGGCACGCTGGCAGCCAGGCAGCCGGCTGAAGATAGGCAGGCAAGCAGCCAGGCAGCCAAGTACGCAGGCAGGCAGGCAGGCTTGGAATGCTCACTTGGCTGTGGCTACAGAGCTCTTTTTGTTTGTCTCTCTGTCTGTCTGTCTGTCTGTCTGTATGGCTGTGTGTCCAACTCTACGCATTTGCGTGTATGAGTCTCTATTTGCTCGTTTGCTGAAAGGAACTTAATCTCCTTTGTGCAATATTCCTTGCCTCAATCGCAGTCGCAGTTGCAGTCGCTGTCGATGTTGGTTTCGAAATCGGAGTCGTAGCTGTGTCTCTGTCTTTGGCTTTGGTTTTGCCTGTTGTTTTGTTCTTTTAATGATAAGAAATACAGAATACCTTTGCCTTTTTATTTGGAATTTGGTACCTTTTTAATCTCTTCTGCCCGCCTCTCCTGCTCACTCACACCAATACTCAACCCAAATACACCATACACTCTTTCTATGTAGAACTCTCAGTCATTTTTGCCCTTTCTCTGTAGCCTAGCCATACGCAGTTATATTATTATTATTATTAAAGCATTGTTCTTTTATTTGCCCGTACAACCCTTAGTAGCAGCGGGTTCTTGGTTTTGAATTTCTTAACGAACAATAGCCCACATAAATATATATATATATATATACTACATACATATATACAATGATTTACCCAACTTGTTAGCTTAAAAAAAAATAACTGCAAAAAGAGCATCTTAATTTTTCATTCTTTGCCCATTTCAATGATTCGAATTGGGATTGCGCAGCCGCAACTGTTGCCAGCTGTGTGGCACAAAGCAAAATTGTGACGCAATCTCCTCCCCGTTGCCTGTTATATGTGTTGCTGTTATATATTGTTATATGTTGTGTTATATGTCCACCAGAAACAATGTATATTCTCGCTATATTACAGCTTCAATTGAATCTGAATAGATTCCAATTTCTTTTGACCAAAATTCAATTATTTTTAAACTTTGCGTTATAGATACAAATATTTGTTTATAAAACTACTTGGCGCCTTTTTAAATGTTTTTTCTTTTTTAATACATATATATATATATATATATAGATACGTGTATGTGTGTGCAAGTGTTAATATGTGTTTGCATGTGTTTAGATTATGCACACATTTATCAGTCGGGGTCGTCAGACGGATCGGCTGCACAGCTGATGACTTTCAATATTTGTATAGTAGTTTGACCCTATTGGAGGAACAGCTCTATATATATATGGGAAATGAAATGAAATGGTGCATGCTACATTTTATAGATACATTATCTCTGTGTGTGAGTGCCACATTACTTACAGTCTGTCTAATACGTTAATCAAACACACAATTTCTCTGCTCTTTAAAACCCATTAGCTATCAACTAGAAGCTATATATATATATATATATATATGTATATAATATAATATTGAAATGAATATTTAATGAAAAGTTGAAATTGAATCGAAATATATAATTGGTTGTTTAAAACAATCTGCCAAGATTAACATTAAATAGACATGATCGTAGTGCTAAAGGCAATAAAAGAGAATTTCATTCTGTTTGCGAGTCTTTCTTTCGCTGCGCTTTTATTTATGTGCCGTTACTTATGAGCCGCCATGATTTATGGCCCCTCCCCCCTTCCACTGGCTAGACATGTGCTAAACGCTTTCAATTAAGAGCAAAAGAAGCATCCAACTGCTGGCTTGACAAATTGACAAATTGAAAAATTGATAAATTGTTCAATGAGTGTTGACAATCGTTTGCATATAATACTACTCTATAAAGAGAGAGAGAGGGAGAGAGGGTGAGAGAGAGTCTACAATATTTGTTACTAACTGACATTAGATATTGAGAGTAATGTCTCTTGAGTTTGTTTTTGTTTTGTTTTATTTTGCTCTCTATTTACTCTCCGTACTTTGCATTCTAGTGTCGTTATCAGTAATTTGAAGGCCGGATGTTTGATCAGTCCCAAAAAGCAGTAAACGGTAACCATTAGAGACCGGACCACAGGTACCATTGATATGCGCCACAAGTAGTCAACGAAAACAACACAAATCTGTACAACAAGCTGCTGCTGCTGCTGCTGTTGCTGCTGTTGTTGTTGCTGCTGTTGTTGTTGTTGCTGCTTTCTGTCATAGCACACACAAAATTCCAATGCAAATATTGACATTAAGAGAGTGAATGTTACTAATGTTTACGCGCTTCTTGTGTCGCTGCTTAGGTCTGCGTCTACTCCAGTTTGTTGAATGTATCTGAGGCAGCAATGCTTCATTTGCTTTGGCTTGTAAACATACAGATACACAGATGAATAGATACAGATACAACTAAAGATACAGATATAGATATAGATACACAGCTACAGCTGCTCCAGTGTATTGAATGGAATTGTATGGGATGGGATGGAAGAGAAGTGGCAACACTTGGACTCATATTGTCACCTCAATTGCCGCATTTTGTAGTTGCTGTTTTGTTGGGTTTATATATATATATATATATTTATATATATATTTTACTACCGATACTCATAGTATTGTGTGCCCATTATAAAGATAAAAAGCTTTTTCTAGATCGTGGCGCGTTACACATTTTTCATTTGGGTTTCTTTTTTTTTTCTGTTTATATTAATGTAAGTGTGTTAGTGTTGCTGTTGGTGTTAGTGTTTGTGTTTGGGTTTGGATTTGGATTTGGGTTTATGTTTTTTATTGTTGTTGTTGTTGTTTTTGTTATTTTGGTTTGGGTAAAGGTAATAAGCTACAATAAAAAACAACACTATAATAACATAATGATTATTATTTCAATCGTCATCAAAATCATGATGATTATCATTGGCAATGCCACAATGTCATCAACAAGACAAACAAAATTTTTTTTTTTATTTTTCTTTTACTTATTCTATTTTTTTTTTTATATATTTATATATATATTTTTTTGGTATTCCATTACAACAAAATTATTGTTCAGCTTTTGGGGTTGTGGGCGAACGAGTCTTAGTTATTTGTATAGGTTTGGGGTAATGCATCATGTAACGGTGGAGGGAGTTGGGGCACGAACTGCGTTGTGGTGTTGTGGCGTTGTGCAAGCTTTTAAGTACCTAAATGTGGCTTTTGTGTTGTTGTTGTTGTTGTTGCTGCTGCTATTATTGTTACTTTGTTCACTCTTTGTGTAGGCGTGAGAAATTCGATAGGATTTGTTTGGTCTTTGGTTACCTGCTCCCAGTTAAGGTAGCTGCGATTTTCCACTCAACGATTTCTACTACAGATACATTTTTATAGAATGGCAACCAACTTTGACATCTCTATGAATCAACTATATATATATATATATATATATAGTTATATATATGTATAAGTTTTCTTATTCCATTCATAAGATTTATATTTATTATATTTTCATTTAGATTTCAATTGTTTAACATGGCAATGACAATTTATCCCTAGGGATAAATTAGAGATTAGAAGTATTCTCCATTGGGTAGAGCCTATTTTAGCCGAATTTTTGTTGTATTCCATTTCACAGTCGAGATAAAAGCTTCGATAACATTTCGACTGCGTCTTTCAACAAAGTTCGGCATATGTTTTGTTTGTTGTTGTTGTTATTGTTATTGTTATTGTTGTTGCTATTAATTGTTGTTATATTCGTATTGTTTGTGTTGTTGTTATTGCTGTTTGTCTTACGTTTGTTTATGATATCAGCCCGCATGCGGCCGTTGGGTCACTGAGGGCTTTGGCGGCTTTGGGGAGGGAGGAGGCAAGTTTGGCGCCGTGGCACGTAGCGAAATACGAAAGTTGTAATAAAAATTAGTCTACGTGCAACAATTTAGGCGCCACAATGCTGAACTACAGACACAACTACACATGCATATTTCGACTCAAGCCATTAGCTTAGATAAACTATTAAGAAAAATATATATATATATATGTGTGTGTGTGTGTGTGTGTGTGTTCACTGTAATGTGGCAGAACAACAGAAATTTAGTTCCAATGAGTTCAATCTGCTGTAGTGCAGCCCATTAATGGTTGTGGCTGTGGCAGTGGCAGTGGCTGTGGCTGCGGCTGTGGCTGCGGCTGTTGCTGTTATCACTGCAGTTTTTTTTTAAGTGGCAAAGGCTTTAAACTTGTGATCGCGTTGTTTGGCTTTCTGGCTACTGTTTGCGCTGATTCCAAAAGTCGACATAAATTGCTTTATGACCATTTGTTGGGCGCGCTTTATGGCCATTACTCAAGTGCTCAAGACTATAGACTACTACATACATACATATATATATATATATATATATACATTCATATACATTCATTGCTTTTCATTGCCTAGCGAGCTGCCTCTACTCTGCCCTATACTCTATTCCACTATACACTAACCACACTCTGCGTCCCACTTCCTTATTCTCATGCTACACATTTATGGCTAACAAACACACACACACACACACACACACACACCAGAGTCAGGGCTATAAATGTGGTTGAAGCTAACCTGGACTACCAGCTCCTAACTATTGGCATAATAAAAACTTGGCAAAATAGCATATGCTCCCCTCTCACAAATATATATAAACATACATACATACAAATATAATAAAAGTACACCTTAGCATACACACACACACACACACACACACACACACACTAAAGCACACACAGAGAGGTAAACAGTACATTATATTTGAAGCGTTTTATGGACTTTAGCTCTTTTGTGGTTGCGCTTCGATTTTTATTTTAGTTTTTAATGGCTCAAATTTCTATAAATTTATCATGTGAGAAATTAAAAGCAGTTTTGATTGAATCATAATTTCAACCATATATATATATATATATATATATACATTTGTATATATATCATAATGTCAATATATATATATATATATATATACAATTGGATTTTATGACGAAACAAATTGTTGATAGTAGCACGTGGCCGGGTTGAAATACGAAAATTTGATTTAAAAATTCCATACAATTTATGACACCTACGCTCCAAAGGGACCGTCTCTCTTCCTCTCTCTCTCTCTGTCTCTCTCTCTCACACACACTCTCTATGGTCAGCCAATCGATCGTCACCGGACGTAACCCATACACAAAACCCTAAACTCAAATTCAAACAAACAATTTTCAGGCATAACAGCAGTTATAGCCCCTTCCTCTCCTCTTACCTCTTAGAGTAGCGCATATAGTAGTCGTAGTGGTTGTATAATTGCATTTATTGAAGCATCATAAATACGCCTCAAGAGCTTTATCTAAACAGTAGTGATTTTTTTTGCCGCTGCCGCTGCCGCTGCCTCTGCCGCCGTTTGTTGCGAAATTTATGGTCTGCTCATATGAAACTGATTAGAACTTGTGTTAGGCGTCACTTGAACTTGGACAACCCGAACTCCAACAAATATGACGAGCAAAAATGTTTCGTTCAACAATTATTTATAATCTATGTTTCGTCTATGACAAACTGTAGCTCTCTCTCTCTAACTCTCGGTGTGTGTGCAGACACTTCTTTTAAGAAATGTATATAGTATATAGGTTCCTCTTCTAGTCTGCTAGCAAGTAGGGAGCTATAAATATGAAATTGTCAGCTGCAAACGCCCACGCGGCGGTGTTGACAAAATGTTGTTGTATGGCCTCACAGCTTAGTTTACGCATAGAATTTTCACTTGATGCCTTCTCTATTTTTTCATATTCTATTTTTTAATTTTCTGTTTTCTGTTTTGTATTTGGTATTTTTTTCTATTTTCCATTTTCCATTTTTTTTTCCTTTCATTTCATTTGAAATTTCACTTCATGTTGATGTTATTTTCTCACCCGCGTATTTATAGACTAGTCTCATGCTGTGTATTTTGTTGGTTGTGCCTATATGCGTGTGTGTGTGTGTGTGTGTGTGTATTTTGCTTGTTGGCAAATGATTTATACATTTTTAAAAACCGCAACGTGTATTTCACTTGCCTTTGCCACAAAGGTTCCATCTTTCTAAGTTGTTTTCTGCCTATCCTTTCGTTGTTCCTTATAGTTATCAGCTGAGCTTCAGCTTGTAATTATCGGTAATACTTGCCTTGAGAGGCGTTGAGGAGTAGCCATTTGGCAGCCATTTTGATTTATCTCAAGCTAAGACCGTAGCTAATACTTAGCCCAAGCCCAGTATGTGTGTGTGTGTGTGTGTGTGTGTGTGTGCAATATGCTTAACTCTTTTCCCTCTTTCGCCTGCGTCTCCCACCAACGACGTTGAAAGAGTAAAGAAACCGCGACTCTCGTGCCTTTCATATCAGCTAAAGCAAAAGCGCGACCTGGTCGCCGCCAGTCAGCCATCCAAACGGAGAGTTATCATAAACCAGTTTGACAACTCTGTCGACTCATGTGTAACTGAATGTATGTCTGTGTGTGTGTGTGTGTGTGTGTGTGAGTCTGCAACGGCAACGACCAACCAGCATTTGAAAATGCAACATAAAAGACAACAGGCAACAACTTTGGCACACACAACTCTCAACTCTCAACACGCAACTTGTTTCGTTTTGCATTCTCTCTCTCGCTTGCTCTACTTCATTCTTAATACTGTTTATTGCTTTTTCTTTTCTAAATATTTGTTCATTGTTGCTGTTGTTGCTGTTGCTGTAATTTTAGTTCTGGTGGCTTCACAATGGGGCGTTTTTCTCAGGCTTTTTTGTTGCCTACCCACATAACTACAGATGTCCGACTTGGACTTCAACTCCATAGTCTATAGTCCATACTCTATACTGGATACATTTCATACACAGTTAACCCAATAATTTACTCCTCGATATATATATATATATGTTCTTGCAACTGTACAATGCAATTATAAGTCGTCTATGGATGAGTTCATTTCAAATTGCCATTACACCATTATACTTAAAGGTTCACTTACTAAACTCAATGCACTCTACTGGATTTTACTCGCAATATTACATATACATACATATATATATATATATATATATAGTATATAAATATGAAATATTAGAGTTCTTCCATCGAATTGCATATATGATATTTCAGTTCAATATACTCTATTGATCATTGCATACTTCTTCAACTTTATCTTAATATCTCTGCGAGATATCTCTGTCTATCTGTCTAGAGTTTGGCCGCCTGTAGCGCAGCCTTGTACAGTTATATACAGGGTGGTCTATTGGCATGCCAATAAAAAAGAAATAAAGTAGAAAAGAAAAAAAAGAATAGAGATTCAAATAAAAGACAAGTAGAACTCACGCATTTCCAAGGTCAGCCACAGATTTGCGTTTTATTTTCTGTCTTCGGTAATGTTACGCTTATGGTATAAGGCTCCGCAGCGGGTGTACATTTCTTATGCGTGTGTGTGTGTGTGTGTGTGTGATGTCTATCTGTTTAGGTACGCTGTTCATCAAATATCACATTTAGTATGGGGCTAAGCCGTGACCCCCGATCATCTAAAGCGACTACAACGATCCTCAAATATATTCACAAATCGAAATAAAATAAGAAGAAAAAAAAAGATAAAATTCACAGCATTTATTTGACCTTCTGTCGCATTTTGGTCGCTCGCTTTCTGTGTGGCCATTTTTTTTCTGCTTTTGTTTTGGTTTGGGTTTTATCTAGTCACATATTGCTATTTTGATTTTTATATAAGTGTCTGTATTGTTGTTAGTGTTGTTGTTGTTGTTGTTGTTGTTGCCTGTTTCGCAATAAAAAACGAGAATCGCTTTTATGGTCACAGCGAGTCACCTCTGCTTTGATGAGCAACAGCAAACAGCAAACAGCAACAGCAACAGCAAATTTTACGCAAATGTTGTGTTTCCCATGATTATGTTTTTGGTAACAATCGTCATCATCATCATCAACTCGCTTTGTGTTGGTGTTTTTTGTATGTGTTGTTGTATTAGTTTGCTTAGCTGAATGCTTATCACATGCACAATAAGTTGGCATCATAAAACTTCGATGACACAAACAACATACACACACATACACACGCACACACACATACAGAACTGATAACAGACGCCAACTAGCCATAGACTTAGGGGTTTAAAGTTGCACTTAACACCTGGCTGCAAGCGAGTAACAGCAGCAACAGCTGTACAACAACAACAACAACAATTTGCAACAATTTGAAATTCTAATATATATATATAATGCTTTTGTCGCTTACTTATGCTCTCTTTCTCTATCTCTATCTCATTTCAGATAAGATCACAGAAACCCTACTATACCGCAGATCCTGAAGTCGATTCACTGGTAAGTAAATAAGATTCTGCTAGCAACATGTTGCAGCAACTTTTGTGTGTGTGGTTGTGGGTGTGTGTGTGTGTGTGAGGTTGTATATCTGTTCACCTTGACCCAAAACAATGACAACAATTGAATAATTTTCTTTTATTTAGAATAAATCATAGCAAATTTAGCAGCAGCAGCAAAAGCAATTTATGAGCATTTGTTTGTTCACTTTGCGCTTGGTCCGATCCCACTATATATATATATATATATAGATATATATAATAGTCTACATTTACGTCCGTGTACATGTTCACAACGTCATTATCAACATCATCATCATCATAATGATCATCATCAAGATCAACATCAACATCAACATTAGTGACAGCGTTGCCATACTTTTCTCTTGTTCGCATTTTGTATTTTGCATTTTGTTGTAGTTTTAGGATATGAATGCGAATGGGAATTACGAATGAGAATACGTATGGGATTGAGCATGGGATTGGGATTAAAAGAATCAAGTTAAAACAGACGGGTGAAAAGAATAAACGACTTAAGACCAACGACCAACGACCAACAACCAAACGACCAACGAACGACGATCTTCAACGTCGACTATAATATGAAGCAGAACGATTTAATGGTGCGGATGACATTTTTGCACTCTCTAAATAGGCAGCCTTTGGGTGTGCAGAGAGAGAAAGAGAGAGAGCGAGAGAGCGAGAGGAGAGCAGCAACAGTAATATTAAAACAAGAACAAGAACACTCATGTCAGCAGCAACAACAACAACAATAACAACAACAATATTATAGTCATTGTTGTTCTTGGGGTTTACTTAAACGCATTCAGATCTGAGCAGTCAGACTCAGAGTCAGAGCCAGAGACAGAGCCCAAGGCAAAGGCAAATGCCATCAAGGCAACCTTGACGGCGATCATGGATTCGTGGATTGTCATTATTTAGTTGTTGTTGCTGTTGTTGTTGTTGTTGCTGCTGTTCTACTGTTGATCTGATCATAATGATCATGATTGTAAGAATAATAATTATGTTAGCTAGTTTATAATAGGAGCCACAAGTATAGTATATAGTATAGGGTTGATATTTAAAGACGAAACAGACAGATAATAGTATTAAATATTTAAAATCCAAGAAGATGAACTAATTATATTGTGTGTATCTGTGTGTGTGTGTAGAGATCTTGTAACATGCCGTGACCTCAACCAAATAAAATATCTTTTGTCTCAGTGCTTAACACGCATCATCTCGTGGCATCTTAAAGCATCTTGTGGCATCTTTTAGTTGCCCCTCATATAACATTTATGGCTGGCATGAGTCAGAAATTGAATGCTGTTGGTTCTTTTGCTACTGCTGCTGCTGCTGCTGTTGTTGTTGTTGCTTTGAGTCCATTCAACAAGATCCAGATTCCAGTGGATCTTAGAGAGCACGGGTCCATGTAAATCAAAACGGAAATGCTGCGTGCAAGAAGTGCAAAAAGTGCAAAACGAGCCATGCAATTGGGCTACACAAATCGCGTCAACTGTGCTGCTGTTGCTGCTGCTGCTGCTGTTGCTGCTACTGCTGATGTTCGTTTTACTGTTGCTGCTGCTGTTCTTGCATATAAAGAGATTAAGGGGCAAAACTAATTTTAATTGCGACTGAGTTCTTATACCAAAACTCCCTGCTCAGTCGTTAATGTGTCACTCACTCACACACACACACACAGTCAGGCATATAGAATTGAGGCTGTTGCTGCTGTTGTTGCTGCTGCTGCTGCTGCTACCTCTGTTGGTACTTAATGTTGCTGGTTTTATGGCGTATTAGTCGCCAGCAACAGCAATCTTTGGCGGTGGCCCTAATTTTATGCACTTGCAGATTAGTTTATTAGTTGTAGTACAAACTCAATGAGTGCCAGTCTGAACAGTCTGGCAGAACATAGAGCTGCATAGCCCCAAGAGACAGCAACAAGCAGCAAAACATAGACACACACACACATACAAACATACCTCTTTACGTTAGGAGAGTAGAGCAGGGGAAGCAGGACTTGGGTTTGGCTCTAATGTGGTTTGATCGGGTTGAGTCGGGTCGGTCTGGTCTGGTCTGGCCTGGCCTGTGGTCGACCATGGTCGTGTGAGCCTGCGTACTTTGACCATAAATCATTTTGGCATGCCACCACTCAATGCTCGTCTACCACCTTACCCCTTACCCCTTACCCATGCAGCAACACTAGCTTCAGTTAACGCACCTTCTCCTCGCATATAGACAGTTCATGTTTGAACATTTAAAAGTGCATTTAGTAACACTTACTTAAAGGCAGAAAGAACATAAGAAAAAAAAAAGGAAAAGAAAAGAACTTTTCCTGGTGTTTTGTTTTGCTTTGAGTATACAACCACACACACACACACACACACACACATGTTATACACATATCTTAGTGTGTACTATAAAAATGTTTATAGCATGTTTTTTTTTGTATGTTGTTATTCTTTTACTATGCGGCTCAGTTAGCCGCGGCTTTACATTAAATGAAATTCTTCAAAGTTTTTGCCGGCCGCAGCTGCTACTACAGCTATTTCTGCTGCACCAACAACAGCAACAACAATACCAGCAACACCAGCAACAACAACAGCAACAGCAACAGCAACAAGAGCAGCAGCGGCCACAGCAGTTAGCAGCATCGTAAAAATGTCAAATGTCAAGCTGACGTTTTAATTAGCATCTGGTCACCCTAACAGTTGGCGCTTTTCCTATACATAAGTGTCTATATTTGTGTATGTGTGTGTGTGAGTGTGTGTGAGTGTGTGTTGTTCCGGGGGCGTCAAACGATTTGTTTGAAAGCACTCTTTATGGCTATGAATTTTATTATTATATTTAATATGCATAACTCATGTATCTCCATCTCAGTCTTTAACATCTCTCTTTCTCTCTCTCTCTCTCTCTTTGCAGATGGTTCAAGCAATACAAGTGCTTCGGTTTCACCTTTTAGAGTTAGAAAAAGTAAGTAAACAAATATTACGACTATTTATCAAGTAGTTAAGTTAAGCATTGCAATACGTAACGATCTGCTCTCATATCATATCAATATGATAAATTAATTAATTAGATGATTCAATTAACTATCATATATTAAGCCTCTTGGCATCTGCAAGCAGTGTCCAATCCTGTTTACCCCTTGACTAACTGCAACTTACAGCTGCAAACAGAGGCAGTAACTAAATGAAGCAGCAACTAGCAAAGCAACCAAATTGTCTACTAAAAATCAGCTGTTGGTTAACTCAAGGATAACTAGCTTTGATATATATAGTATATACATGTATTATATACTTATCTATATAAACTTTTCATATTGAACTTATGTTAATCTCCTGATTAAACAGTTAGAAAGAAAGAAGGCTAAACTATGCTACCAATATTTACATATTTCAATTAGGAAATGCCAACTTTGCGCTCTTTTAATGCAGTTTTTAACTGCAGAAAAGTGCATTAATTGTCGTTCAAAATTGTTGCCTAAAGAATACAGTTTGGGAAAATGACGGGAAAACTCATGACGACAGGATATGATAAGGCATTTAGCATAAGAGATATCAAAATGGGATAAACATTTGAGGGTTTTTCTAGGGTGCTAGGCAGACAGCTTGTACTTTGTTAGGGACAGGTGTTTGCCCAAGATATCAACATAACAAATGAGTTCTGTATGTTGTGTGTGTGTGTGTGTGGGTGGGGAGGGTAGGGGAGGGGGAGTGTAAGGTTACTCAAACATATTTGCATTGGGCTCTATGCAGAACAATAAAAAGCATTCATTTACGGCTCGCTGCGTTTTTAATAGAAGTAATTCATGAGGTGTGAATTCATCCCATGCACCATTTCTCTATCTCTCTTTCGCTCTCTATATCTATCTCTATTTCTGTTGGTATATGTATATATAGAGATATATATATAAAATATAAATAATGTTTAGAAAATGCCGCAGCAAACAACACCTACTTTATTATTGGACACTTTATTGTCTAAATGGGAAAATTACAGGTTGCCTAATTTGTTTTAGACTCAAATAATATGCAAGAGCTTGACGACTACTTTTTGAGTTGTTGAGTGTGTATGTGTTGTGTGTGTGTGTATGTGCGTGTTGTTGTTGTTGTTTGGCGTGCTGTTAAGCGGATTGTAGGCAGCGGCTAACTTCAGCGTCTCTCCTAATGGAAGTTGTTTCTCAACGTGGTCGTAATTAATACCCTAACCCCGCCCCCTCTATACGCAATGTATTTGTGTATGTGTGTGTGTGTGTGCTTGCTGTCCCCACTATCTGCTGTCTGTGCCATGGACGTACCCCTGTACAGTGTCCACTGCTGTGCTCAGAAATGAATTAGGCAAATGCGCAGCAGAGCGTGAAGCGTCCAACGTTGGCTTAAAGAACCCGATGCAGAGTTTGGCTTTAAGTTAAGCCCGTCGACAGCATTTTAAATTTATTTTTCTCTATATACATACATATATAGCATATAAATATGTATATGTATGTATGTATGTTTCTTTTTCAATTAAGTCTTAAGTAAGAAATTATGCAAAGCATTCAAACAGCAACAACAGCAACAACAACAAACAAAAGAAACAAAAGAAACACATGGAAAACGTTAAGAGAATAGCCAGAATAGCATTTGGTTAATATATTGAGGCTTGAGAACTGTTTTTTATCGCTTAGAACTGGGACTCCGCTATTGGACTAATAACATACAATAAACAACAATGCCCAATTAATACAATATATACACACATATACACACACACATATATATATATATATATATATAGAGAAATATATGACTGCAACAAAAGTCAATCAGTGTGCAATTAGCGTTGGCCAATGTTAATTACCAGGCACTTTCTATTGAAAGTAGTGCAGTAAGCCACTTCAGCCAGCCAGCTAGTTGGTCAGCCAGTCGATCAGTTAGTCACTCAGTCAGTCAGTCAGTCAGTCAGTCAGTCAGTCAGTCAGTCAGTCAGTTTAGTTAGTCAAGCAGTTGTCAATCAAACAGCTGCAATTTGTTGCAAACGGCACCCTGTATAACAGTTAAGCGACATCAACACACAACGAAACATAGTAAAGCCGAACGAGATCTCTATCTTCAACACACACACACACACACACACAACAGATACATACATATATACAAGTAAAGAGAACTAAAAAAAAAAACAGCGCACAGCCCACGACAGGTTTTTGTTTTGTCATTTGTCACTCACACAGCTTGCGACACACACGAATCAACAACAATCGACAACAGCAGCAACAGAGCAACACAGCAACAACAACACAGCAACAACAAACAGCAACAACAGGCAACAATCCAGGCATAAAGAACTGTAGCAACTTGTACAATAAACAAAAAAACAAAAACAAAAAACAAAAAATAAAAATAAATGAAATAAAAAAAATATGAGAGATAAAATACAATTCATTTATATGCAGCCAACAAAATGCAGCGGGCAAATTTTTTTTGTATAATATAAATAAAATATATATACAAATATACAAATATATATATATATATATATATATATGTATATACAGACTTTTGTCTGTCAGCCTGCACATTTTATTTAAGTATTTTAATATATATAAATAAGTATATATATATATATATAGCTATATATATTATATCAAATAGGTATATGAAGTTAGATATATATCTGTATTTGTGCATATTTGTTGCTGCTGCTAAAAACAACTCACAGAATCAGTTAAAAAGACTTGTGTCTGTCAGAACTGGTTTGCCAGCCATCCAGCTAGCCACCCAGCCCCAAGTGCGCAGTCCTCAGCATACAGATCACAGTTCTTGACTTACTGTATGTCAGTGCTCAGTTCTCGGTTCTCAGTTCTCAGTTCTCAGCTCTTGGCTCTTGACTCTTAGCTGCCATTCAGTATGGACAATTCTCGGCACAGACTCACATGCATAAGAGAAAACAAAAAAAAAAGAAATAAAGAAAAAAAAATACAAAAAAACAGTCAACGACGACGGCGCATTGCAATTGACAAACGGACAGTGGGACAGTCGCACAGACGGACTGTAAGACAGACTGAAGGACAGACAGACAGACATACAACACACGTTGGGTCACTTGCACACACACACACACACACACACCGGCAGGGGGTAAGCAGTCACAGCTTGGCGGCTGTACCGGTACCGGTACCGGCATGGGAGTACTACTTTTACCACTACCAACAGCAACAGCAGCAGCACCAACAACAGCAGCAACAGCAGCAGCAACAGCTTAAGTTATAGTATAAAGCACAAAAGCCGAATTGTGGAAGCCTTGTTTAGATGTCTCTTGGCCGGTTTGGGGCTTCAGTGCCAGACAACAGCTGTACACCAAATTTGCTACTCTTTTTTTATTTTATTTTTGGGATAAAACTGCAAACAATTTAAGCTTAAGATTGTGTGAGAATATAGATTTGATAGACACTAGAGCTGTGTGTGTTGGCAGAGGGGAGGGGGGGTAACATTTGTTGACATTTTAAAGACCCAAATACCAGCAGTATGAGTAGTTCATAGACTGCATTGATATCTTATTTAACTAATGCAGCTCTAATGAGCATTAGATTATGCATTAAGTTGGAATTGCTCTCTGGCATTAGATACTTTTGCAAACGTGTCTATAGTTATAGATACACACACACACACACACACACACACACACAGATACACACAGAGACAGCTTATAGAGTGGCTCATCCACATTTCAAAGTCAAATTTAATTTGCATCTATTTTTTTTGTATTTTAATTTTAATTTTAATTTAAATTTTAACTTATTTATATTTTGCCAGCAGCTTAGAGTCAGTTTGAAGTGTTTGTCGGTTGCCGTTGATCTTGCGGTTGTTGTTGCTGTTGTTGCCGTTGTTTTTTTTTTATATTTTTATTTTTTTTAATTACATTTCATTTAAATGTCAGCAGCGTTGTACATTTTTTGCACGCTTGTTAAGCAAAAAAAAAAAAATAAAAACAAAAACAAAAAAAGCAGAAAAAATAAACTAAGAAGAAAAACTTGTTGCTAGCTTTGACTGAGATTGGGACTGCGACTGGGCTGCTGCTGATTGGGGACCATGAGGCATGGGGCATGGGGCTTGGGAACAAGAGACTGAATCAGGGTACAGGGTACAGGGTACTGGGTACTGGGTACTCGCTAGAGACTTAAAGCTGTATCAGTTGCTCGCTTTCGTGTGAATCTCACTGAGAGTTGCTTTGTTGTTGCTGTTGTTGGTGCTGCTTTAATCGTCATCTTTGTATAAAACATTTAATGTTATCTATGTACGGAAATCGAAAATTACCACTGCGCAGATTGGAGCGATTTGCATAAGATTAGAAAGAGATAGAGAGAAAGAGATGAGTAGATAGAAGATGATGCAAGCAAGTGCAATGCAGAGAATCTGCTGATTGGATATAGATAGACAGAGAGAGAGAGAGGAAGGGAGGGAGGGAGAATGTGAAAATAGAAAATTGTAAACAAAGTTGTCTGCCCGGACGCTGGCATTGCTGCCACAGGAAGCTGTAAAATGTGTCGATCATAGAACTGAGACTCTAACTATCTCTGATTGTAAAAACTTTTGCTTAACAGGATGTAGAAACATTTGCAACATTTACAACAAGCTTACAACAAGCAACGCCCCCTCTTTGTTGCTGCTGTCACATTTAGACAGCGTCTGCTGATGTGCCCACCCAATATGCAACAACAACAACAACAGCAACAGTAACAACAGCAACAGCAACAGCAACAAGCAGTAATAAATATCGCACTGAGCTGTTTAAATGTCACACACAACGCTGACAAATTAATCAAAAATTATCAGCGTCCAAGCATCACAGCAATAATAACAAGCAGCAGCAGCAGCAGCAGCATCATTCAGCAGCAACAACAACAACAAAGACAGTAACTACATGCCACAAAGGGCCATGTCCGAGTCTGCGACAGGCAACCGACTATATAGAGTCGCATAAACATATCAATTTAGTAGGTATTTATGCTGTTGCTGTTGTTGTTGCTGCTGCTGCTGCTGCTGCTGCTGCTGCTGCTGCTGCTGTGGCATGTACGAGAACGATGCAACTGCACAAACCGGCAACATGTTGCTGGTGTGCTAATTGTGCGCTTTATGTGCATTGTTATGGCAACTTTGACAGCTTTACACAGACTGCAACATGTTGCTGCTTCGACTGTTTGTCTTTGCTCCTTCTACTGTTCAACTGTTATCAGTGAACAGTAAACAGTTAACAGTAGAGACAAATTTGAGTCCCTGTCATAAACCAGTTGCTTTTTAGAAACATCATATTTTGATGACAATAACATTGAACACACGCAGTAACAACAGTAGCAACAACAACAGCAACAACAACAGCAGCAGCAGCAGCAGCCTGTAAACAAGTTTGGCAAGTTTCGGCAATGGGTAACAAGTTAATAGCCAGCCAGTGAGCCAGTCCGCCCGCCAGTTAGTGTTGCAGCTTTCGATGCCAAAATAAAAAAGAGAAGAAAAATACATAAAAACATGAAATAAAGGAAGGAAAAATAAAACAAGAGCCATAGCCATGGCAGCAACAGAAGGAGCCCAACAACAAGCAATTTGCATAAGCAACGCGCACTTTTTCGTAAATTAAATGCTTGCTCGTTTAAATGGAGCACCCTGTATTGTTGTTGTTGTTTGTATTTTAGCTGCAGTTGCTGCGACTGTGTCTGCCCGAGCCCAGCGCAATTAATTTCTTTTTAGCCGTGTCGGCGGCTGCATTCCACAATGGTGCACAGCCTTTTTGCATATTTACATATGCACTCCGCCTGACTCACACTCACTTTGGCTTTATCGCACTTTTCTTATCAAAGAAACACACACACACACACACACTCACACACAACATACACACTCCTCTGACTGAGCATAGAGTTTTTGGTTGCAACAGCAGCAACAGCAACAGCAACAGCAGCGGTAAAAGGAGCAACAATAATTGCAAGAGGGCTTAAAAAACGCATTTTGTTGGCTCGTTTGTTGCGACGTTGCTGCTGACGCCAGCGATCATCTGCATGTTGCACGTGCTCTCTTAGTTGTTGCTTGTTTAAAAGTGTGCCCTGCGGCTAAGCCTGGCTTGCTAGCACTTCCTTTTTGACCAACACTTTTGGCCAACCAACCAGTCAGCCATCCAGCCAGCTCTCTATGCATATTTATGTGGCTGGGTTCGCATTTTTATCACCTGAAAGCGCGTACACCTTCTAAGCCTAGCGGTTGCTCTTAGCTGTTATTGTTGCTGACGTTGTCTACGCCATTTTTGAGTGCCATCATCAACCATTTGTGGCGTGTCTCGAGTCCACGAGAGTTGAGTCCCGAGACGAGGCCGGGGGTTAACACATAAAAAGCAATTTGCATGCCATTTGCAGCGGCAGCAAAGCAGGTTTTTTCGCTGCTGTTGTTGTTGTTGTTGTTATTTTTTTAGAGTTAAATGTTGTTGCTGTATATAAAGAATGCAATGGCGCTAAGTGTGTGCTGCTGTCTCTGTCTAACACTAGCTTAAATGTCATCTGAAGTAAGATAGCTTCTAATGAAGTCCTGGGATATGAATTGAACTGAAGAACGTATTGCAATGCTTAATTTTATATATATGTTATAACTGTAAATATAAGCTATCGATGGTGGATAGTCGATTGATAAATAATCGATATTCGATATCGATATCTAAGATAAGTATTATATATAGAAATATATTATATTAGTTATAAGAAGTATAAAATTGTAGTTCATATTCTCACCAAAACTCTTTCTCTGTTTCTCCCCGTTCTCTATAATTCGCGTATCTCTTTACAGGTGCATGAATTATGCGATAATTTCTGTCATCGATATATCTCATGTTTAAAGGGTAAAATGCCAATAGATTTAGTGATCGACGAACGGGACACCACCAAACCACCAGAATTAGGTTCAGCAAATGGTGAAGGAAGAAGTAATGCCGATTCAACATCGCACACCGATGGAGCTAGTACACCAGACGTTGTGAGTACCCCCTTCGCGGGAGCACATGGTCCTATATTGGCGAGCTACAATGCGGTGGTGCACCCATGTTCGTAGTACGATAACGACCTTCTTGCAAAAACGAAGCGGGTGCTCACAATGCCCTGGGATTAAATGAATCAATAAATAAAAGCAAAAAGAATAATAATAATCATATATAAAAAAATAATAATCGAAATAATCGATAATAATAACAAAAAGCAAAAAGAATATAAGAAGAAGAATGTGTTGCAATAATGCATAAGAAATTAAGTAAAATTAATTCAATTTGCAAAACTTCAACGCTGACAGAGAAAATGAATGATAAAATAATATTAAAATGAATTATGATCATAATGCTGCTGCTGATGATGATGCTGATGCTAATGAACCAATTAGTCATTATGTCACAACAACAACAACAACAACAATAAGAATCATAATTTCAATAACAAATACCATAATAATAATAATACTATAATATTGATCAATGAAATCCAATCAAAAAAAAAAAAAAAGAAAAAGAAAAAACGCAGAAGAAGTTGTACGTAATTATGAACAAGAACAAGAACACACACACATTGTAAATTAGTCAAGAGAATACAAATACAAGTACAAGAGAGCAAAAACATTAACTATCATAATTAAAAAAGAAAAAAACCCGCAAATTTCTAACGATCTTAAAACACTTCAAATAGCAGCAGCAGCAGCAGCAGCAACAGCAGCGAAATAACACTAGCAGCATCAGCAGTATAGCAGGGACACCAACCAAATGCGGCCTAAAATGACAACAACATACAACAGACAACAGACAACAGACAATTGACAAGCGACAACAATTACTTACTGCAACAGCAACAGATAACTGCAACAGACAGATGCAACGAGCTTCCAAGTGGCCGCAAGGTGACTCCAGCCCAATAGTTCTGGGCTCTAACAAATCACACACACAAACACACACACACATACACATACACATACACATACACAATACTGCTACTGCTACTAGCTAAATGCAAAATGCTGATGCTGTTGCTGTTGCTGATGCTGTTGCTGTTGCTGTTTGCTGTTTTCTGCCGTTAGAATTTGTCTGTTTTTTGTACAGTGAAAACGAGAAATAAATTTAAGTTCCAAGCAAAATGCAACAAATAATAAGTAATATCAAAGAAAAGTCATGTTATTTATTTTTGTGCTCTCTTTCGCAGAGTAGAGCATGAAAATGAAATGCATTTAACTTGTAAATTACTGAAAAACAAAAGAAAGAAAAACAAAACAGTAAATAATATTGAAACCTAAGGAAATAAGAATAATGAATGAGCAATGAGGAAGACAGCAACTGAGCAACAATAATTAGCGCAAACAAAATACAAAAAACAAAAAAAAAAATATTTTGCTTAATTTGTAAAAAGTACCAACAACTTAAACAAACTAAAACTAAAAAAGAGAGAAAATTTTCAAAGCAAGAAAAAACCTTAAAAAATCAGACAAAAATACGAAAAAGAAAAACAGAACAAAAAATTAAGTAAAAGTTCCAGTACTTCGTTTTTGCAAGAGGCCCATATAGCTCGCCAATATATTATTAATTATTATTATTATTATTATAATTAAAATAACTTAACAACTTTTTTTATTATTTTCATACATCTATATATATATATATAAATCTTTTTATATATGTATGTATATTTATTTAATACAAGAAAGTTTACTAACCCAAAACTAACCAATTTTAACAATTTACATATGCACATAACTCTCTATTTATACAAACTATATATATACTATATATGTATATATATATATGATATGATACAAAAGTTAGCCTAATATATATATATATATATATGTATGTATGTATGTATATATATATATATATACTCACTCTACTGGTGCCATTCTAACGCCTAGGTACAGTCAGAGTGTAGCTGCATCGATAACTTCTTCCGATACAAAGCGTTATGCGTGTGGTGTTATCGTTTTGAGTTTTTAAACTTGTAAATATTTAATTGACTCAAAGAGCCCCCACTCCCACCCCCCACTCGCCCCCACTTAATGGCATCAACAATGAATACATAGACAAAGCTACAAATACAGACACAGACACAGTTACAGTTATATACATATATACATATATACAATGTTATTTAAAGTCCATTTCTCTTTACACTCTCAACAACTTTGTGCCAATTTTCATAACGGAATTTGTACACAGCCTCACACAAATCAAGACTTTGCACCGCTGGAAGAGACCTATGCCAGTTATCGCATCAAGCACGAAACTGAGTTTTAGTTAACAATATGTCTTATGTGTGCGTGCATGTGTGTGTGTTAATGTGTATGAATATGTGTGCTTGGGCGTATGTGTGTGTGTGTGTATGCGTGAGCGGGTGGGTGCGTTGCAATAGTGTCGCAGCAGTACAATACCCACAAAAAAAGAAAAACAAAAAGAAAATGTAGAAATGTCAACAATAAGAACAATTTCAATTCCCATTAAGAAAAACACCCTGTATAACACCCGCAACAAGATGCAAACATTTTTATATATATACTATAAAAATTCTCTAATACCATTGTATAACACTAGTATATAGTAGTTGTACGTATGTATTGAAGTAGCCTGATGTAGGCTGCTTTCAAATTGTAAAAGTTAGGAATACGAAACGCTAAATGAAAAGTCCCTAAATATATATATATATATATTTACTTATTTATATATATTATATTTATTTTCTATAATTTGTTTTGTTTAACCTTCAATTTCAATTTAAATTTATACTTCAAATTTATTATTTGATTCAGCAACGTGTATACGATTTTTCAATACGTCCCTTATTCGAAGTGTGTGTTTTACAACACTGAAAAAACTTGCCAAAAAAAAAAAAAATTATTAAAAAAAAAACAAAAACATAAAGTTTAAATATTAAGCTTTATATTCCATTTATTCTTTATCATTTCAATATTTTATTTCGATTTTTTTTTTGTTTTGTAAATCTTTTTTTTTTTTAATCCTTATTTCGATATGTTCTTAAAGAGAGGATTAAGAATCAAATGCAACTCATATACGTAAAATGATACTGAATCAACCTGAGTTCAAATGCAAAGTATACGAATAAAACATAAAGTAAAACAAATGTTTTTCTCTTATTGTTTACTATTATTATTATAATTATTATGAAAACAAGAAACGGAAACGAAAAATTTCTTAAAAGTTATTTAATTAATTGAAATTTATATCGCGCATATACGAAATGACATTTTAAATGGGCTAAAAAAATCGTGCGATAATTAACTATAAAAAAAACTATATACGTAATGAACGGGATACGATTATTTTTTAAGAAGAACAACTACAACAATAGTAACAGTAACAGTAACAGTAACAACAACAACAACAGCTACAACACCATCAGCAGCAACATTAACATAAAGAATCAACAACTTTAAGCATTTATAAAGCAAAATTTTAAAATTATACAAAGGATATAAATACATACGTAAACACTATACTATTATTATATAAATAATTGTAATTGTAATTGTCATTGTAATTATAATTAATTAAATAATAATTAATTACAAATATAATACGTAAACACATTACGTTATGTTATTACGTAGCAACAGTGCAGCTTTTGGTGCTCAAAAAAAAAATGAAAATAAAAGAAAAAAAAGAAAAAAAAACAGCGTTTAGAAGGAAATTAAATAAGTTTATACCCTTCCTTATACGAACTATCCCAAAACATACTTAAAATTAGATTAGGCCAAAACTATATAAAAAGAAAATGCAAAAAAAAAGAAAATTTAAATAAGAAACAGATAACAAAAACGAAAACGAAATAGAAATGAAAATTAAATTAAATTTAAACTGCAATCACAATTGGATGCATTTGCTTTAGGGCTCCAACTCAATGTATACTATAGCGGTCTAACTAAATGTACGTTGTATAGTTTTTAGTATCCGTAACGGATGGCTACGTATTAGTAGATATGCTAAGCTAAACTATAATTAAAACTACAACTAAAACTTAAACTAAAAACTAAAAAAAAAAATTAAAACAAAAACGAAAAAAGAAATGCAAAATAAAACTAAAACTAAAGTCTATGTATATCTATAACTAATTTCTGAATAACTCTCCCCAGTTCTAGGCAACTTTCTCTCTGCGCATTCTCTATTCTAATAAATACGTCTATATATATATATATATAAATAAATATATATTTTATTTTTTTAAGTTAACACATATTAAAACAAAAGTACTAAAAAGTAATGAAACGAAATACGTAAAAAAATAATAATTGTACTTAATGGAACTGCGCTCGACTGTGCTAACAGATATGTCTTTATATATCTGTACAGTCATTTGTATACTTACACACTCTCACACACACACACACAAACACTCACACTTACAGAAACACTCTACAAGTAGACTATAGAACCGAGTGGTTCCAACCCAACCAAACTAATTACGAGTAAAAAAATTAAATATGAGAATATGTCAAAGCTTTTGTACTATTTTTTCAACTTAAGAACAAACAGCGAAAACAAAACAAAAACGAAACAAAATTAAAACAAATATACAAAAAACAAAAACAAAAAAAAAATCCTGCAAATATGCAATTATATATATATTTGTAAAACAAAACTAATAATAATACATAATATTAAAAAAACAAAAAAAAAAACAAAATTAAAAAATGATAAGCTAAAAAATTAGTTGTTGTACTTTGTCTCATTCACAAATGCAAAAGCAAAAGAAAAAGAAAAATAACGAAAACTATATAAAAGGAAAGCAAAAACAAAACTCATAGAAAATGAGAAAATTCTGTAATTATATGTAATTTTTTTTAGCATAAATCTGAGGCCAACCGATCTAAGTTGCATTTTAGTTAAAAAATCAAATAATTAAATATGATATATATATAAATTAAAATCATATGACTATAAATATATATATATATATATATATATGTATATATATATATTAAAACAAAAGGAAATTGTTGCAAAATTGGCTGCTAGAATATTGTTTGATATGATTTTTGCGAGCTTTTTTTATATTAATTTTTGTTAACAATTTGTTTAATATTTTTTTATACTTATAATTAGTTTTTGAGTATTGAATATTTTGCAATGGAAACAAAAAAAAAAAACAAGCAAAATTATTATTGTTGTATTGTAAAAAGAAAAACGAAAAACAAAACAAAAAGGAATACAAAACTGAAACTGAAATACGTAATTGCTTTAGGTGATATTTTATAAAAATATAACAAAGTGAATATAATAATAATAATAAAAAAATAATGCAAAAAAAAAAACGAAAACTTAACATAAAAAAAACACAAACTAAAATAAACATACTTAAATATATTTTAAAACATAATTAAGATGCTTTTTGCTTTTATTAAAAAAAAAACAGAAATGAAAGAAAAAACTTAAAAAAAATATATATATATTTACTTCTATAGAAAACATACTTAGTTTCGTGTCTTCATGCATTACCTTTTTATTATTATTATTATTATTGTTTTACGAAACAAATTTTATTTAGTTTTTAGTAAAATTGTAAAATGAGTAAATACAATAAATGCAAAAACAAAAAAAAAAATACATTTAATAAACATTTAGCAGTGAAAATAAAAAATCAATCAAAAAAGAAAAAATCACAAACTAAAAAAAAAAAACGTTACAAAAAGCAACAAGCAGTAACTTCTATACGATATACGAATACATTTTAATGTAATATTTTTAATTATTTATATGTATACTAATAATACAATTTAAAAGAAAAAAAAATGAAAGAATGAAAGAAATGAAAACAAAACAAAATGAATTAAGAAACAACAACAACAACTACAGAGTAACGTTTAAAGAGTTAGCCAATAAATATATGAAAAAAAAAAATATATTTAAAAAGTAAACAGAATGTTTTTTTCAATCACTCGTGCAACAATTAGACTCTCTAGAAACTAAGATCAAAGCATAGAAGACCATACTACAACATGATGATGATGGACCATAACCCAGAAGAAGGATGACAATCTCTCAATCTCTACAATGAATCAAAACAGAAATCTCTGCTCAAGTTACGTCTCTTATTTTTCAGCAAATTCTCTCAATTTAAACGTGCAACTTACAGCTCTTTTAATGACTTTAACTAAAGTACTTAACTTTGGGCTATACGTTTAAGGTTTCTACTGGCTTCAGAGATTGCGCCATGAAGCCTTGAAGCATTAGTTCTTAGCCTAGTTTTTAAGTTAGTGACAAAACGCGAAATTTTTGTGACTTTCAACGCAGGTTTCACTCTGAAATAATTATAGAATTGTTATCACACTGGTACTACGATAAGAGATGCCCTCTTATTGATAGGAGGAAATCCTTCCTGATACATGAAATAAGCTCATTTTGGGCAACCGCCAGCAAATCAATGTCAATAATAAGAATGCCAATGCCCAATGGCACAGCTCAAATGTCAACTGCATGGCATGCAACGATACAAAGGGATCAATGAAATAGCCGGGCTTGGGTGTCTGGAGTGTAGCCTGGCTGTGGTCCTTGTGCATAAGCGTGTGCTGCAGTTGAAATTTGAGTTGTTGCTGTGTCTCAGGCACTGGCAACGCTTAGCAGCGATCAAATTGCTGAGCCAAAATATATTTATATCTTACAGCTGGACAAGCCTGGGTATGGATTTGTGTGTGGATAAGGGGTAAGGGGTAAGGGGTAGGGGCATGAATGGGGTCGTTTCAGACTGGAATGGGTATGTGAAAAACACCTTAAATGACTTTTTTTAGTTGTCCGATTATTGTGTGGCCGAAGCCTCCAGTTAGAGCCTCTGCGTGTTAGATGATTTCGTTCTGTTAATGGTAGCTATATGTAATTTGGCATTTTGCGTGATTGCCTTGGGCGTGTTAGCTGTTCGTTTCGTTTGGTTGCTGGGCTCTCTTTTTTTTTTTGTTATTTTCTTTATTCCATTCTTATGCTTTTTTATTGTATTAAACATTTTCCACTCGAAAGCCAAAGGCAGTCGGTTAGCGGGGAAAAGGAAAAAGGGTAGAGGCAAAAGAAAATGCTTTATGCTGGCTGCATTTGTATTAATTTCTTCAGCAACGCCCAACACAATTTTCCAGTTGGGTGCTGAGAAACCTATAATTTTATAGGCATTAAGTCAAAAGGCCGAACTGGTTTTGGGTGTCTGCTTGTCTGAATTGGTTTGAGCCCATTGCCTGTGAACCAAACCAAAAAAGGATGCTTTCCAGGCTCATTAGCCGCGCTCCCTCCTTTTTACCAAGTAATACAAAGAAGGGTATACGACTTAGCTGCTTCTTGCTTGACTTTTATATTATTATTATTATTTTCTTTTATTTTTTTTTGATTTTGTTGTTTGTTGTTTGTTTTTTTTGTGGCTGTGTGATAGTCTGACCAAGCGTCATACTGTCTGTGGCTCCAACCGCAGGCGGCTATATAAAATTTGTACGTTCATTTGTGAGCAACAAATCGAAACCGATTTCAGTTCAATCTTCAGCCCGACTTGAATTCCAAGGCTAAGGTTAAGGCTAAAATTAAAAAACCAAAAAAAAGCCCTACAAATGCCGCCAAGGTAGCTCAGCAAACACACGCTGCCAAAAAACCAAAAAAAAACCAAAAAAAAAAACTATGTCCAAGCCCCAAAAATTATTCCAAAGTCAAGCGATTGTCGAATATTTAAGCCCTGGCTCAATGTGCAGTGGATCATGTATGCCACAAGGCGACTTTGCAAGCGGCAATCGACGCATTGAACTGCGATCCACTTTTATTATGTATGAAGTGTCGCGTCATGAGGAATTTCTTGCAACCAGCACAAAGCCCCAAAATCCAACAACAAGTTCAAAAAAAAATAACCAAAAGAAAAAGAAAAATCCAACAAGCAAACGACCCAAAACAAAGCGGCAGCAGACACAACACGGGACAGACGGCTGCGGTAACACACACAGAAAGTGTCCAGCAGACATTCAGATATATGGAGCAAGGGAGGGGGTTGAGCGGATGACCGCAAAAATGTCATCACTGCTTATGTTTCAATGCAGTTGCCATCGAATGTGTTCGACTCGATAAGTTTTTAACTTTTTGGCTGATCTTATTTTATATACATATGTTCATCTATACATATATTCTTGTTCTTGTATTCTCTTGCTGTTGCTGTTGAGTTTCAAGTCGCGTTCAAATACAAAAGCTTTCAGAAATTTTAGTCGCATCTGAAGATTTTTGATCGCCGAGGGAATTGTATTCCGCCCCAAAAAGCGTTGAATGCGATACCTTGAGCCATTGGCGTGAAAAGACATGCCAAAGTGACGATGATCATTAATATGATGACAGCGGTTCCATCCATTCATTGATCACAGCATAAGTACACAATTACTCTCTTTCTCTCTTTCATATCAATGAAAGCATATTAAGTTAAACTTTTACTCTATTCATAATTAATAACTTAGTATACATTGAATCAAGTATCACATATGAATATATATCCTATAATATAATACTTCCATTATCTTATATACTTATATATACTTTAACAGTCTTTTTATACCATATATACATATATATCTATATAGTGAATCTAATTTACTTTTTTATATTGATACTTGCTTTACTTTTAATGAAAACCCGCATGAATTTGCTTTCAGCTTCCTAGAATTATATTCATAAGTCTGAAGCAGTTGGCAAAAACAAAAACAAACAGAAAAAAAATAAACACATACACACACACACACAATATGTTTAAAAAAATGCTTGCCAAATAGTGAAATCTTAATGAATTTTTTATATAAAAATATATTTTTTATATTTTGTTTTTTTTCTTCGCTTTTTTTTGTGTTTCTGTCTATGGCTAAATTCAAGTGTTGCTTCAAACGGGTAGCCGCCGCTTCAAAAGAACGTGATTCAAAAGCTGGATGATCAGCTTTGTTTTTGTTGCCACATATATATATGTATATATATATATTTATACTCATGTCTACCTGATTGTGTCAACCTTTTGGCTGAGCTACAAAGTATCAATGCGCTTCGTTTATTTTTGAGTTAATTTCGTTCTTTTTTCTCTCTCATTTTTTCGATTTGCCATCACAAATTCAATGGAAATTTATGTCGTAAAAATGCCGCAAAAAGCGACAAAACACCCAAAATAGCTAAGAGCATCCATCGCTAACCCATTGCTACCTCAATGGTACCATATTGGAACCCTCAGTTCACCATTTCCAATCTGTGTGTGTTTTTTTTTTATAAACTGTTTCCACTAAAAGAGGCCGTTTTAGTCTTGGTTTTGTGAAATATTTTAACGCTACTCTCAACTAAGCTGCAAATCGGTTTAAAAGCTTACAAATTATACAAAAAGTCCGCTGCGTCATTAGGCAAATGCAAGCGAGCGCTTAGCGCACATTAGCCGATCAGTGCCCCTCCTCGCCCCTCACTTTGGTAACTGCGTAAACCTTAAGCCATGACTCAGTGTACTTAGCGACTTTAAGGCTTTGTGGCCCAGAGAGAGAAGCCGTACATTGGGGCGTTGGCTAAGTGTGTGTGTGTGTGTGTCCGTGTGTGTGTGTGTGCATGCCTTTCTGATCATACCTGTGTCGTGTCTGAACAATTACCGTTAATTACCTAAGAGCTACCAGTGCACTTTGTACCACAAATGCAATTGAAGTCAACTCAAATATCAAAAGGACAATTTACGCTTGTTTCAAACTCGATTAGCCAGTCAAGCGATACCAATCCCCTCCCGCTCTCCTCTCCACTGTCATTACCATCAGTAGCCATGCCTAGCCCTGTATGACTCTACCCTGTACCTTTGGCTATTTGAAGTGCCTTTCAATTATCATCGATGCACTGGCACGCAAGTGGATATAATGGCGTGGGCTGCAACTGGCGACCACAAGGCAAGGGTTACAGTTAGGGTGCGAGATATTGGTAACAAAATCATCAGTGGGCAAAAGTAATGGCAAAGGCATTCCGCTCAGCACTTAAGCCCGCTTAACTTGTATTGGCCACTTGTAAATTGTAATTTAATCCGCCTAAATGGGAACTAAACTATACTAAAACAGGCGCTGCTTTTAGTAGTAGCATTTCCTCAAAGGGGTTAAATATCAAAGGGCATTTCACTGAGTGCCCTTTACTGACCGTTTCTAATTGAATTTCCGTTGTTTTTAATATTTAATACTGCCTCATTCTGTATTCTATAAATACATATATATTGAATGCTTGACATTTTAGATTCGACATAGGACATTGGACATTGGACATTGGACATTGGCCTTTTGATTGATTCTGGTTGTGCCCAAAAGTCCGTTACCATTTGCAATTTGGCGCTTACTTTTCTCGCTACCATTTATGTCTATATCAGCTAATTTCTGTCCCAAAATCACAAAGCCCCACACACCCACAAGCACACATAGTACATACTAGCACAAATAATACCCCTCCTCCTCCTTTATAGAGCACATAAATCACTTGCACTTAAATCCGCTGCTGGCGACGTCTCAGTGTCTGATGCTGGCTATTAGGGCAAGATTCCATACCCCCAAAACATCTACAATCCCAATAACAAATACTACTACTATCTATTTGTGTATGTTTGCGTGTGTGTATTTGTTAGTGTGTGGGGTTGCTTTGTTTGTTGTGCTGGCATTTCTATTGCCCCGGAAACAGTGCGGCCAACATCTACAAAATAGTCAGATAAACCTTTGGACCATCTTTGGACCAAAAATCTAAAGCTTTGCTCACTCTCTCTCTCTCTCTCTATCTGTTTAGTCGTAGCTGCTTGTCTAGAAATTTTTATTGCCTTCTTTTGCTTTATTTCTGGCGCACTATTTTCTTATATTGCTGCTTACAGGCCTTTAGGATTGCAGATTGGAATTGGCATTCGTTGGGTGCTGGTGATAGGAAGGCTGACGGGGTGGACAAAGAGGTGGACTGCGCATTTGGGGTTTTACGCCTCAATGGCGCGCCGAGCATTAGATAATGGTGTTCTGCTTATTGCTTACATTGACTTTTCTTTCTCCCTCCCCCCCCTAAAACTCTCTCTTGAAACTTTTTCCTTCCAATTGTCTGTACCCCCTTTTTCGGGGGAGCAGGCAGTTTGCGCACTGGGATTTTCTATAATTTGCAGGCAGCTTAGTAATGCCAACAACAACAAAATGAAAGGAAAAAAATGGCAAAAATAATTTATTGCATATTTAATAGCGCACGTGTTGTGTCCAAGGCGAAGTGGTGCCTTGAAAAGCTGCAAAGGACACCATCTTCCATTGCGAAGGACGAGAAATTTAGTCGAAAAAATAGCCAAAATAGCAACATTTGAATTATATTGAACAAAGCTTTAATAGAATATTGAACTAAATTTGCTTAAATTTAACAATAATTATGCTTAATTTACAGTTTACTTTCTCTCTTTTTCTCTGTCTCTCAACGTGTTGCAAATACGTGATAAAGAGAGAGAGAAAGTTTTAAGCTGAAGGCTTAGCTTTATTTTAATTATATGAAAAGTTGTTCTATTATTTTCAATAAGAACTAAGTCCTTGCGTTGAGTGCAGCCATTAGACCTGTCTAAAAATTGACACATTTTGGCAACTCCTCCCTCCCCTCCCTCATCGCAACCCAGAAACAACATTAACAACAGCGACAAACAAAAAAAAAGAGGCCAACGAATTCTATTAGGCAAACGCCCGCCAAATGCCGCATAAATCTCTAAGCTACTTTACTTTGACGCACTTTACTTTAGTTCCTTTGGCTCAACATTCTTTGGCAGTCAATTCCCATTTGGGCACCTTCTTATTCCCTGCATATGCCCTGCATTATGGGCATAAATAAAAATGCTTGTCGAACCACCGCATTCAACGCCTCTACTCCACTCTCCCCGCTCCCCTTTACTCAGTCTTTACTCTAGTGTTGCCTGCTAATAAATGAAATATGATTCCCTGCAACCGGGCCACCCTCTTTTCTCCACACCCTTACCACATTGAAGTTCTGGTACTCAGATTCTGGTAGTAGCTCCTGTTTATTGCGCTTGAGCTCGCTTGCCATTAGAATTTGAAGTATTCCATAGTTGAACCAAGCACAATCCATCGAGCGATGAGGCGCAATTCTCTATTTTTAGCAAATTATTTTTGTGTGTCGTATTGGATTTCCTTGTGTTGCCTTTGTATTCGTGGGTGCGGAAAGGGAGGGCAGGAGGGTGTTGCGATATTGGGGTGTCATGAAGTTGTGTAGGTGGGAAATGTTTGGAAGTTGGGCTTTTTGGTATGCGCGGTGCGAAAACAAAATTGACGTCAATTACGCAATGCACACAGGGAAAGAGCCCTAGAGCGCTAGAACAGGAGAGAGAGAGAGAGAGAGAGCGAGAGAGAGACAAGCAAGCTTATAGTGAAACCCAGTATGAATCCCAAGCACAACCAGTTGGCACCAAGCAGACCACATTTTCATCATACCAATCCAATTGTCGTCCTTGCATGCCGCTGCTACACTAATCCGCTTCAGGGATTTTGGGAATATGCGTAGCATACTTTTTGGGGTTTTTAAGCGCAACGCGTCAGATGCTCTCATATTGCTCTTATTCCCGTACTTTTCTTTTTCGTGGGCTTTGTGTTTATTATTGCCTTCTGTTGTTGTTGTTGCTGTTGTTGTTGGTGTCCCACCACCCTCGCCAAATGCCTCTCAGCTGCTGCGTGGTGCTAATTAACGCATTAAATCATATTAATGTCGCCAAATGTTTCAAAGTCAGTTGCCATACCGTGGTAACTACCTTCTCTTTTCCCCTTCTATCTACTATTAGCGTCTATTTAGCTGCTTTGCATACTTATTGGCAACTGAGAAGAAGTCTGCCCTGTCAATAAGCCGGCATAAATTGTGGCTAATGCTGCTGTTTTAGCTTGTTGTTGATATTTGCTGCTATTAGTGTTGTTCGTGTTGTTGTTGTTGCTGCTGCTGATGTAGAAACTGCAGAATCTAAAATTAATTAAAGAGCTGCTGGCTTCGTTTGACTGGTTAATAAAACTTATATAATAATTGTTCATAAACTGTACAATATTATGGCTTTTCAAATTAGTTTGTCATGCCTGCCGTATGCTCATACGTTTAACTCTAAGTCTGGGTCTTCTCTCATCTCTTGTTGCATGTTGCTAACTTACATGCAACTTCAATACATACACATCTAAATTCACATACACATCAACAGCAACAACAGCAACGGCAACGGCAACAGCAACGGAAACTGCAACAACAGCGTGGCATCACTCGACAACGCGTCTGCGACTGGCAACCATACCATTCCATACCATAGTATGCCATGCCGTGTTGTCAACTATTTCTTCGGTTCATAAAAATTGTTATTAATTGGCACTTAAATGCTCAAACGCAAAAGTTGAGAGACGTCGTCTGAGGCGACGACGTCGCACTTTTTGCTGTTGCCGTTGCTGTTGCTGTTGCTGTTGCTGTTTTCTGTTTTCGGTTGCTGTTGCTGTTTTTCGTTGTTGTTACTGTAGATGCTGTTCCTCTTTGGTGCATGTTACTGTTGTGTTGTTGTTGTTGCTGTTGTTGTCGAGCGTGTTGTGAAATTTAAGCTTTTTAGCAGTTGTTGCTGCCGTTGCCGTTGCCGTTCGTTGCATGTTAACCTTTGCCTCGCTTGTAATGAATGCAACTTCAGTGGCGAAGGCCTATTGGGTGGAAGCATCAAGTGATGCTAAAGAAAGGGGTAGGGCAACAACAGCAACAGCAGCAACAGCAGCAGCAGATGGACACTCACTTTAAGCTTTCATATAAATTCCTTTACTGCTTGTTAGCGGGGCAAGGGGATTACAAAAAGATTGCAAATCTGTGGGTATACACAACTTAAAGAACAGACAAACGCAGATAATAAAAGTGCCTTAAAGCAAACGAATAAAAATAAGGTGTATAAAGCACAAACAACACTAAAATTTCATTTAATTTTCCGTCATAAGAAACGGTTTGGAAAATTACAAGTTAAACTTGGATATATGATATATATCATTATAATATTTGATCTTATATGAATGATATATGTTGTACTTAAGCCAATCAATTGATGATTAGAGACTTAAAGTTGTGACTGTGTGTGTTAAGACAACAGACACTTCAAGTTTCCTTGAGGCAAATGGTGCATTGTATGGGAGTCTAGTAAAGTGCCGTATCATTGTCGCAGAGATTCAATTTGGATTCATTTTGAATTGGTTTCCCGCCTGGTGAGCTGCTTGAGTCTCTCTCGCACAACGTGACTTGTTGACTTGTTTTAGTGGCGCAGTGCAGAGCCATTTAAGAAATTAATAAAACACCATAAAATGGCCATAAAGCGACAGCTTTATACAGCTGAAATCAGTCGAAACGAAAAGCCTATTAACTTTTGTTAAAACATTTATTTTTGATTCTTCCATATGTCTTTTTTTTCTGTTTCTGTTTCTGTTTCTGTTTCTGATTTTTTTATTGTGGCTTCTCTTTATATATATCATTGAACTGTGCTGTGAATGCGAATTGCAATTTTAGGCTGCAGAATTAATTACAATTTAAAAATTGTGCAAAAGAACACCTTAAAAATATAATAATATTATTTGCGCGCCACACAGCGGCAACCGATCCCCTCTCTCTTATCCCAATCTGGCACCACACCCTTTCAAATATATACATCAGTATCTTATTCGTATACGTATTCGTATTCGTATTCATAAATACAACAATACTCATATAAAAGAGGCAAGATGAAGCTCAGGTCTCAAAAGCTGTACGCTGTACGCTGTACGCTGAACGGTGTCCGCTGGACTTTGGATGGTTGTTGGTTCCATTGCCATTTTTGGAAGACCGACCGCTGTGCGCCGTTCGAGAGCATCCATGTCCCGCACACTGAATGTAAATAATATATGTGGGCAGACGGGCAGGTAAGAGGGCGGGCGTTCAACCAGGCGGTCAACCAGGCGGGCGGGGTAGAATTAAAGTTGTAGTCACAGTCGCAGTCGCCGTTGCCGTTGCTGTTGCCGTTGCCGTCGCAGTCGCAGTCAATGTCTTGTCTGTCATTTGAAGATACACAAAACCACACCACATAACGACACACAGCACCGAAATAAGGCTCAACCTCCACAGCAACAGCCACAGCCACCTCAACCTCAACCTCAGCCTCAGCCTCAGCCTCAATCCTCAGCTACAGTCCAAGCTCAGTCCGAGTGCAAATGACTTATAAGAATTTAATATTTAACAACACAAATCAATTCAAAAATCATCAGAGGCCGGGCACAAAAACTCATTTGGTTCGCCGTTTCGGATTCCGGGGACCGATTGGGACCGGCAACGGCAACGGCAACAAGCGAGCACCTGGAGCAGCAGGCCCCAGACAAAGTATCACTGCTCAAAGGTAACGCAAATGAAACCATTACGTTATAAGGAAACGATGCTCACTCAGACAATGTAGAGAGGACGCTGATGCTGACGCTGACGCTGACGGTGACGCTGTTGCTGTTGCTGAACTTAAAGCTGACGATGACGATGCTTCGACCAGTCCCGACCAACACAGACCCGACCAGCACAGACCGGACTGAACAAAACTGATGTTGATGTTGCTGAATAAACTGACGTTGAGATGAGGTTGCGGCTGTGACTGTGACTGTGACTGTGTTTTGAGGCTGCAGCGCCCAAAACCAGGTCCAAAGTCGTTAACATGGAGCATTCGTGGTGGTCGGTGTTGTTGTAGCCTTCTTTTTTTTTGTATTTTTATTTTTTTTTTTTGTGGTCAACGCAGAAATTATGAAAATCAAAAAGTTTTTGGCCCTGAATCTTCGTCATCGCCTTTGTACGATTTCTCAGAGGCTCTTTTACTTATTCACTTAAAGTTTTACTTGTATTTTGTTGTTTATTATTTTTACTTTTATTTATTTATATATTTATTTTTAGTTTGTCCAAAATTTAAAGTCAACTTTGGTTGCTTTTGTTGTTGTTGTTGTTGTTGTTGTTGGTATTGGTGTTGGTGTTGTGCACAAGGCCAAACGAGACATACAACAGACATAAAATTAAGTCTGAGAAGTTGAGGGGCAGCAGAGAGGAGGAGCTGCATACTGCATTGAGGATCTCCTGCTGTGCTATAAACTCGTTCTCATTCCTCAATACATATATATAAATATATATATATGAAGAGACAATGTGTTTCTCTAGCGCAAACGTTGAAAAAAATCAGAGACAAAAAAAAAAAATAACAAGAAAATGGGAAAACTATCGAAAATAAATAATGCCATATGAAAATTATTGAGCATTTAACACCAACATCGACAGATCGAGAACTAAAGAACTTAAGAGCTGAAAAAAAATTCGAAATATTGCTTGCAGCGCCATGTTGCAAGCAGGTCTATCGAATGGTGTTGAATGTATGTATTGGAATGGATTTAATTGGGTTGGGTTAAAGAGGGTGAGGTTGTGGATGAGGGTATGGGGGCTGGGGCTGGCAACACAAACACTTTGCACTCAACAGCCATTTAGCTAGCTGCTGTTGATGTTCATCATTTGATGATGATGATGATAATGATGTTGGCAATGATGATGATGATGATGTGGCCGCCACCCGTCAGTCAAATTGTTTACAATAAAGAAAGAGATGGAAAAAATTTGCGATCGATTGCAACGACGGTGGCAAGGAAAAGTGTGAGCAACCGCAAAGGCAATGCCACATCAGCAGCAACAGCAACAGCAACGGAACTGTAAAATATTTACAGCGTAGCAGGCTCGTTGATTGTTTTTGCTGCTGTTGCTGTTGCCTCGGTTGTTGCAGTTGCATTTGCCGTGCTTTATACAATAAAATTTATTTGATTTCTTTACGCTGCTTTCATGCCTCAGTATTTTTCTTCTATTTTCCTGCACTTTTGAACGTGATCATTGTTTTTGTTATTTTTTTGATGTTGCCTGCGTGAAAAGCGGGAAAATGAAAATGCAGCGGCGACGCTGGCGTCGACTTTGCTTTTATAAAAATAAATTGTTCGCAGACGTAATGATGCGAAAGCAATTGAGAATTCTATATATACAATTGTCTATATGCTTATGTGTGTGTGTGTGTGTGCGAGTGTATGCCTGTGTGTATGTGTGCTTGTTGTTTGCCGGAATGCGTAGAATTTCAATTGACTGAAACAAAGCATAGATCTATCTCGCTTCCTCACACTATATTTCTGCCTCTATTCGCTGCTAGGCCTTCGGCCAGTTGTGTGCAAAGTTCGAATAGAATTGCGCGATTAGTAACTGAAGATCAGGCGTACATTAACTAGCGGTAATCAGCCCCCTACCCTGCGCTATACACACGTAACTGATCCTCGGCTAACCTTCCCAACTAACCGCCCTCTTATCAATAACAAGCGGCTACTATATGCATTATAATACAGTGTTGGTAAACGCTTCAATTGATCGCACAAAAAGATCATGAAAAAATCTAATAAAAAACAATAAACGAAATCAGCTCGAACTGCTCGTTTCAGGTTTACCTTTTCTCAGCTATGGCCACGCCCATTGCTAGCTTGTTAAGGGGCAAACGCAAAAGAAGACAAAATCACACAAAAAAAAAAAATAAAATAAAATAAAAGAACGGAACAAAAAGTTAATTGTTAGTGTTACACCCTAAGCAACTCATCCATAGATGTGGAAGGTAGCGCCCCTCTGCGCCTGCGTGAATCTCGACTTTGGGTGGTTCAGTCAGCTGCAAATTAATCCGATTTGTTGCGCCCTTGCGCCGAGGCAAAGCCATAGGGGTGGGTTACGCGACACTGTGATTGATTGCCTGAAAATGTTATGGACCAGGGTTGTTTATCCTTATCCTACTTCTACTTCTGCTGCTGCTGCTGCTGCTCCTGTTCCTGGTCCTGCTCCTAGTCATGCTTCGGCTGCTGTTTCAGTTTCATTTTCATTTTCAAATTCATTTTCTGTATTGGTAACTTTTGTCTAAATATATTGCCATTGTTGATGTGACTTTGGTTTTTGAGGTGAAAATTTGATTTGGCAATAACAACTAACAGCAGCAGGCCAAAAAAATATGAACAACTTAACGGGATACAGTTTAATTATAAGTTTAATTATTGCAATTACAAATAGTATTGTAAAAATTGCAAAAATCACGCAATTTATTGATTTTTAATTGCAACTCGTTGCATGCCACAGACTGCAATTGCCGCCCAGTTAAGCAGCTGCATATTTTGCAGCTCTGTTTGAATCGGCTCAATTCTTAACGTGGCCAGAAGAGTGCCAGAAGAGTCAGCAGAGAGACATGCGCATTTGTGTCTTTAATTATGTTGTTCATTGTGGACGTACGTCCCTCACTCTCCGACTCCGATTCCGCTCTGTCTGCCAAAAGTTCGTTCGTCTGGTTGTCAGACTAGCCAGCCATTTAGGTGCGAACAACTCTTAGCTGACTTATAGGGAACTGGCAAAACAAAACAGTCAACAGTCAACAGTCAGCACTGCCCCACACCAGTTAGTCAAGTTGAGTTGTCATAATTTCTGTCGTTCAACAAAAGGCGACAAAAACAACAGCAGCAGCAGCAGCAGCAGCAGCAGCACCTGTCCAAGTGCCTCTGTAGTGGCCAGGCAAAATCGCTGCGCGCCAAATGCCGCAAATAACTCAGTTAATATAATTAAGTTTTGCACGAAATGTGCAGCAAAAATATGCGAAAAATGCCACGCAATCAACGGCAAGAATAAAAAGAAACACACACACACACACACACATATGTATATACACACAACAAATATGTATCGCTTTAAACTCAGAATCAGAAAATATCAAGCAACAGCTCCAACTCTGAATACAACTTCAACTTCAACTTAAAACAGAGCCCAAAAACTTTAGTTTATGAACTTGTCCAGGCGAGAACACGTGTAAATGGGGCAACACACACATACTTGCAATACAAATATCGCACCACATATTATTGAAATGCCACAACGCATGTAAATTACGTAATGGGCATGTGGCAAGTAGGAGAATTTATGAACTGCTCGATTGCGCGACAAAAAGAGGCAACAATATGCCATACCATAAGCTTAAGGACTTCAGAATGTGTGTATGTGTGTGTGTGTTTGTGTGTGTGACGTACTTGTTCTGAGGTGTTGGATTGTCGTGAATGTTATGTATAGTTGTTACCTAGTTAAATTTATTTATATCTAACCAACTGACGTCATTCAAATTTACGTATAAGATTTTGCTTTTTATATATATTTTTACCTATATTCTATGTCTCTCTCTCTATTCCACGTAATGTTGTGTTGTATTTAGTTTTAAATTTAAACCGATTACATTTTGTCATATAGGAATTTTCCATAATTTGCATTTTCCTCCAACCATTTTATCCATCCTATGGAAAGCAACTGCAGCGTAATTTGATTACGTATCATAATTGGCTTATGTCTTTGCTTTTAGCGCCTGGTCAAATAAACAACTGTCTCTCATCTCTCAGCTCAGCTTTCTCGCCTCCATTAGGACTTTAAAAATCAAAAAATTTTATACATTTGCCTTCAATCCCTTTTATTCATATACCCCCCTTTCCATTCCTTTCTGTCTTGCCCTGACTGGCATTTGCATACGAATAACACCAACGCGGCTATTGCAACCCTTCAAATGCGCATTGAAAGCCGCAGACAACAGGGGGGAGGGGCAGAACAGAAAAGAAAGAAATGAACAAAACCAAAAAGCGCTTCTAATGTTGTTTTGATGTTGTCTCGATGGGTCTTCAATGGGTGCTACCGATCCGAATTCAGTTCATGGAGTTAACGATTGTCCGACTCTCCGACTCACCGACTCACCGACTTTCCGATTCTAGATTCATCAGTATCATCTGTGTTAGTAAGAGTGGAATGTAGGCTGTAACGCCATTTTGTTTGGAAACCCGCAAAATGCGTGTTTTAAATCCAATTTAAACATTATCTAATTTAGGGCATCTTTGCACCACTCACCGGTCTGACAGTCGACTCGACTGACAGAGTCGAGCTGAGGCAAGTGAATGGAAAGTCAGTGGCATCGCGTTTCCCTGCCTTTTTATGCAAATCTATGGAAATTTCATTACGACAATGATGCACCCCTTTTTATTTGGCCCTAACTCAGATATAATTCTGTATTTTGGCTAAATGCTTTAAACTGTAAACGCCAAAAGATGTAATAAACTCATTTAAACGTCGCTACCTCAGCTCTTACCCTATGGGTCTTTGGGCTAGGGGTTGGGTTATTTTTTGGGTTTTTTGTTTAGGATTCGGTTGTTGTTCTGGGTTTGGGTAATGAAATTTTTGGTAAAGCATCTTGCCCCGACCTAACGATAATATGCAAATGGCTTTGGCCCAGTGGGATGTGCCGCATAGACGAGTGAATCTCAGTCGGGGCAGACGCGTCATTGTGTGGCAATAATCAAATTTTCTAATTTTTATTACTCTCTCTGGGCAATGTTATGGCTAAAAGATTCTCAACCAGAGCATTAGCCAAACTACGAGCTCTAATTGATTTTGCACTCGCCAGCGTGATTTTTCAACTGATTTGGAGTTCATGTCGAAGCCAGAGTTAGGGTCAGGCTCAGAGTCAAAGTCAGAGTTGAAATTTGATTGAGTAGAAGAGCTACCTTTTACTCTCTTTCAGAGAATTGCGCGGCTTGTGCTCCATTTAATGCCATGTCATGGCAATGATGATGACGATGACGATGACGATAGCGATGGCTATAGCTATGACTATGGCTATGGCTATGGCGTTGGCAACGTCGTCTTCGAGTCTACTGCGCCCGAGTCGCAATGATGCGACAGTTTCTGGTGCGGCAGACCGGCAGAGCGGCATGCCATAGCGCGGGCCAGGTTTTAAAAGGCAAGCCGCCCCTTTTTAGAGGCCTTCAAAGACAATACACGGCGTGTTGAACTTCGCGGCAAACATGACTCAGCAGATTCACTTTGGATTTGGGGAGTTTTTTTTAGGTTTTTTTTTTGGCTCAAGTGTGTTTTCGGCCTACACGTAAGCATAGATACACTTTACTTATATACTTATTATATATGTATATATACACATGCATATACATATACATTATAGAACAGTGTGTGTATGGCAGCAACTCTTTTTGATCTAGTTCCAAGCCGCTGCCGACAGACCAAAAGCCATTTATCAGTACATTATATCAATAATACAAGTACTATATGAATATCAGATAATATGGCTAAGAAGTATGACTTGACAGTTTCAAGTGTATTTGAGACTGTATTACTGTTGGCCATACACAAAGTGAAATAGTGGACTAACTGGCTAACAGACTAGGGGAGAGACACAATGCAATGGCAAAATCCTTGTAATGCCTTGTCTATGGCCATGTATCCGTTGGCCAGCTAATTTCAAATGTCAGCTTATCTGGCTAACAAGATGCGCAGCAGGCGATAAGGCAGAATTGTCCAACACCTTTCTCAGGCTTAAAGCCATATTGGCTCGAAGCTTATCGCATGCAGAGATTCAAGATTTTGGCACGTCAACGTGCAGTGTCCACATTGCATACGAGTCCAAGTCCAACTATGGCTAAGACATGCGGCCAAAATACTAGTTTAAGGTATGCAAATGTACAAATCTATAAAATCTTTTGGTTAAACGAAATGAAAATGTCTGCTTAAGCAGTTGGTGGAGCGCTGACAAGCAAGCATCGAACTGCTTGTCCACATCCTAGTCGTAGCACCGACTATACCGACTATACCGACGTCCGTGTCCACGTAATTTGCAAATGAGCGTTCTAGTCAGGCAAAGGGGGCATGTCATGGTCTGATCCCTGGCCACGATGTGTCTCTAATCTTCAAGCCAGGCGCTGTCGCCTCTATCTGCCAATGGAATCTATTTGACACCAGTCGACCAGCCTGTTTGTGCTTGTGTCTCTTGGTTTGTATGTATGTTTGAATTTAAGTTTGAGTTTGAGTTTGAGTTTTGTCTTTGGCACGCCATGTTACCAGAATTTAGAAACTGTCCAGTTTGGCTCTCCTTTCTTTCCCTCTCTTTCTCTCTCTATATATATCTATCTGGGTCTGTGTTCGCTTTCGCCTTCGCCTGCGCCTTTGCGGGCAACTTTCAGCTCGACTTCGTTTGGAGCGGGTCTAGGGCGGGTGTGACATTTTACATGAAATTACATTGCATACACATGCATCAAATTAATTACACGATTAATGTTCTCACATGGCACAGAGAGCGAGTCTTTAGCTCGGCCTTTTCTTCTTCTTCTACTTCTTCTTCTTCTTACTGTATGTCAGCTTATGCAAATCTATTTGGCGCGATCATTGCAGTATTTGCATGCGGCTATCTTGATATCTTGCCGGCAAGAAAATGATTACGCTGCCTCTCTCCGACACAGAACTGCACCACCATGCACCACCATGCACCACCATACACTATACACTATCCACCATCCAGCACCCGCTGCCTGTTTAGCAGCTTTCTTCGCAGTGGACTTGTCGGGGTCTGCACTTGGTGGAATGTATGTTGGAATTGTGTGAAACATGCCATTTGAATAATTATCTTATTTGCACTGCAGCCAGTAATAAGACAAGCAACAACAACAACAACAACAACAACAATTGCAACAACAACTGCAGTCAGTTGCAAATTAAAAAATACAAAGTCCATTCAGTTCCCTCTGCCACTACTCGCAGACAGCGCAGCCTTTGCCTCCTAGACTCAAAGTCTCCGCCCAACATCCTCTCGCTCAAACATGCTAATCTGTTTTGGTTGTGGGTTTTTTTTTGTGAAAAGTTCAAATTGATAGCCGAGATTCAAGGCACAGATAAACCCCACTGACACTCTGTGTGAACATTGCCTAATGCAAATCGCGTGCAATTCGAGCCTTGCTCCATTTCCGTCTATGTAAACTTCCCCCCGACTCTCTATAGCTTCATCTCTATCATTGGCTCTGTGGTGACTTTTTTTTTTTTGGGTGCCTTTGGGCGCTGTAAATGCGTGCTCCTACTGTTTACTATCTAGGTATCTACTCCTCCGCCTTCGCATTTGCCACTGTTTGTATAACATAATAATAACAAAGTTAAATAAATGATAAGTTGATAGAGTCACAATTGCACTCTTCTGTCGCTCCACAGTCCATAGTAATCCGCTCCGCTCAGCTCAGCTCCGACTCTGCTCTACTCTGCTTTGGTTTTCTTATCTATTTAATATTTTTTTTTTTGGTTCATTCCATTTTTTTTCTTTGTTTTCTTTTCTTTATTTGTATTTTATTTTGTATATCAGGTAGCTTCTGAATTTTTATTATCAAAATACTAATTTTATTGTTTGCACAAGATTTCCGAATACATAATACTACCTTACCGTACATTGACGCTACGCTACGCAACGGTACCCACTGTACCCGCAGTACCTACGGCAGTAGAGGTACCTGAGGTACCTGCTTCAATTTGTTATCAGCCTATAAATATTTAATCACAGACTTGTACTTGGGCGTGCTTTTCGTCGTCAGCGATAGCAGCACAAGATTTTTTTTCATTCTTTTTCTTTCTTTCTTTTTTTTTTTGTTTTGTGGCCAGAAGACGATTAGACTGACGACAGACAAACACAAAGACACACACACACACACACAACAATTTTAGTTCAGTTATGACAATGTTGCGTATGAGTAATGTCGCCCAGCTCTGATCTTTGTTATAGTCGAATGTTCTATACAGTAGTGATTAAATTATGTCAAGTGCTTCTACACAAAATTAACATGTTGGCACTTAAGTATTTCCCCCTTCCATCCCATCCAACAATGCCACCTACTGGTCAGCCCTCGTCCCTAGCAGATAGCAGCAAATCTAAAAGAACTCAAAGAACCCCCATATCTCGAGTTGCTTTTAACTAGAACTGTAAATAGATAGTTGCAGCAAGTTTTGTTTTCATTATTTGGACAACATTACATAGTAAATGCTTTCTTATCATAATGTGATTACAATTTTAGAACGATTCACAAAGAAACTTCTTAAAACTGAAATCAATTGAAAAATATTGTAAATTTTTTAAATAGAAAAAATATATTTAAATTTCATTCTCAATCATAATTTTATCGATTTGTAGAACCTATATAAAATTGTAGGCAAAGTTCAAAGTTTATGCTTGGACTTTAGGCAACATTCAATTAAAGCGAAACAAGCTGCCACTCAGGTATGCCCCAGACTTAGTAGAACCAACTTAATCTACATGTGTGTGCGTGTGTGCTACTCTGTGTGTATGTGTGTGTGGTATAATTGTGTGTAATTAAATTGCAATTCGATTGAAATTATAGCTTGCACATTGTGGCTCTAGCTCTGGCTCTGTATATACCCTATATAATATATGTATATGCTTGCAGAATTAAAACCAATTTTCGTATCGTGGCTAGCATGGCAGGAGAGAAGGAGAAGAGTGTTGCAAACTGTTTGAAAAGGGGGCAACACTCCAAAAGGCAGCCATATTGTTGAACGTATCACAAACGTACCACTTGTCTGATTGGTCTTGCAAGGAGCAATGCTCCTACGCGATGCCAGCCACTTTAATTAAAAATTCAACCCTCAAACAAAATGGCACAAAGCATATACACACATAACACACACTATACAAATACCACGCACAACATGCACACATGCATTCATACACACATTCATACACACATTCATACACACACTCTCATATGGTAGCACGTTTCATTTGATTCAGAGAACATTTTACAACTTGAACAAATTTGAAAAACAATTAAATGCCATGCGCGCAATTAAGTACACAGAAGGTGCCAACAACAACAACAACAACTAAAATAATATTAACAACAACAACAAGTAGAACAACAGCTCAAGTGGCAAGTCAGTGGGCGTATATGTAGGATGGGGGGGGGGGGGGGGCTGTATATACCGTTAATTAAGCAGAAACAGCTGAAAAGCAACTAAGAGCAGCTCCTGGCTCCCTCACAATGGGGTTGTTGATGAGAAAAGGGCTGAAAATGCTACGAATAGAACTGTTGTTGTTGATGTTGTTGTTGCTGCAGGCTTCTAAACCACAGCAACAACAATAAACAACAACAACAACAACAACAACAACCGCAACATAAGCAGGCCAACAAAAGCTTTTCTGCGCCCAAAACAATCGCAAACAACACAACAAATCCATCAAAACAAACAGCCGGCGGGGCTTAAACCAATCGTACCAGAGTTTGAGTACAACATGAGTATTAAGAGTTCTGCTTTGGTCCTGCATAGGATTTGTTTTCTTTCTGAATCATCATGAGCAACAAACATGAACATAAAACAGGCGAAAACTTACTGGCTGTGCGGCCATGTAAAAAGGATTTAATTATTTGTTATAAGGATATGGATTCGAGTGTTGCTCTGTCTGTTTGTGGTTCTCACTCATTGTGCATGTGTGTGTGAGTGTTTACAGACAAACATAAATAAAAAAAATATGTTTTACGTCCACTTTTGGGCTAAGCAAATAGTCCTTATAGCCACAAGCAACAACCGAAGCAACTGAGGCAACTGACAAGAGCAAACCGACAATGATTATTGCTTGGGTCTTGTCAAAATGCTAAGCTGTAGTTTTTTATTTTTATTTTTTTAATTGTAAAGCGAGGCTCAGCCTAATCCTTACCTTGCCTCAGGCAACAGATACACCTTAATTTAAAGTGCTTAGTGTACATATACCAATTTTCTACCAAAATTTCTTTCTACCCTTTCCCTTTTCACATTGTTCAAATGTCAAATGCACGCGGCAAATGCTGCATAGCAATTACTGAATATACTCCAATAGAGTATACAACAGAGGAGAATGGACAGAGAGTGCGTGTCTCTAGCAAATGAGTAACAATCATAATAACAGCAGCAACAAATTTTTGAGATGGTACACGCGTTGTTACGCCCATATCCCAATAGAATAGAACAACAAAAGGGAAAAAATTCTTCCCACGCGGTCGTAACTTCAGTTCAGCTCTTTGGCCATAATTTGATTGTTTTGTTTGTGTGTGTCTGTGATGGGTGTTGGGTGTTGGGTGTTGGGTGACAGGGTGCTAGTGTGCTAGGGTGTCAGGATGTCAGTGAAATGTAGTCCAACCCCCCTCGAACTACGCTGCATACTAACTGTTGATTGTAGTGATTAACTCGCCAGGGCAGCGCTCTGATTGCCAGCTAGTAAATTGTATAGTTGAATCTGTAGTGAAAATTATATGTTTTGATTCCAGAACTTCCTGTGCTTAGATCCTTTTCAGCATTCTCTTTCCATGGGTGGAAACGGCACGTGTTGCCCGAAACAAAAACAGAAAAGAGAAAACAGAACCAGCACCAACACTAATTATGTGGCAGCTGAGCCGACTTAGCCAAGTCACTTGGAAAGCTGGCCAAAGTCTTCTTATACGTAACATACTTCTAATGAAGTGTCCAAGCAATCAAACAAAAAGAAACTTTGCCAACTTCAATTGACCAATTGCTTCATTGTTTGTTGGTTTGTTGGCAGTTTGTTGTTTGTTTGTTGTTTATTGTTTATTTTGGAGCGATTACATTTTATGATGTTTCACTTGACATAACAATTTTGCGGTTATTTAATGTGCATCACGTTTTAATTTTTAAAGCACACACAACGATTGTGATGTTCATAGAAAGAGAGAGAGAGAGAGGGAGAGATGTCCTGGTCTCAATTGGAATTTTGTTTCATCAAAAATTTAAAAAGAGAGGGCTAAAAGCGCCATTTTGCTTATTGACGCTGCGCTTAGCTGATAAATAATTAATTTGGTCTGGTAAGCGGTTGGTGGCTTTGGGCTGAAATGTTGCTTTGGTCCCCAAACCCCACAAGTAAATGGGCCATAGTACAGGTCCCCAAACCCCTCAGCGCCAAAAAGGTAAACGAAAATTGTTTCTTGATCATTTTAATGCACCCAAAGGGACGCAAAGTGAAAAAGTTTTTGGGATGGGCGTGGGGGGAGGGCGCAACATTACGTGATGTGAAGCGGCATGGCATGGTTTTGCCTCAAATCGAGTTGGTGGCAAACTGAACTGAAGTGGAATGAAATGGAGTGGAGTGGAGTGGAGTTGGGTGGAGTGGGGTGGCATAGCAAATGTTACTAGAGTGGTTTAGTATTAGAATGTAGCCACTGCCTCGCTTAACTTTCATTAATATTGAAAGTAGTAACAGGAGAAATAAAAAGGCCAAAAGAGAGACGAAGAAACATCCTCATCATTTAAATATCAAGCAATATTTGATAATAATTGTCGCAAGACATGCAATGTGATAAGCAATTGCCGCAATAAATACAACAGCAACAACAAGAAGCACAACAACAACAGCAACAAGAACATCCAAGCAGGTCGTGCCAATGGCAATTCGATAGCTTCATTTTCTAGCCAGTTGCTAATTTAAAAGGTAATTAATGCACGCATCGGCAAACTCTGTTGCCTGTTGTCTCTGCTTTTAGCCACGTTCATTGCTTGGTCGTGTCCTGTCCTCTCCAATGCTGTCCTGTCCTGTCCTGTCCTGTACAGCCTATTAGGTTTTTGAGGAACGCGACTGGCATTTAGCACAACGCACAACACATGCCGCACGCTGTATGTCGCTTGCCGCTTGCCGCATGCCGCAAGCTGCATGCCGTAGCTTCTTTACGGGTTATCGGCAACACTCACCGTGTTCAGGTAATTCGATACAATTTCAATAGCTTTACCTTTATGACCGCCCCGAAAAGCACAGCAAAAAGCAGAAGAAGAAGAAGAAGAAGAAGCAGAAAAAAAGAGAAGCACAAAATGCAGTGCACAGAACCTTCAAGTCAAAGTGTGCGGCAAGTGTGAAAGATTCGAAAATTGAGCGATTCGAACACAGGGAACGTCCATTGCCGACAGCCCTATCAAATTACATTAAGTGTAGTAGTAGTTGTTATAGTAGTAGTAGTAGTAGTAGTTGCCACTCATAAAAGGAAAGTTTCATTTTCATTGGGAAAATGCAGCCCTTTGTTTTTTTATATTTTATTTTATTCTCTTCTCTCTTTCTTTGTTAATGAAGCTAATTGAATAGTTTCATTTGCTCGCTTTAATGAGCTACAAATTAGGCTGCGGTTGGCCCGTTTCATTTTTTTATAGCCCATAAAATTGCTAGAGAACACCGAGCATAAAAAAAGAATAAAACAAAAAAAGAACAACATATATACTATAAACATAATGACAATTGCTACAATTGGCCACAAACACATAGTTTTTTATTTTTTATTATTTAAGTCTTATCGACTTTACGCTCTGTACGCAAACGTTGAAACTCAAATTATTTATGTGACTATAAGAGACACCTCATAGCTCATACGGACAGGCACTAAGAGACACAGAGACAGAGAGAAGTTGAAAAGGTTTTTAAAATGCAGACAACGTGTCTAATTACTAATAGTATGTCTTGGCTCGATTCAACTTAATTCAACTTGACGCAAGTCGATTCAACTTGACTTCCATTGCTGCGCAATTTTTGAATAAGGAATTTATTAAGGTAAACGACAATTTGCCACAAGCCAAGAAACTCTTTGGGAAGAAGATAAATTGATATATATATATATATGTGTGTGTGTATGTGTGTGTAAGAAAAGACTCTTCTCCAGTTAGCAAAGATATGAAGAATCAAAAAATAAACATTAGCTTAAAGAGAAGCTTAAGTATAGTATAGTAATATGCAAATAACTTGATAATAACTGAAGAAGAAAGAGTATTAGAATTTGATATATATATTTGTTATATAGTTGTACACACTCATATATATATATAGATTCATATACATATCGACAATTATTGTGTGGTGTATATTTTCTATAAGAGGGCGCTATTAATATGCGATTTAACAAATATTTAGCGAAAACACAAGCGATGCGTTCTGCATCTTAAATGAATCGAAAAATTATTATTTTTTTCTTTATACTTCAACGAACACTCGAAATTTATTGTATTCGAAAGTTAAGAATTTTTACGAGCTTGGGAAAATAATAATTTAATGGTTAAAAACAAATCAAGCTATACGATTGCGAAAGAGATTCAAATAAATATATATATATATACATATTTGGCATCACTTGCTGTATATACATATATATATATATATATATATATATATATATACAATTATATATTTACATGCACGTGCATGAAATTAATGCCACGGCGTAATATTTTTTTTCGTTGACTTCTTCTTCGTCTTCGACTGCGAGCGACAACAAATATTGTCGTTATTAGCAGAATTTAAATTGCTGTTACCGATCAATTTCGAGTGGTCATTGCCAGAAGATTGCCAGAGGGATAGGTGAAAGGAGTGAGGAGCAAGTTGGAAAATTGGTAGATGGTAAGACGTGATGACTAAAAAAATATGGTTATAGCAACTCTCAGTGTTGTCTCAGTGTCTCAGTGTCTCGGTGTCTCGAGCCTGGACATTGACATTTTTGGTGCGAGTTATATGCAGGCTGAGCTGAGCGCTTAATATGCCGCCATCGTCGCTGCCTTCGACTGCGTCGTCGTACGGCTACAGATGACTGCGGTTCTACTACGAGTGCTCCTAGTTAGAAGACGCCCAGAGTCCAAAGCCAAAGCCAATGCCCAATCAGAGCCAGCTGTTGCATATTAATTTGATAACTTATACTATATATATATAAACTCATATCTCTATATATATATGTATATATATATAAATATTTTTACTTATTGTTGTCGTTGTTGTTGATGTTGCTGTTGTTGGTGTGTCTGTCTAGTCCTAGGCCACGATCAGCGAGGCATTTCTGTTTATCCATAATATGGTTTATAGCAGTTTTCAAAACTTGACAGTCGTGCAGAAAGAGACCAAAACAGACCAGACCCCCAGACAAAGTTAGCGACATGAACATTGACTTGCTGATGTCTTCGTCTTCGTCTTCGTCTTTGGTTTTGGTTTTGGTTTTGGTTTTGGCCATGGTCTAGGTCTTGGTCTTTGTCGTGGTCTGGCTGTTGGTCAACGACTGTTGGTGAGTCTTGATCGTCTGCAACTTAGTATTGTATATATTTCCAGTTTTATGTGCTTCATTTTATGGTCGGCGTGTCAATTTAAAGCGACATTTATAAGCAATTTGTAACTAATTCTAACAAACACCCAAAGTTGGCTAGATCTATGAACTAACACACACTCACACGCATACTAATATATTGCCAATAAATATATTTAATAATATTACATACTGCACATATATCTTTATCAAGAAAAACTGTCTAAATTTTCTTCTATTTTCTTTGTTCAATTGCAGCGGCCGCCGAGTTCATCGTTGTCATATGGAGGCGCAATGAACGATGATGCGCGCTCGCCGGGCGCTGGTAGTACACCCGGTCCATTGTCACAGCAGCCACCTGTCTTAGATACATCAGACCCTGGTAAGTGTATTAAGCAACTTAAATATACATTATTCAATAAGTAAGAACGTTATATTCGGGTGAATTCGACTTTTAGAATCCATTTGCTCCATGTAAATGAAAATTTATTATATCAACAAATTGATGGAAAAACGAGACAAAACTATATCATAAACCATTATAGAATTTACAACAGAACTTTCCTATTTTATATATAGTATATTACATAAAGTTTAAAGTTAATAAGATCTATATTAAAGTATAGATCGCGACTTAAGGATCTTTAAGATGATGTAGATATTTTTTTTTTGGCTTGAAAATTCTTTCATTCTTCTGAACTTCATTCTGCTTACAACTTCAAATATCTGAAGCCGATTATTAGAGATTGTCGCCGTTAGTAAAAAAGTTAATTTATAAATTTGAATATGTGTTTTCATATAAGCCATTAGATTCTCCTTTTCTTTAGGACCAAAAGTAAAGAGCCTAAAAGTATAAAAGGATTTGATAACAGAGATCTTCATTTCATTCTAATCAAAAATAGAGATATAGTGATGTTTATATGTATATCCCTGTAAAATGCATAATATATATTATTATATAAATCAGTAAACTATAACATGGTTAACATAATCGGAATAGTGTAAGCTCTTCACACCCCTGGCGATATGTCGCGTTGATTATGTTGTTTGTTTCGATTTGAAGCAGTGCTGTGGCACTTTAAAGCTCAAGTCATAAACAGACAACAGCTTAAATAAACAGTAACACGGCTCAAAACTAAAAAAAAAAGATACATACATACACACACATACACATACACACTCTAAAGTGCTGTTCACGGATACTTTAGGTAGAGACATAGGCATCGAATCTCGCAGACTGCCTGTCTTTTGCATGTTGCAGAGTTGGAAGATTGCGCCACAAGTTCCACTCTTTGACTGTTCCAATGGCAACTTCAAAAAAGTTTTGTATATTGTGGCAGCTACAGATTTTTCAAAGTTTTGAGTGCGTGCAACAATAACAACAACAACAGGAACACAACATTCATGGCAACAACAAGAGCAACAACTTCGCACTTGGCGCTTCTTTTTGAAGATTTTTATGCTTACACTGATGCTGCATACAATTCTCAGTACCCGTTGGAACCTCATTGGAGGCTCCACGTTGAATTATTTATGGTGATAGGCAAAATATTTTTATGTGTTTTTTTCTTTCTGTTGGCGGCAAAAAAACAAAAGCGCTCTCAGGGCAAACAAACACTCCAAAAAATACACTCTCCGGCCAACACTCGTCTTCGAAGTTGAAGTTTTATGCTGGCCAATGCGTTGAGTGTAGCATGGTGATAATGCAGTTTTCAGTTTTTAGTTTTCAGCTTTTCAGCTTTGTAGATTTTAAGTTTTTTTTTTTAGTTTTTGGATTCGAGGAAGGCGCAACTTTTGGCCATAGACCAAATGACGCGCACTCGAGCGTTGTGCGATGATTTTTGCTGGACAAAGGCTCTACCTAAGCTATTTATTGGCAAGGCTTTGGAATAGTTACTGATGGGCTGAAATGGGTTGGAATGGGCTGGAATGGGTGGTGTACATAGTACACAAGTCAATGCGAAAGTCAATCCACTGGACGGACTTTAAAAAAGAAAAAAAAAATAACAGCCATAAATAAAATAAAATAAAAACTTTAAGGTGAGCCGACAACAACAACTACAGCTTTTACCAGTACAACAACAACAACAACAAATGCTGGCAAAGTTTTACGAGCTTTTGTTGTTGTTGTTGTTGTTATTGTTGTTGTTGGCACGACGCGCCATTTTGATTGATTTATCTACACGTCGAGAGTTACTTTGTAGACAAATTAAATTTTGGAATAGACGCAGTCATAGTCATAGTGTGATGCTGCAGCTGTGTATATGTGTGTGTGTTTGTGTGTTTGTGTGTTTGTGTGTTTGTGTGTAAATGAAAATTATCTACACTTGAATAACTTTTTGCGGACAGCGAACAAATTTTAATGTTAATTTCATTTTCGCTCCGGCGATAAGATAATTTCAACTCTCAGTGAGTTCATTTCATTTTCCCTTTAGTTGGGCCAAAAATTTGCGACTTGTATTTCGGGCGTGGAAAATAGATATTTTATACATTTTAAGTGGCCAACTAGACAGACAAAGGGACAGACGTACAGACGGACAGACGTACAGACGAAGGAACTGACAGGAAAGCAGCGCAGGAATGTGGTTACCAAAGAAATTTTGGTGCTGCTGCAGAAATTCCATTGCATACAACCTAACATAAGGGACACTAGATATATATATATAAATATATATATATATATATATATGAATATATAGAGTCTGGGAATAAAACTGGTGCTGAGATGGTACGGGGACTGGTACTGGGGTAGCAACTGCTGCTGAGGGTTGTCGTAATTTTATGCACGAATTCGTAAAATGTTATTCAAATGGAAAATGTGATTTTTATCAATTTTGACAGGAATTTTTCGCAGAAGGCATAAAGAAACATAGAAAGGCAAATAGAAAGCGGCACAAGGATGTCTTCTGTTGCTGACTGCCTTGGCTCTTAGCTCTTGTATGTGTGTGTGAGTGTGAGTCTGAGTGTGAGTGTCTGTAGTGAAATCGTTTAAAATTATGAGGTCAGACAATTGCTCAGAACCAGAGAGAGAGAGAGACAGCAATTTCATGCCACAAAACAACTTCAACTTAAAGCCAACATATTGCAAGCTAAAATTATAAATTTTTGCAACAAATTTCTAATATTTCTGTTTCTTATAGAGTGTTGCAATAATTATAGCTAAAATATAATTAAAGTGATGAAATGATAAGAGTCTAAACTAATTGTTTAAAGTGTCAATTGATGGCATTAGGTATTTTCTCTTAATTGCATACTACACCTAGCTTAGAGTTTCAGTGTATTGCATTTAATTGTAGGCCTCATTATAATGCTGAAATTGTTGTGGGAGTTACCGCACAGACTTTGTGCGCTAGATAAATTTCAATAAATAAATAATCCCAGCAATTAGTTGGTGAAAAAAGGCACAAGTCAGTCGTCAGTCGTCAGTCGTCGGTCGTCGGTCGTCAGACCAAGTTGTAATGGAAATTGGTGTTGAACTTGGAGGTTCCAGACAGACAGTTTCGTGTCAGTCAGACTCGATTCAGTATCGACTAAGTCTCTGGGTCTATAATTATTGGGTACCCTCATCAACGTCGCGCATACCAGCGTTGCATTCAATTAAAAAATATATATATATTTGTATAGTTTTAGGTTTTGACCTGCCCAAAATGGTTGCTCGATTATTATGATGATGATGATGATGATGATGATGATGATTGTGATGATGATGATGATGACGACGTAAGCCATGAATACGACTTTGATTATAGGTTTCAACTGACTGACTTTAGCGCAACAGTTAATACGCATTTAAAGACCCAAACCAGGCGATAAATGTCATCAATGTCAGCCATAAAAAATAAATATATATATATATATATATATTCAAGTTCCATATGTTTATATACATATATATATATATATCAATTTAAAATGTCGGATTCGCCGCTCGTCAAGTGTTACTTAAATGCAAATCAAAATGAGATCAATTTGAATGCTGAGAGCAGCGAAAATGTAAATAAAAATGTAAATAAATAAATAAAGGGAAAAATAAAAAAATGAACAGCGGGGCAACCATCTAATCATCCATCTAACCATCTATACTTCGAACAACAACAAAACGCAGTGAACTCTCAACCCTTCGGTAGCCCACCCCCTGGCCTGACATTGATTGAAAATGCTGCGTGACGTAAATTAACTTTCGTGGCATGGGGGCAGCCTCAGAAGTGCGTGTTATCCTTTCCGCTCCATGCTTATAGCCTGAACGTTCGTCAAGCCGCAAGACCCACACAATTGCCAATTGTTACAGTTTTAAAGTAACGAGGGGTTGTTATAAAATCTTTCTGTATTTGTGTGTGTGAGAGAGAGTGTGTGCTTGTATATGTATGGCAGATTGTTGTTGTCATTGCGGCGTTAATACCCTAGATCGTACAACTATTGCCGTTTTATCCCAGACTCATTCACATTCACATTCACATCCCCATCCACAAGCCCATACAGAGGCACATACAGTGGCAGAGGCAGGGGCAGGGGCAGAGGTAGTTGACATGACCTGAAGTGCACTTTTTGTGTTTGCCACTAAGGCGATTATCTTTGTTGCTGCTGTCGCCCAATTTTTGCTTATTTACATTGACGAAATGTGTTACGACTGTAAAAACAACAACAACAACAACAACAGCCTAAAGCAACAACATAAGAATAACAATAGCAGGAAGCTCTGGCACTCTGTTAGTCTGTCCGTCCGCTGACTGTTTGTTATCTTACCACGCACAATTAGACAATTTTCATTTGCCGCCTGGCCGACTGTTTCTCATTCACATGGAAAAGCCTGAGACAGGCCTGAGAGTCTCTGCTCTCTTCTATCTCTATCTCTATCTCTATTTCTATCTCTATTTCTTTTGCTTTTTATTTACTTTGTAATGTGAAAGCATTTATTCTTGTATATTTTGTTGTTCGTTTTTAATAGAATTACGTTTGCCTGGTTTGACAAGGGGGAGGGAGGGGTGTCTTTTCATTAAATAGAACAGCACCTGAATCTTTTAGCTTCCAGCCTTAATTTAGCCATAGCGGAAACCACCATTAGATCTCTTATGTAAATCTTGTCAATAAGAAAACTCATACAATCGACTCATAAATATCAAGTAGATACCAAACGTTGAGTTGGTTAGGATTTCATTTCCATTCCTTAACTAACTAACTAAATATGGTTTGAGTAGAATAAGACGTAATGAATTCATAATCACATTTTACGCTGGGAATTCCTTTAGGACATTTTTTTATGCTAAAATCAAATATTCATTCACACCTTGGCATCAGTCAATCAGATGATCCCAGCATCTGTCTTTGCGACAACTTTTTAACTCTTTTGTGTCAAATGCCAGCACAACATTTCCGCCACCAACGTGGCACAACAACAGCAACAATAACAATAGCAGCAACAACAACAGCAACAACAATTACATTGTCTGCGAAAATTAAAATTTTACGCATTAAACAACTTTTGAATAGAAACTCTGGCACGGCTGCCAAAAATTACCTATATCTGCTTTATATGTGCCTGCACCCCAAATCCAAACCTAGTCCTGATACACATCCACATCCACATCCACATCCCAATCCCAATACAAATTCGACACCAAGCAAAAAAGGCATAAAAACCAATCCCAAAAGAAGCACCAGCTGCCGCACGTTGTACTGTTCGTACTCAACAAACAGCTAAAGCAATAGCTACACCAATAGCAAAAGCAACTGCAACAGCAACAATAACAGCAGCAACAACAACAACAACAACAACAACAACAACAATAATAATAATAATAAAGAACAACCAACAAGTCCCCAGGCAAGTTCCAAAAATCGTAAAATTGAAACAGAAATTCGATGTTCCTTGTGCTCTGTCATAATGAGCACCCAACCCGGCCTTAAAGTGAAGCAGAGAGCTTATGTAACATTACGTCAAATTGCACAAAAGGCAATACATCTTCATCCCCTAACATCACTTTACAAACACACGCACAGACACACACTCGCACACAAATACTTTTCCTTTTTTTTTAAAAATGAAAATTTACGAACTGACTGTTGCATATTTTGTTGATGCTACAAAATGTGTCTCCTCTAGCTAGCTGCTAGCTGCTGTCTGCTGTCTGCTGGTTGCTTTTGCTGCTGGTTGCTCTGGCACATTATCATAGGTCCGACACGCCAATGAATAGAATGCGCATCGAATTTCGTAGACCTGGGATTGGGCCCGGTTTTGCCTTTTGATTTTGTAGGATAGTTGAAGGGGGTGCGGGCATTTGGGTTCGATTACGCGTCTGCCACATCAAACTCAGCGAGCACATCAACAAAATCATCAACACCAGCAACAGCAGCAACACCGGCAACAGCAGCAACAGCAGGGCGGCAATTTCATTTTAGATACTTGGACTATGTCACTGTCAGTATCACTGCCGTGTGCGACTGTCACTGACGTCGACTGCTGCCAGAGGTCGCAGCACAGTTGACAAACAAGCAACACCACCACCACCACCACCATCACCACCAGCAGCAACAACAATATTAGGAATAACAACAATTTGAGGGTTGTGGTTGCCGCGTGCAGACAAAGTGCAAACTTCCTTTCAGTTACGTTTTCAGGCATGAAATTTTCATATAGAACTCTTATTTTTCTCTCCTTTTTTCTCTCCTTTTTTTTTTTTTCTTTTTGAATATATTTCGTAGTTGTTAGTAGAGAAAAGGGAACAAATGTTAAGCCATGACTCGTCTTACATGGGTTGGTCCTATGCCTTTGAATTGAATTTGTCTAGCTTGTGAATTATCGCCATAATATAGTTATGATCTGCATGTTTTGAGCTACACTGGCTGCCACATATATTAGTCACAGCTGAACTATATCAGTTGAACTGTTTGACTCTTACACAATTACCGTACGCTGATAACAAATAGCAAATATACTAGTACTGTATGTTTCAATAAACGCAAGAGTTTGTATGAGTATTAGTGTAAATCTGACAGACAGGGACGACTTTTGCACTTGTTTATTTTATATTCTTCACACTCAGAGCTCATTTAGTAGTCGCGTCAGTCATAAAAAAACATGTTCTTCTTGACTTTTATTATTCATTATTTTCACATTTATTTTACGCGCTACAAATTTGCAACTTCAATAATAATAATACATCGCCATTTTGTATATATACAAACACACACACATACACGCATACACTCATACATATATTAGTATTACAGATATATGTATATGTCATAGCAGAATAAAGAGGAACAGAGCAGCCTGCATTTAATAGAGCTATCAAAAAATTGCGGTTTGCTGATGACAGTGGCTTATCAAGTCGCCAGTTGTCTGCCCCCTCGTCCCCCCCTCCCCGTTTAAAATTACATTTTTCAACACACGGATCACAAATCACTGCAAGGCATGCAATCTCTCACACAAATCATTCCATTTTGCCCGATGTCCGTTGTTTACTGCTTTCTGTCCGCTGCTCGTTGCTCGATGTTCGCTGCTTGCTGCTTGCTGTTTGCTGCTCGATGCTAGTGGCGTCGATGATGACGGCGACTTCGACGCCAAGTGTCATTAGCGTCACACGCCGGCAAAATCGTCGCCGTCGTCGTCGTCGTCGTCATAGCCATCGTCATCGTTAGCTCCATGTCGGACGTTCGTTCGTTCATTCGTTCGTTTGCTTTAAGTGTTTATTAGTATGAAACATTTATCAGCAATTATAATTATATGGCTATATGTGTGTGCATTAAATGGTAGCGAACTTTGCGACCCGAGATAGTAAGTAGACACGCTTTTATGGCCGCCACTGTACTCAGTTTTGTGCGACACTAAATGCTTTTTAAATGTAACCCGCAAATTAAGCAACAAATGAAATAGGCTGGACAACAACATCTCAAGTGTATACCCAACATACACATACACACATCACAGAGACACACACACACACACACATAGATACACGCATTAGGTGTAACGCTAGAGCAACTCTAGTTTCGTTAAGAGGGTGGCAAATACAGTTTTTTATGCTAACAGGCAACACCTAAGACATTAGCTTGAGTACTGACCACATAGGTAACCGAGGTAGCCCAAAACCAAACATTCAATGACAAATTATACGCTTCTGAAGGGCGTTGCCACCTGCCAGAGCTGCCAAACAAGCCAAACCCAACACCGAACAGCCGCACAACCGCCCATCCACGTATCCACCTAACCACCTAACCACCTATCTACTCACCAGCAAACAACAACCTATCCTCCTACATAACTACCTGACCGGCTCTTTACCATTAGCATTACCATGTAGTTATGCCACCTACAAGCATTCCTACTACAATTCTGTATACTCTATACTCTATACTGTGTGCTCCGTGCTGTAACGGGAGCGTGTTGTGGGCGTTTTGCTTGGCTTGTCTTGGGGCGTGTCGTGTTTGGAAGATTTTTGACATTTTGTAATGGGAGCGCGGAGCAAAGCGTCGAAAAGCAGACAAAAGAGGCAAATTATCTTGTGCCAACAGTAAGAAAACGTGTTGCCTAACGTTGTGGTAAATATTTTTGGGTTACTCTCATGTAGTAAGTGGTAGTAGTAATAGTAATATTAGTTGTAGTAGTAGTAGTGGTGGTAGTAGTAGAGGCTGGCCCTAATGATAAACGACATTAGTGAAACGTATAGTTTATTTTTTAACGATAGACCATGAGGGTGTCTCTGCAACTAAGGGGCATAATGAGCTGTGGAGTACCAAAAAAAAAAAAAAAAAAAAAGGAAATAAAGAAAATAAAGTTGTCGACCTGAAGAAAGTGCCTTTTAAAGAGCAGAAAAAGTGTTGAGTTAACGGTAAAAGTAAGGATCTGCAAATTAGGTTTGAAGACCGGAAAATAACTTAAAAAGGTTCCATCTCTTTTTACTCAATAGAGAGATAATAAATAGACAATAGTTTAGCCTTAATTTTAGTCTAAAAGTAGTAAGAGATGTTATAGATATGGAAACAATTATACAGTAAAGAACATATAGATTAATTGATTTTATAATTTTGTATTATATAGAATTAAATTTTAATAATAATATTTATGTAAAACAAATAATGAAATCATCCGCAATTTAAGACTGTATAATAATAAGAAGGTTTATTAAAATATATATATATATATATCGAGAGAGAGAGAGAGTTATATCATGACCAGTAGAATTCATTGGAAAGTCATTGAACTTGAATTTGTGCTATGTTCAGTCTTATATATAGTACATAGTATATGCTATATGGTATATGGTATATGGTATATGCTATATGGTATGTGGGATGTGGTATCTAGCTGTGCGTTCCATATCAACGAGAGTTGTCACATGTCCAAAGAAAAAATGTGGAGAAGACAAAATAAGGCAAATGGCAGCACTGTTTCTTAATGTATAATATTCTTTTATTTTTTTTTATTTTTGGGCTGTCCCCTCTTTAATTTACACTTCTCCCTTCTGTCATACCCAAAGCAATAGTCACTCGTATACCCCCACCCACTGCACACACATGTGTCGGTTACTAAATTTAAACAACTTTTGCTTGCAATGCTTTCAATGGAAAAAATATCTTTTGTAGCGCCAAATGGCGCCGTGGCAGAAGTTTTATTTTTCTTAAATATAATTTTTTTTTTTTTTTGCTTGCGCTTTTTGCTACTACTGCTGCTGATGCTGATGCTGATGCTGATGCTGTTTGCTGCTACTTGCTGCTTCTTCAAATATTCATTGAGTTTGAGTAAAAGGCACAAGACTGAAAGTAGGGCCCAGAGTCAGGGCACACAGTCATTTCATTAGCAGACAAGGCCCTAACCAGCCGAGTAACATATGGAACTGACTAAGACTATGACGATGGAAGCTGAGGAAGCTGTGGAAGCTGTAGCAGCTCCCCCTTCACATTTAAATGCGCACATAATTTCTAATTTGTGCCTCTAATTTATGTGCTCCAGCAGCAAGACCAAAACTTAGCACAACAAACTTGCCAATTTAACGGCGCTCGAGCAAAACATAACCAAAGACCCAAAAACAAAGAAAGCAACAGAGAGAGTGAAAGATAGAGCGAGTGTGAGAGAAAGAAGCAACGAAAAAGGAAAGTATGGCAGGGAAAACTTTTGGCTGCTACTTACATATAAGAAATAAATAAAGCCATTTCTTCTAATATACAAAAAGCCTTGAATGCGAAAAAGAAATGAGAAAATTACTTTTTTATAAGTACGACAGCAGCAGCAGCAAAAGCAGCAGCAGCAGGCGGACAGGGGGGCAAATCATCCACCAAAAACCCGAAAAACCTTTGCCATTTGCCATTTACCGTTTGCCAGCTCTTCAAGAGTCAAGGACTAAACGCTCCACCACCATATATACACCTTGTTGATGGGCAGAACAACCAACAAGCATTGAGTACATGACCCATATCCTTTATACTTCATAGAATAGGCCGTGGCCGGGCTAACAGTGTTTGGGCCAACTAGAACATTGCCCCAAAAAAATTGCCTAATTTCGAATTGCCTACAAAATGTGCATTAAAATAACTAGAATCTACTACCCCCCACCTGAACAGCAACAGCAACAATCCCCCTCATCACGTGCCATGCCTCCCTCCTCACCAATCGCATGGCGTACTACAGAATTGCAAAGTGAAAGCCCCCAAAGAAGGTGTGTAATAAAAACAAATATCTGTCGTTTGTTTATATAAGCAAAGCGACAATTTCCTCTCATTTTCTTTTTTTTCCTCTACTATATTTTCTTTTGTATTTTCTTATTGTTTTCCTGTATTTTTGCACTGCTTTCGAAAGTTACGCATAGGTTTTCGATTGGAAAACCTTCTGTGCACCTGGTGTGGTCCAACACAAAGGGAAGGAAAAGAGTGAGAAGGAGATAGTTAATAAATGAAATGCAGAGATATTAGGTTTAAGTGTGTATATGTGTGTGTGTGTGTGTGTGCGTGCAATGACAAGCAATGAAATCAAAAGCATGCAGCAAAAACCAGCCACAAAAATCGAACTAAATTTTACGACATAAACATAAATTTTATGACAAGCAAAAGAGTAAACGCCCGAATCTGGTATCTATATAGCATATTATAGTTACGTCTATGAGTGTATGGGTGTATGGGTGTATGAGTGTTTGGCTAAAGGAAATCAGTTTTATGTGCCTAGCCAAAATAACACAAATATCAACAGGCAACACCAACAACAACAAATAATTCTCATCAAAAGCATTGCCTCCGTGTAGAGTGTTGTAGACAGTCTGGGTTAGCCACAAGAAAGCGGGCGTAGAAATATCTATAAAAAATATGTGAGAACTATTAAAAAATCGTAAACTGAAACCAAGCGAACATCCCCTCGCCACACACTGTTAGGTGTTGTAGAGAGCGGATAGCACATAAAGTGTTTTGCTTTGACTTTGCATGTCATAAAGTCGCCATCAGCAGATAAACATAGATATAGATATATATATACAGATATATATATATATATTTGCAGATAAAGTCTATGTTTTGTTTAATAGGACGATTTAACGGTGTAAACTGGCCCGGAAATTGTGTAACCTTCAGTACACAATTGTTGCAACATCGAATAATAATGCTATTAATGCTCACATTACAACTTTTAATAATAATTGTTCTTGATACATTACACACACTAACACACACACACACACACAAAGAGTTGTGTAAGAAAACAGACACGCACACACACACACACACACACAGACAATCAACTAGTATATAGCATGCTTCTATATAGGCTATGCTGCAATTAGGCCAACAGTCTGTCTGACTTGGTATGGGCTGCATTTTGGCTTAATGTAAACGCATTTAAACGCAATTACTTTTCACTCCGAATTGTTGTGTGTGTGTGTGTTTGTTGTTGTGCGTATGTGTGTTTTCTTACTAACTGACACGTACCAAAGCAATTTTTGTTTTTTTTTTTCTCCACTGTTTCTGTTTCTGTTGTTGTTTTTATTTTTGTTTTGTTGCTGATGATGATTGCCGCCGTCGCTTCGAGTGTCGTCATAAAGATCCTTTATCAAAACGTTAATGGATTGAGTTAATATACAGTAACAACAAAACACACACAAACACACATATACATATTGTATTATATCTATATATGTGTGACAATTCGAGTGGTTAACTGTATGTCTGCTCCATAAAGAAATATATATTCATATTTTAGGAGTCCTTAATCGCACACACACACACACACACACACAGAGACAGTGTGCTGTCCAATGTTAAGTTAATCAAACGTCCAGCAAGTGAGTGTAATTGTTGGTGTGTTATGTATTAATAATTACGACACACACAACCCTACACACAACCCTACACACAACCCTAGCCTGTAGATACTTGAGATATGGTTGTAGAGCAACTCTTGGCCCATGGCATAAATTGTGCTGAAAGCCTTTATTAATTACCTTTTAATGAAACTCGGAAACTTCTATATACAATACGATATCAAATAATATGAAATCTACTTTATTCTTTATTGGTGTGTGTGTGTGTGTGAGAGAGAGAGAGAAGACTGATCACTTTCCTAGATAAGACAGAGACGAAGAGAGAAGCTACTGTCTATAATTATTATTTTTAATAATGTTATGCGGCTCTAGGGCTTAATATATATATTGGAATTGTAAACTGAATAGAGCAGATGTCAGGCAATATAGTATATATAATTCTTTATGCAATTCCCCTGTACAGTTTCCGTTAGTTGTCGCTGTTGTTGGCTCTTTTACACTTGCTGCTTATTTATATAGAAGCTATCCCTTTCCTAGAGGTAAACCACAAATGAAATTAAATATAGGCGGGAATAAAAAATAAATCCTATCAAATAAATAAAGCAAAAAAAAAAACAAAAATTGCTGCGGTTGGCGCATGTTATATATATATAAAAATATATATATTTTTTTTATTATTCTATTATCAGTAGCTGTTAAAAAAAGGCGAAAACAAAAAAAATTAAAAAAAAAAGTGCAAATAATATGAAATAAAATAAATGATGTTTGTAGAGAATTATGCACATAGATGCAGTATATATATATATATATATATATAAATAATGCATATTTGTAAAGAGTGTGTCAGTGTTGTGTGTAAAAGGAGGAGGAGTAGGAAGGGGTGGAGTGTACATGTGCTGATAAAAAATTCATTAATTCATATGCAAAATGCAATTAAGCGCAGTGGCTGCCACAAAAAGCAACAAAGATGACAATTAAAAAACAACAAAAAATTAATGGCACGGAGAGGAGGAAATGAAAGAGCGTGAAGGGAAGGAATTTGTGGCATAAATAAATGTGAAACAGCAAACGCAGCAGCAGCAGCAACAGCAACAGCAACAGCAACAGCAACAACAACAACAACAACAACAGCAGCAGCAGCAGTTAAATTAACAAATTGCATGAATATTTTAAATAAATATATAAATATTTTAATAAGATTAAACTATAATGCAGCCAAATGTCAAATCTGCGCATTCCCAATTGGATAACACACACAACACACACGCGACACACAAGCTTGCAACTTGCAACCGCAACAGCAACAGCAACCGAGCATAAAAATGCATTTTGCTTAATTTATGCGGTTTTCAATTACCTTTTGATATTGATGTATGAACAGACCACACGCCAATCCCCTCTCCCCCCATGGAAAGAGTTTTTTTTTACCCATAAGCCTCTCTCTGTGATTCTCACATTGGTCATGCCTCATATCGTTCTATGCTGAAGTTGCTTTCTGTTCTGTTCTGTTACTTTTATTGTACTTCAAATTTATATTTGGTTTATTTAGGATTGTTGTTGTTGTTGTTGTTGTTGTTGTTGCATGCTGCACTCAATCATTTAATCCAAATGTTTTGCTTGCAACCAGCAACTAGCAACTAGCAACTCCTTGGAGTTATGCGCATTCTTGCAACCGCAACTGCAACAGAACAACTACAACATTCTTTAAACCCGTTGTCTAGCAGGCAGCACAATTTCATGTCCGTGTAAACTATTTGTCGACAATTTTGTCTGCAACAAAAGTCCGCGTGCCACAGTAAACCATACAAACCCACCAATGAGTCTCCAACTCGCAACTCCAACTGCAAGTTGATTCAGACTTAGTTCCACCACTTTTTAGAGTTCTTAAGTCTTCGTCTGGTGTTCTGCTCTTCTGATGTTTAACTCCAGCAAAGCGTAAAAGCGCGCGCTGGCACGAAACTTGGGCACCGGATAACTCTCTTGGGGTCTCTAGTCTCTGGTCTCTGGTCTGGTCAATTGCCGCTCTAATGACTGCAACATTGACTGTAACTTGTTCCTCGCCTATCAAGCCAATCCGCTGTGCACATCCTGACCATAAAAATGCACAAAATATGCTAACTACAACGATTTAAATCAATTCTAAGCGCAATCTGCTTGACTTGACTTTCGGCATTGTTGCTGCTCCACTCTCAACTCGACTCTTAACTTGACTCCTACCTCGACTCCTACCACAGCTCTCCACTGGCTGCTTATCAAGAGCTTACGCGTGTAAAGTAAGTTTACGTGTACCAAGGCAAAATGCATTGATAAGCCAAGCCTTAAGCCAGATTCTCAGTCTCCATTTTCAGCTCAGTTTTAGCCTTGCTTCTTGTTGTTTGTTTTTGTTGTTGTTAGCCTACCAACAGCCTGCTGATTAGTCGATCAATGGACGTATCCAGTCTTTTAAATATATGCAAAACTAAAGAAAAAGAAGCAGACCTAAAGTAAAGGGTTATAGAAATCGGCCCAAAGCGGCATTATGAGGCTCTTAAGAGGCAATCGATTCGCGAACTTCTTTTCGGTGCAGGCCTTGGCCTGGCCAACTCCATTATAGCTCATTATCACTTCGAACAGCTTCTTACATTATGCAGATGTTGTTCCTTCTCCCTTGTTTTCCTTTCCTTATATATATTGTCTGTGCCGGCGATTCTAATAGAAAATCCATTGCTAATGTGTAGAAGGAAATAAAATTATATTGAAATGGGAGCGAGAGAGGGAAAGAGTTAAGCAACTGCCCTTTTGTTGTACTCTTTGCTCTTCATTAAAATGCTGCCACGCCCACAAAGGCTTTCAATAATTGTTGACAATGATTACCTGGGGCGATGGCCCCAATGACATCAAGGCAAGGAGATCCAAAAAAGCAAAAGAAACAGAAACAGAGTAAAACGAAATGAAAAGAAAAAAGAGTTAAGAAACTGGAACTCCAACTCCAACTGCATCTTCTGCTCCGCGTCCAGCTCTCCAGCTCCAGACTGAAGTTTGAAGATGAAGTAGAAGCGAAATGCAATTTCAATTTCCAACGACAGGTGATAAATAAATCGAAACGCAACGAATTGAAATGAATCTGTGGCAACGTTGCCATTGCCATTGCCGTTGCCGTTGCCGTTGCCGTTGCTGTTGCCGTTGCTGTTGCCATTGCCATTGCCTGCCTCAACGGCAATCGTTGCTTTGGTGCGTTGCGAATGAAATTGCGCCATATTTGGGCGTTATTTGTGACTGCCACTGAGTTGACCAAGACCAAGAAACCAAGTAGAGCCGCAGACCCTGACGGAACGTTAAGTTCAGCTAAGAGTTAAGGCGTTGGCAATGAGCGTTGAAGGCATTTAATTGCCACCACGACGTTATTGACGTCTACCCATCAGAAATGGATGCCCCATTCCTTGCTATCCTGTACCGTTTCGCATTTTGAGAAGGTGTTTTGTCGCGAGTGCCTCAATCCAATCCCAACCTTATAGCTTCTCTACCAACTACCAACAACCAACAAACCAGCTAACAGTATCAGTCAGTGGCTACGCTCCTTGAGTGCGAATTGGAATTTAATTTTGCACGTTTCGTATTTTTCGGGGTGCGTTCTTCATTTAGATGTGTTTACTGTCCATTGCTGTTGCGCTTTTTAATTTCATTTCAGTCTTGCCTCTTTTTTTTCTGTATTTCTTTTAGACTTTATTTTATTTTTTTCGTAGTGTCAGTGTCAGTATTCGAATCTCCTTTACAGCAAATTGTACAGCAAACAGAATACAAGAAGTTAAATGATTTAAGATGTTCGACTGTCACTGCTGACAACATTCACAGTAAAATTATATCTACGCTCTACAGAAGGTTAATTATCATTGATTTATTTACAACACAAAAACAGCAAAACAACACAAATTACAACAAAACAAAAACTATAAGAGATACAAAACAAAAGTAACAACTGACAATAAGCAAGTTGCAAGTCCAAGCAGACGCCACAAAAGTGCCACCAAAATCATTACAACTAATTTGATTCAATTATATATATAGATTTAGCTGTCTATATAGCCAATATATATGCTGTATACTTCCTTCCTATATAGACTATTATATATTAATTGTATACAAAATTTGTTTATGGGGAGACAGCAAATAGTTTATGGACGCCATATGATTCGCCTTAAAAGGGCATTTTTTGCGCCATTAAATAAAAATATAAAAAAAATATTTAAATTAAAATTAAATAATTTATTAAATTTGCATGCGTGTGCGAAAAATAATGCAAAGCACAGCTAAAAACAAAAGCATAAAAAATTAAAGCAAAAAAAAAAGAACACAAAAAAGAAAAATATTTTGAAATCTGTGCATTAATTTGCATTTTAGCTGCTCGATAACATTGTATAATGAAACAACAATAAAAACTACAACAACAACAACAACAACACCAAAAGCAACATAAAAACACGAGACAAAGTTAAAATATTAAATTAAAATTAACACGGGCAAATAGGGAATGCCGCAAATAGGGCTAGCAGGCCGGGGCATAGGGGCAAGGAAGATTGGTAATATCTGCAGTCAATAAAATGGCTTGTCAAAGTGAATTTAAAATAATTATTGTGCATAATGCGGCGTGGCGTGTATTAAATTAAACGTAATACAATAATCGAATTAATTATAATATAATGCATATACACACACATACATACATATATAAATATATATATATAAAATAAAGAAAAGAAAGCAGATTATGTTAAATAAAACAAAAAAAAATATGCATAAAATATACAAAGGAAAAATGTGTTAAACAAAACAACAAAGGGAAACTGCATAATTTTGTTTATTTAAAATTAATTTAATTTATGTAATTTTAGTGCTTTTAATTGCTTAGTTAATGCATAGTTATAATTATATATAATAATCGAATTAATGCGTTTGTTTCTCTTCCTTTTTCTTCCCTTTGCAGATGGTAAGTTCTTATCATCACTCAATCCTTCAGAACTAACATACGATGGTAAGTCACATTTCATATTAAGTCATTTAACACGTTTTATTTGAGTAATGTTTATTGTTTTCACTGCTCCTTACCTCACCCTCCCCTCTCTCTCTCACTCCCTCTCTCTCTTTGTTAAGTTCGGGTGACTAGTTTGAGTTTCGCACATCAATCAAACTACCAACATTCAATCTCTGTTGTCTGTTGTCTGCTGTCTGTTGTCAGTCACTAATCCAGATTCTTGCTTCTGCTTCTGCTTCTGCTACCAGTGATCACGTTCCAACGTGACCAACGCCCACTTAGCGCGTTGGGGTCGCTTCCTGTTTGCCGTTTCGCTCAAAATGAGAAATTTCTTTTTAATTTAGACTTAAAAGCAGTCCGCGGCTGATAAAAAATCATTATAAAGTTAAATTTTAATTAAAAACTACAATCCATTAAACAAAGCAAAATATAAAAAAAAATATATATATATATATATATAGATGGGCGGACTGTCTGCGGCTCATAAATTGAGCACTGGCGGTCTTGAAGCTTTCAACGTATATGCCACACCTGCCCCTGCCCACTAAAAGTTCAGATACAACAAGTATCTGTTCTTTGCTTCTGGCTTGCTGTTGTTGTTGCAGTTTATTTTTTGATGACTTTGATGTTGATGCTAATGATATTAATGATCATAATGTTGTATATCCTCTTGATGATGATGATGATGATGATGATGATGATGAACTTGTGCCAATTTTTATGTGCACAGTGGCAGTTGCAAGTTTTGCAGCTTGATTTTTATCAGCCAATAGGTCTTGGACCCTTTGACGTAATTTTATAAGTAACGCTTTTCGCTTTCATTAATAATCACCATCAAGAACAACAGCAACAACAAGAGCAATAACAACAACAACAACAACAACAACAGTAAAGTCTGTAAACGTTTGCCTGGCACGTGATGTTAGCTTCAATTTTGATTTATGACCAGGTTGTTGTCTCGGCTAACTGCGGCCTACGCTGCTTGACCGCCTGCAGACCATAAAAAAAAGCACAAAATAAAAAAAAAATACAAAATAATAATAAAAAAACAAAAAAAAACTTATCACAGCTGCAGCTGTCCACCGCCAGGTTCTTTTTCTTTAAGATCTCCTCATCGTCAGCGTCATATTCAGCCTCAGCCGCAGCCTCAGCCTCAGCCTCAGCTTCAGCTTCAGCTTCAGCTTCAGCTGTATCTTTTATGACGCCATACTGCGTTAAGTTGAAAAATGGTGTGTAAAATCATTAAAATCGTTAAAATTAGCAATGGTTGTAAAACTTGTGTGCCAGTAGCTGCTACAGTTTGGTGCTGCTGCAGCAGACTTAATGCAGACTTGTGTTGTGTCTCATTCTCAGGCAGCTTATCCTTAGAGAGCAAATTTCAAGGTTAGAACAGATTGCTAATACGCCCCATTAGCGTTTTCATTGCCGTTAGAGGTTATTAATTTACTTTAAGAACCAGGACATACTGACCCAGTTAATGTTACCAGACTCACACACACACACACACACACATGAGTTCTTTAGGCTGCAGCAAACGTTGAAAAACAAAACGTAAATGAAATATGCCAAAAAGTGTAATTTGTATTATAAGTTACGAAGCCAAAGTGGAACACGCTTTTGTGTGACTTATGCGCCCACAACAACAACAACAACAACAACAACAACAACAACAACATTAACAATAAGAAGTAGAGAAACTGCAATGGTCATGGCCATGGACAGGCACATACACACTCACACACACACACACACAGAGACACCAAGCCATAGGCACAGGCACAGGCAAAGGCACAGGCAGAGGCTGACGCAGAGGCAGAGGCACAGTTATAGACGTAGAACGAAAGCGACAGGCAGACAGAGCGCACAATAGAGGCAGACTATGGTATGGTAGGGTAGGGGTGGAGAGGGAGCGGGCACAGGGCGTACATTTAAGCACAACTTTAAATAATCGTCTGTCAGAACTGTCAAACAAGCCGGCGAGCGCTAGAATTAATGGTACAGTCAAAGAAAAAGAGAGTAAAGAAGACACACACACACACAGAGAGAGCGAGAGAGAGCGAAAATGAGTAAAAGAGTTGTGTATGGCCTTTTTTTGTCGATTTCAGTTTGTTTGCCCCTGCGCAGGCGCAAAGCGTGCATTGAACCTATGCCCTCTGCCTTGTACCCGTATGTGGAGCATATGTATATATATCTATATATATATGTATGTATGTATATATAAAGAGCCACAAGTTGAATTATTGTTTTTGCGCGAATTCGTTATACATTGAACAAGACAGAGATAGTGAGAGAGAGAGCGAGAGAGAAAGAGAGAGCGAGATACGGCGACGCAGTCGCAGCGAGTTAAAAACAATGTCTGCTCAGCCGTCGACGTCGCTGCCAATTTCGCAGTGGTGCTTTATCACTTTTGCTACTACTGTTCTTTCTATATGTGTGTGTGTGTGTGTGTGTGTGTATAAACTTTACACAAAATTAATGCGCTCTGCCGCAGAGAGCGAACTTTCAACTGTTGCTGCTGCTGGTGCTGCCTCAAGATGAAAAATTATTGCTTTTAATTTATTGCATAAACAAAAGCAGTCTGCTGCTGCTGTGTGTGTGCTTATGTGTGTATGGGTATGTTCAAGGTCATGGTTAAAGTGTGCACACACACACACATATATATATATATATATAGAAGCATTGACTGCGCTGCTTGGGGCTTTCCCCAGCGTCGCTGTCGCAGCGCCGCTAACTGTCAAAAATGATTTAGTAGTTCAAAGCCGCGTTTTGTTATTGCCCCAATGCCCCCTGTGTTTGCCACCGCTGCCACATTTACTTTATTTGTATCCTGTCCTCCTCATACACCACACCGCACAACACAACACAACACAACACATCATTTTTCGCACTTATACGTCTGCCGACTGTTGCCTGTCAAAAGCAAACAACTGCAGAAAACAACAGCAACAACAACAATAACATTTGACACTTTTAGCTACAAATGTCATTTTGACATTTGATGTTTGACCTTTGGTCAAATCGAAAGCAGAAGTAAACGCTGCCTATATACAACATGCATTTAGTCAATCAGTTAGACAGTTAGACAGTCAGACAGTCAGTCAGACAGACAGAGAGACAGTCAGACAGACAGACAGTTTAGTCAGACACTCAGACAGTTAGTAAAGTCCAACCGACTATCGCTGAAATGTCAATGAAATGCAGCAGAAACTGTTTCTGTTTTGCCTTTGCGTTTTTATAGTTCACTGCGCTCAATAAAAATGAAAATGAAAATGAAAATGAAAATAGAAGAAAATGAGAAAAAAAATCTACACACACACAACAAATGACAGCAACAACAATAAAGTGCCAAATCAAAATCCAAAACAGTCTAAATTAACTAGTCATAAAATTCAAGAGCGCCACAAAGAGCAGAGTCCCATAAAAAACTACAATAATACTAAAAAAAAAAATAAAAGAAATAATTTATAAATAGAAAACGAGAAACATCAACGCAAACGGCAACTGTTGATAGATCATTTCATATACTATATAAATTTTTGATTGTTTTTTTTATTTGCTGTTGTTGTTGCTGTTGTTGCTGTTGTTATTAGTTTAACAGCCAGCTGACAAAAACAAAACACCAAAAAATTCAAAAATCAAAATCAAAATTGAAACTAAAATGGAAACTGAATACTGAAGAGTGAATACTGAATAGTGAATACTGAATATAAAATAGTCAAATGTGAACACTGAGCGTGGCGTCTAAAAATCTTTTGATTTATGATGTTGATAAATGAGAATTTAATAAATTTGCCCATTTGCCTTATTTACTGCCATTTGCTTATTTATTTAGTTTTTGGTTTTTGGTTTTTGATTTTGGTTTTGGTTTTGGTTTCACTTTTAGTTTTAGTTTCAATTTAAGTTTCAGTGTCAATTTCAGTTTCAATATTGAATATGCCAAGCAACAAGCAAAGCAAACAATTAAATATAGACAGAATTGATAGTCTCAAGATTGCCTATAACATCAGCGGATTTGATAGACAAATGATGTTAGCTCAGATTATTTCAGTTTAATGTGGTCTTAATGTTGTTTTGAATGCTTCAAATTGATTTATGTTTTGTTTGCTGTGTGACTCTTTTCGTACTAATTAACATTTTACTAATGTGATTAAAGGTTAAAAAACTTGTTGGAAAAAAAAAGCAATTGATATGCCATTAAAGATGATTTGTGCTCTGTTTCTACTCAAGCACAACTAATAGAGTAACTTGTAGTATGACTATTCCATTTCAATTGTAACTCTATTTCAATTTATTGACCCTCCTCCCCTTTGGTTAAGCTACCCTGTAGTTATTCATCATAATTCCCTGTTATATGCGTGGGCGCTTAAGCTGTCATTGAGAGAAGTGGCTAAAAGCTAGCTGGGGAGTAAAAAAAAGCTAGTCTCTGTTTAACTCACATAAATCTGACTGAATCATACGCTTGATATTCACTTGATGCGCCTTCTATCCACGCGAATGTCCTACTGAATTATGCATGCAACAAATTGTATAAAAATTTGTGCAACTTTTTTTTGTAGTTACGTGCCGAAATTTGGAAATCAAGCGGCCCAGCGGCCTTTGCCACAAGACGCGATAGACAAATTTTGAGGCAACTTGTCAGACAGATAAAAGCAAACCCAACCTTATGTTCGACATCAGCAAGCCTAGTCCTTTTGGCTTAGCCAACCCTCAGAGGACCACAGAGAGCTGACATACTTGTGGGTTGAGTGTGAATGGTGTGTGTATGCTGTGTGTATGGTTGTAGGTATAACGTTCACAAAGTGATTACTCGTGTTTAAATATTGATGACTTCAGTTGGACACGTTTTCAATTTGAAAACAGCAGATGAAAATAAACCCCGTCATACCCTCCCTCCTCCTGCCACCCACTTAACAGGTACACTTAACGAAATTTCAAATTTTGAAGCGTTAGAAATTGTCACGTCAAATAATTTAAGCGACCTTTTATGGTTGAAAAGTTTAATAGCAAATGTTACAAGCTTACAAGCTTAACTTTAGCATCTTCTTTTTGTTTATACCATTTATCCGTTATTGTAGTTTCTCTGGCTATACGCAGAGAGCAACGTGTTAGCTGTCGAACGGTAATTAAATGCTTTGGGTGTCATTTAATCATCAACTGAGCTGATGATTGGCGCTTGGCTGCTGTTTGTCCTTGACGATTTACGGCCATTAAATGATATACAGAGTTAACAAAACTCGCATCATTGATAATTGATTTGAGCAACGCAATCCTACACACACACACACACACTCACATACACATTTCGGCCTTTTATTATAGGCCATAAAACCTATTGGTTATGTTTTATGTTGACCAGCTGCTCGATTAACTGGTAACCAAATATGTTAATGGCCCTTGGCAACAAACGAAACGAAACGAAACGAAACGAGAGAAAAAAAACAAACAAAGTTTCATCTAATGAATTTTTATTTTTCAATTCAAATCTGTTCAGGCCATAAATGGCTTTTAAACTCAATTTTGCAGTTGCAGTCTTAAGGTGTGGTCAAGGGCACATTTTGTTGTTTGTGGAATTTTAACAACATTTTGACAGAATTTCAGTTCTCTCTCTTTGCCTATAGGTATGCAATGTTTCTTGTATATTTGTGTGTGTGTCTGTGTGTGTGTGTAAAGTGCATTTGTGTGTTGTGTGCAGTTGAGCACATTTAAAGCAAGTTTTGTGGCACTTGCTGGCAGAGCTTAGACAGGTTTTTATTAACCAGCAGCTGCTTCGTCTGGGCTTAAAGTTTGATTAAACTTCAGCACAGATACCAAGCTCAAAGTCCGGCAACAAATTTTATATACAATGCACAAATACATATATAAATATGTGTGTGTGTATATATATGCAAGCATGACCAAGTTTAATATAGCACGAGTGATACTACTCATGCACCCACATACTAACAATGAGAATTGTGTTCTGAAGTTGGGGTTAGAGCTGGTGTTTGGGGTTGGGGTTGATCTGGGCGGACTGATGTGATATGTTGTTGGAGGTGGCTGGGGGAGGTGTGTTGGGGCATATCCATTTGCCAAAATAGCAAAACTTGCATAAAAACTTTGCGCAACATCTTGGACTTTTTCATCGAACAAAACAACAAACTAAACTAAAATGAAACAAACTTTTAATGCAACTAGCGAGCAGAGCCAACCAGAGCCAAGCAGCATATATATATATATATATATATATAAAGTGCCTCTGTTCCGCGCCCTGGCATAGCTGTCAGTCAGTCCGAAATATTTTCACAAACATACACACACACACACACACAGATACATATATATACAGCCAAGTAGACCAATACAGACAGAGCTCAGAAAATAGCAACCAGCATGGCGAACAAAAGTTTCCACGCTGCGGCAAAAAGCGGAAATGCATTCAAAATCTAATATGGCAGCCATGGTCATGAGCAGCAGCAGCAGCAGCAGCAGCAGCAGCTGTAGAAAGAAGAGGAGAATTGAAAGAAGTGTGAAGGGGGGAAGTGGAAGATACGACGTAGAAGTAGCAACTGCGACTCTTTGCTAGAAAAGTTGCAGCTAAACAAAACGACTAAAGAGTGCCAAAGAAGAAAATGCAATTTTCTGAAAAACCCATTAAATGTTAGCCAAAATAAAAAAAAAGAGAAAAGAAGAAAAAGAAGAAAGGAAGATAAAAAAAATGGAAACGAAGCAAACAACAACTGCAAATAAAGCAAAAGCAGAAGCAAAAGCAAAAACCGAAGCCATAGCCGTAGTTATAGCCATAGCCAGAGTTACAGCAGAAGATTGAGCGGCAGCAGTGGCAGGGTCAGAAGTGGAAATGGAAGTGGTAATGGTAGTGGATACATTGATAGACTAGCTCTATATATATATATATATATATATATACATATATATAAATATATATATGTAGAGTATATAAAATGTTGTCTGCCATCGTCGTTACCCACCAAAAAGCATGACTTGTATATTTTGTGTATACAGCGTCATAGCCATAGCCATAGCCATAGCCATAGCATGAAGCCATTAAAAGCGCTTTAACAGTTAACTGTTGGGTCGAACAAAGAGTACCTTAAAGTCGAATCGAGCAGCAGCAGCAGCAGCAGCAGCACTTGGCTGTCCATGGGCATCTACATGTCATATACAAAGCTCCCAAAAGGCAGCTCCTGGCTGAGGAACAATGCGCTGATAGAGCCATTTACGCCGTCAGCACATAATGATGACAATGCAGGCGGCTATACTATATGTGTGTGTGTGTGTGTGGGTGGGTGGAGGGTTGGGGGAAGTGTAAAGTGTTGGTATGGATAGCAGCTGCAACGTCTACTGACGGATTTCCATGGCATATAACAAACATTGCCTTGGGGCGCTCCGCGTCTGCCATTGAAAGGCACAGACGATGCTGCAGTTTTAGACATAGCCAACACGAATGGAGCCACCCAAGCAGCAACAGCAACAGCAACATCAGAAGCAAAAGCAAAAGCATCAAGCATAGCCACAGGAGTAGCAGCAGCTGTTGTTATTTCTATGGCATGTCCTCTGTCTTTCTATCTATCTCAGTTTCTGTGTGTGTATATATATCTTTCTGTGTGTGTGTGTGTGTGTGATTGTATTTGTGGCAAGGATATATGCCTGACGATGAAAGTTAATGGGGTGCTTTGATGCGATTGGTTTTCATATAACGCAGGCGCTTAAAATCATCGAATCATTCAAAAGAAAAGTGAGCTGACTGCTTCATACAAACTCATACACACACACACTCATACACGGAGACACACACACAGAGCAAAAGCTGGAGCAGGCGCCAAGAGAGCGCCTGGAAGAAACATACAAAGCGTAGGGAGAAAAAAAATACACAAAGCACGCAGTTCATGTATAAGAATTTTTCCGCTGACTGGAAATAAAAGAAATGTAGCAAAAAAAAAAAGGAAAATTTACGAAAAAAGAAAACGAACGAGCAAAAAAAAAGACGAAAAGAATATAGCGAAGTCGGGAGCTGCTGCTGCTGCTGCTGCACTGTGTATGCTGCTGTATGTGTGTGTATAAGTATGTGTAAGTGTGCTGGTGTGTGTGTGTGTAAGGCATTTTTACTTGCTGCTTGGATTCGCTGTCGGTTTTATCTAAAAGGCAGCCACGATGATAATGATGAAGCTGACGATTACGATGACGATGCCGATGATGATGATGATGATGATGACGACAACCGAACTCAACTCAGCCAAAACTCAAGCTTTGAGCTAGATCTGAATTCAGTACGAAACATGCGAGCAGCGACGGGCAGCGAGGGGCAACGCCGAGCAATGATGTCCGAATCGCTGAAGGAACAGGCGAAGGAGTCTCTGTCGCTGTCGGAATTCTCGCCAATACGCATACAGACAGCTGCCACATACAGTCATTACACACACACACTTATACATAAACACATACAGTCTCATACACATACACACATATATACACTCAAATACTCAGAAGTGCTTTGTTGGCGCATGAAAAAGGTTTTTCTTTATTTTATATGCTTAAAATTTATTTCCATTTTTTTCATTTTCTGCTTGCTTTATTTATTTTCACTTTATAATGAATATCTATATATATGATTATATACATATGTATATATTTAATATATATAAAGAATGCAGCATAGGCTTCATTTTTGCCTTGACAGTGAATGAACTGTTAAGATGAATTGAATTTATAGTTAAACATTCTTAAAGCAGCTGAATTTTGCATAGGTTCGTTGCAATTGGCAATAGGATTTTACTTGGCGTACAAATAGTGTGCTTCTTCTTTGTTATTTTGTTGGCTCATAAATTTTGTGGGTAATAGCTTTGCCTTTTGCGCCTAAATCAAGCAATTTGAAGAGCGAAACAAGCGCAAAACTCGAAACATAAATTTAAATGACGAACAGAAGTCAGTCTTCGAATGTATCCTGATTCCTGCATCCTCTAAGCAATTGTCATGTTACTCTTGTACTTGCAACACAAGATACATTAACACTGTAAACTAACTTCGTCCCAAGCAACAGTCCAATATACCAAATATCGATAGAATCCAAGAGAGACAGGGGAGTTCTAAGCACGAAATGCACTGCCTAGGCGCGGCTCAAAGGCCGCGAGTTGCCATAAAAAACTAAACGCAACAAAAGTCTGTCTGTGTGTATGTGTATATATGGGTGTGTAGCACTATATGTGACTATGTATGTGTATGTATGACGGCGTACTGAAGCGCACTCAAGCAGTAAGCAACAAACATTCTACACACAGACTGAACGCAAGGCGTACTTATCGATTATTGTAGCATACTTACTGGCGTCATTTTGTGTTTTTCCTTACGACGACAAGCGGATTATTTATATTTTTTTTGGCTGTGTTTATTTTTATTATATAAATACACCCCTAGTTTATACATATATGTATGTGTGTGTGGGTGTCTAAGTATATTCATGATTAGACGCGAGGAAGAGTAATATTATTAGCAGACAGTTGTTGCCTTTTGTTTAATAACTGCAAAGTCATAGTTCAATGCAAGTAACGACAATTTGTTGGTCTCAAAAGATATATTCATATACATATCTATGTATAAAATATACTTCAAAATATATGCTCAAACTCAAGCAATGAAAGAGTTTAGTTAAAATCTAAAACAGACAACGGCAACGGCAGAATGAAGATTGGCAATGACAGCGACTATTTAACACGCATCATAGCATGAATTTTATGTGTGTGTAAACACACTCAAACGCACAGAAACAGGAGACACACAATTCTGTGTATATGTGTGTGTGTGTGTGTGTGTGTGTGTGTGTGCCGTCTGACTGTAAAAAGGAAAACCAGTGTCAAGGTTAACGACCAATGAATTTATTTTGCTTGAATAAATTTTACGATAATGAGGAAATTGTCGTTGTCGTTTTGGGTATTTTTAATGGTCGTAATGTTGCTGTTGCTACACGTTGTTGTTGCTGTTGTTGTTGTTTGTTGTTGTATGTTCATAATGCGCCTGCGTCTTAATGTGGAAGCGAGATGCCAAATATCATACACTCAGCTTAATGTGTGTGAGTTTTATTAAAAAAATGGCAAACAATTAAGAAGCATTAATAAAAAGTCTGAGCTTTAAGTCAAACTCTAACACATATTGTATAAATATATATATATATATAAAGTATTATATATATATATATATATATATATATATAGTTCAGACGATTTGTTTGTTTCCTTGCTTATCAGTAATGCCACAAACGTTTTTCAATTTCCGTCTTGTCCAGTTTCCTTTTCGTGGTGTGCGTTGAAGCAAATATAAAACTGTAACTGGAACTGAAAGTTTTTGTTAATTTCGTTTGAAGTTCGCCTGATGCGGTACACTTTTTGGCTGGTCCATACTACTAACGTTTTAGAGAGGACTTGCATTGACGCCGTGCGTAACTCCATTTTACGTAACATTAATTCTCTGATTTATTAGGGTCACGTGACCAACGCAACAGACGACTGAGCCGCACAAGTCACGAGGCAGCCAGACGCTGTAGCCGTCGCCATTACTGACCACAAGGCAAACTGTATATATATATATATATATATATATATATAGAGAGAATCAACTAAAGGAGTAAGGGTAGTGGTGAACAGGGTTTCAGTTTGGCTACACAGCAGCAGCAATGGCTCATCAAATGTAACTAATTTTAGCCAAAAGTCAAAATAAAAAGGCAAGAAAAAAAAAACTATATAAAGAATCTCAACGAGGCAAGACAAAGAATATCAAGTTATTTGCTGCTTGCATTTGTTGTTGCGGTTTCTGTTGCTGTTGCTGTTGTTCCTATTGTTGTTGTTGTTGTTCTAGCCATTGCCTAAGATATTGCCTGTGTAGGTGTCATAAAGTGCATTCACATGAATGCGATAAAGTTTACTGTCAGCTTGCACCGGCGACAGCTTCGAACCGCCTGGCAACAAGAAAAATTAATACCAAAACATTTGCCTCGCAACGTTGTTGTTCTGATTGTTGTTGTTGTTGCTGTTGTTGTTGCAGTGGTTGTTGTTGTCCCGGAGATCGCACACACCTACGCAAACATGTCGCAACTGTCATTTCAGCTTAAGTTGGTCCATTGTACGTTTATATTAGTCGCGCGGGTCTGCGTTCAGATAAAGAGACCTGAAACGGGCTGCCGCCTGCCTGGGCACCGACTCCTCCATCGTTCCAAAGTACTGATGATGCTGATGCTGTTGCTGTTGCTGTTGCTGATGCTGTTGTTGTACGTTGTTATGCGTTGTTGTTCGCCGTGTGTGTCTTGTGTATGAGAGAAGAGTTACGAGCTGTATGTCTGACTTTCATATTCATTTCAAGTGTAAAGCGATATGTCGCCAGGGTGGCCAGAGGCAGGCCGGGCATGAGTCTTAGATGGATGCTAAGACAGCGCAGAGGAGAGCAGAGCAGCGGGCGGGTTAACTGCAGAATCTTGTCGAGCTGGTGACAAACTTTTGCCTTGCTTAACTTACAAGTCATGTTATTTTCAGTTGATTTTTCTGTTCCCTTTGCTCAACTCTTGTTTTCTTCTTCGGCTTTTTATTTTTATTGAATTTGCAAATTTGTTTTAAAGCCTTTCCATATGCCAGCCTTAAAACCTGCCACGCCTTGTTCAAATCCATTTTTAAATCCACTTTGGGACAACAACAACTCTCCCTCTCTCTCTCTCTCTCTCTCTCTCTGTCTTGCTGCTCTGTGTGTCCCTGAGCTGGCTTAAACCTGGAATTATTTTTAAAACTGTTCACAAAAAAGGTTTGAATTTAAATTTAACAAAAATTGTAGCCAAAAACGTTGCCATGGAAAATATAGTAAAAGCTGCAACGGAAAATGCCAACCAACAGCAACAGCAACAGCAACAGCAGCAACAAAAACAATAGACAATTTTTCTTATTGCTTTTGCTGCTATTTTTGCACAGTCGTAAAGCAGCTGCAGCAGCGCCACCTTCCGGCCATATCCGTTGCTACGCTGCAACCAAGCATACGACCAACTATGAAATACCCTGTACGCCCTGCTCAAGCTTCAATTATTTAGATTAACTTAACAAATATGAAAATGGATATATATATATAAACATATACAGGTCAAGTTGTAGTTGACTCTATATACCCTATAGTTGAGAACGTAGATAAAGAGTATTTAAAAATAAAAATAAAAAAAATAATAAAAATGTCTCTTTTGCATTTTAATGCTTAAAAAATGGCGAACACCAAACAGCAAAATAAAAACTAAAATATAGAAAGTAACTGAGAGAGAGAGAGAGCGATATGAAGAGGGAGAAAAGTGCATATAAAATTTTTGCTTGTGAATAATTGCACAAAAAGCAGAAAAACTTTACAATAAACAATAAAATGTGACAGTAACAACAACAACAAGTAGAACACAGCAACAATTGAAATACAGGTGTAAGAGAATGAGACAGACATAGTAGGAGTGCGAAAGAGACAGCAAATGTCAGCTCATTTGAGCGAAGCTTTAGTGGAATTTTGCGTAATTTAAAATTTTATGTGATATCACACGAGAGATTTCCAGAGATTAAACTGACTTTGAGCAAATGGAAAACAGAAGGAAAAACAGCATATATAAACACACATATATACATACATATAAACATATATATGTGTTGTATATTGTGTTAAAATATATTGCAGTAAAGCTTAGTTAAAATCAATCTTATAGTGAGATAGTTAAAGTGAATCGAATATACAATATCTGTCGGGGAACTCTGTCTGCTTTGGTTAGAGCTAACACAGCTGGCATAGCCGACGGCAACTGCAAGTGAAAAGCCAAAGGAAAATAGGAAAACTTATAGCAAATTATATATATAACAGTCTAGCCCGACTTTATCATACTTCTACTCTAAACAACTTTAAACTTTTGCTTTGTCTTTTGAGATACCAAAAGAATCGATTAAGGGGTTACAACAAGGCACAGGCCTACTCATAGTCGGATACAGCCTAGTATAGCATTATCATTTCATAAAAAATAGCAACAATTTTTTGATATTTAACTAAACTCATTAAAGAGCTCAATGAACACGCCCCATAACTAACAGTTCGAGTCCTTTATAATCGTCTCTGGCCTCAGTCTCAGTTGCCCCTTTCCTTTTCGCTTTTTCTCTTTCCCTTTGGCAGCAACTGCCGCGCAATTCATGCGTTCAACCAATTGGAAAATTTACACGTGCAAAACGATGAAAAATTGCTGCGGTTTCTTTATTTTTTTTTTGTTTTGTTTTTTTATTTTAATGCGTCGCCGTCGTCATTCGAAATTGGTTGGCATAAAATTGGGAAAAGCCAACAAATATTTTCACTGCAACAATTTCATTTAAAGCTTTAAGTGACACATACAATACACAGACAGACACACACACACACATACAGAGAGTAAAACAGAAAGAGATAGAAAACCACACGCGGAAATACATATGAATTTATACTTGATATTTTTTTGTTATTTTTATTTTTATTTTTATTTTGATTATTTTTATTTTTATATTTATATTTTACATTCTTTTTTTTGTTGTATGTGTTGTTCATTTTGTGTGTTATTTAAATGTGCACATTGTTTGCATGTTGTTGTTGTTGTTGTTGTTGTTGTTGCTGCTGTTGTTGCTGTTGTTGCTTTGTAATATTTTTAATTTTGCGCAGGCAACGACATAAATCATTTTGTCGCGCATTGCAAAAATTCCAAAAGAGCAAGGCGAAAAAATTACAAAAAATTTTAAATTAGCTTACAACACACACACACACACACACAGAGCACACATACATTAAAAGAAAAAAGTAGAAAAAGAGATAGAATATATATATATATATATATATATACATGGAAATGGGGGCGACTTGGTGGTTCAAGTTGGGGCTGGAATTAAATTTTCATATGAAAAACTCAACTGAAAACAGCAACAATTTTCTGCGTGTGTGTTAAAACAAAGCCAAATAGAAAATTGGAGAGATGAAGTTGATTGTGATAGCAGCGCAGTGTGTTTTTTTTTTTTTTTTGGTATGGAAAATATGTAGTTCTGGTGAGGGTAGGTGGAGACGGGGGGGGGGGAAGAAAGTGGGCGCGCGCGCTGCTTAAAACTGAAATAAAACGAAACGAACGAACGAAAAAAGCAATTTTTAATTTTTCTACACAAAATGTGTTTGACGACAGACAGCAAAGGCGTCAAGCGGATGGTCTGGATGATGGAGGGGGGGTGATAGGAGGGGGTGTGCAGGGCGTATTGGTGGTACGGTACAGGCGTACAATCTGAGGGTTGGGCCCAAAGTTGGGAGGGGTAGACGTTTGCGCCTTGCAGTAGTCGCTGGCAAGTGATAAATCATTTCAACTGTCACTTTCGAAACACAATTTTATCTAAACACACACTTATACAGACACACACACACACACACATATATAGAGACAACAGTGGGATACACAGATACAGAACAGACGATGGCATTTTGGGGTTCAATTGTTGTTGTTGCTGTTGTTATTTCCTAGGGTGACTTCTATTTGTACATGTCCAAAAATTTTTGTCTATATGAAAAGATTTGTTGTTTTAACATAGTATGTGTGTGTGTGTGTGTTAATGTGTGTCATTGCATTTAAACTTTGTGCCTTCTGATAACAAAAACGCCACGTTGCATTCACATTTCTCCTCATCTCTTCCCTCACTCGGCTGCAACCAAAAGAGAGTCTAGCGCCATTTATCAGCACTTAAGTTGTTAGTTATGGGGGGAGAGGGCGGGAGGGCTGTGTACTGGGGCGGTGCCAACATGAGGGAAGTATTTTTTTTTTTTTTGGAAATCCATAAATAGCGGCAAACAGTAGCTATAGGAGAAGGGGGTAAGGGTATAGCCAAGCAAACATTCTTTTTTTTTTATATATTATATTTTTAAAAGAAAATTTCGTCTTTAATGTGACGGCTATTTAAATTGTCATAAAACAAACAAAGAAAACGAAAAATAATCATTGACAGCATAAAAGAAAACAAGGAAAAGTATTTAGAAAACTATTTTCATATATTTAATTTTATTTTATTTTCTGTTCCTGTTTTTTATTTTGTTTTGCTTTTTTGCTTTGTGTGGTTTAAGTTGTGGCGCGCACATTTGATGCTTTTAGTTTAAGTTGCTGCTGTTGTTGTTGTTGTTGTTGTTGGTGTTGTTAATTTATTGATTAAACATTGCATAATAAGTAGTAGCACCAGCAGCAACAACAACAACAACAACAGCAACAGCAACAACAACAACAACGTAAAGTACAACGATAACAAGAGGTAAAACAATAACAGTAAGAATAACGAGAAGAAACCTTTTTTATTGACTGGTGGCTTCGTCTCGCTACTCAATTCGCCTTCAATTCGCCACGCACATGTACACTCACACACACGCACGCACTCAAGCATTTATATGAGCACTACACATGCACATACACATATTCAGACAGTATTTCACTAGCGCCATCTCGCTTACACGCACACGCGACAGCTGCAGTAGCTAAGCTATGCCGCTGCCTTCTTACGATATAAGCACCCAGTGTGCTCAACTTACGATATACTTATGCTATACAAAGGGGAAATCGCTCACCGACAACGTTGAGTACGAGTACATTTATATACCCATACTAACAAACACATTATGTGTGTGTGTGTGTATGTAAATGAGTATGTGTAAGTGCCTGCTCATTCGTGTTTGGCTCATTTCATTGAGAGCGCTTCATCGTAGACTGTTTGGCTCGGGCTGCTATAGCTGTCGCTGCTTCTGCTGCTTCGTCGCTTCGTTTTATTTTTATTTTTATTTTTTTTGTTAACTATAAAAATGACAATAAAATTTTTAGTGTAAAGATTTATGTGCGAACAATTTGAGATTTTGTCTCTTTATTTGCTGAGCAGCAACTTAATTAATTTCTTTCTTTGATTTTTACAAATATTTAAATATCGAATTTCTTGTTCTCTAATTTGACTTGACTTGAACTGATTATTATTATTATTATTATTATTATTTTTCTTTTTTATATTTTACTCTCTTGCCATTTGTTTGGATTGAACAGGTGTGCATCATCTGTACGATTTAATATTTAATATATTTAATATGCCATTAACATACTTTTAAGTATATCATTTTCATTTATTTTGTTTCCAAAATAAACAGAATAGTACTGTAAATTGTCAACCCTCGATTGCAATTCCAAGGTGGGTTTCTTTTTTTCTGTTAGGATTAGATTGGTAGGTTGGAAGTGGGCTCGCAGAGGAGCACTCTCGCTCCCCTTATTTACACGATAAACACCCCACAAAAGTGTCCATAAAACGTGGCCATTACCGCCAAGAAAATTGCCCATTAAGAAAACGAAGCAGACGCCTGCTCTTCCATTTTGTGCTGCTGCTTCTTGCCGCTTGTTGCCGCTTCTTCTTGTTGCACTGGCCAAGTTAGAATTTAAATAAAGGTGCGTCGGCCTCGTTGAGCTTCAACAAAAAAAAAAAAAAAAAAGAAAACACCAAAAAAAATAGAAATCGCTGCTCTATAGATGGTGTGGGGGGGCGAGGGCTCTAAGATAAGGAGGTGGGCTGACAAGCAACCCCTGTGCCAAAAGGAAAACGCCTCTCCACTTGGACCAGTGTCTTCATTGTGCTTTAGAGCCAATAAACCAAATTATTATTAGCATCATTTTCATTCTTCTTAATTTTATTTTATGTGTTCTTCACATTTTCCTTTTCTTTTCTTTTTTTCGGGTACTACGTATTTCATTTAAAGTTTTATGCCCTTAAAGTGGTCGTTACAGGGGTCATGCTAAAGGGGGGGAGGGAATTCTAGAGCAAACCTGATAAGAATGAAGTCCAATGAAGGAGAATTCAGAGCTTAAGATAGTTGGACTTAGCGTCAGAAGCTTAAAGTGTTACACTTGTGGGCGCAACACCTGTCAGTCTGAAGAGACTTAACTGTATCGATGTTGATATATATATATGTGTGTGCGAGTGTGTGTGTGTGGGGCGGGGGTGGGGGCTAACATATTTAATGTTTCGTCAATATTGTTAGCAAATCTTCAAGTTGACAAGTGCCATAAAACACGCACTGCAATCAGTTAAGCTTCAGGCTTTAACAGCGGCTAGCAACATAGTTAAAGAACCTAACATAATGATATGATATAAGATACTATACTATGTACTATAACTCTATAACATTCTGTGTTGCATTTACTAATAAGCGGCTTTTCTAACTCTTTCAGGACGATGGTGTCGAAGAGAATGGTCCTCACCTGCCGATGCTCGCAATGCAGACGCCTCCCGGCGATTGTATTCCTCAGTCTTCCTTGGTAGTCCTGGTAAGTATAGCAGTTCTTTCTACAATTATTTTTCTTTTTTTTTACTATTCTTCGCTACTCTTTTATCGGCTTTATCTGTCTTCTGACCCAGCGAACAAGTGACGTCAATGTTTCCATTAGATTTCAATGATTTACAATATCAATTTGAGTTTTTGTTTTTCTTTTTTTGTTTTTTATTATTTTTTGTTTGTTTTTGTTTTTTTGTGAATTTAACCTGCCGCATGACAGTAGTGTGGCATTGTTTTTTTTTTGTTAGTTGGTTGGCTGTTCATGTGTGTGTGTGTGTGTGTGTGTGTGTTGCTGCTATCGCCGTCTAAAGAGAGATCCGTCGGCCAGATTGTGCCAAAGAGTTAACATTAATGGCAAAATACTAACAATGGCCGCTGCCTCACAGACCAGCGCAGTGGGTAATTTCTATAATGATATACGAACTTGCCACAGGCCACAAAAATGCCAAACAAAAGGCAGTCCACTCGGTTAGTCAGCCATATAGCCATATAGCCAGAGTTGGCCAACTGCTATGTCTTCTGCCATCGACCAACTGGGTAAATGGTAACTGGCAACAGGCAACTTGCAACTGGCAACTGGCAACTGGCAACATTGGCAACATTGGCAACATTGGCAACATTGGCAACGTCTATGCTATGATGCTGATAATGGCATTCAAAGCGTTGTGGCAGCCAAACAGATCAAACGGCCAATGGATCAGGATCAGAAACAGGCACTCAGAAAGTTAGACATCAGACAATGCGAATGCAACAGGCAACATCAATCCAAAGCCCAACATATTGCACTATGCAACAAAAGTTTTCAACACACTGAATATATAACATATATCTTTGATTTCTGCTATACATATATATATATATATGTGTATATAGTTTCCATATACTTTATCTGATCCTGTTCACTGAATATGTAATTCTTATATAAGTTGGTGGCACGATATCAAAATTTGTTTCATTCGTGAGTTGAAGTCAAATGAATGATTCGTGTATTTAAATCGAATATTTAATAGCAGATCTTTCATATATATATATATAGTATATATACGAGTGTAAAGTGTGTTATAAAATACTGATTTTGTTGGACAGTGTTAGTGTTGTTGTTTTGCAGGCACTTTGACTAGAGTTGTCCATGGGCAGAGCTCATGCTGGCAATACATGCCAATTACATGTAGCTTTCTTTCTAATATACAATTCCCCTCCCCCACCACCCTCCACCCTTGACACCTAAGTGCAATTGTATACGCTCCTCCACCGCTCCCCTCAATGTGTGTACTGGTCTATGCTGTAATCAAAATTCCAAGTGCCAGCAGGTTGCTCACTCGAGCAATTCGTTAAAGTCAATTTGCAAATCATTTTTCCATTGAAACTCAATCTACGTCCACGTGAAAATACCCAAAAGGAATGAACTTACGGCTTAGTCTCACTTCGGTCTCCATTCTCCATTCTCTAGTCTCTCTTCAGTTAGTTGCCTTTTTAGTTTCACATCCACATCCACATCCACATTCACATCCGCGTGGTTCCCTTTTTTTTTCTTGTTTTTTTTTTTTGCCGCATCGATAATAATGATTTTCTTTGAAATGCATACTTGAGCTGCGGCTTAGCCTCAACATCAGCGACAGCCCTAGCCTCGTCTTCTTCTTCTTCTTGTTGTTCGGCCTCAGCCTCGGCCTCGGTTTCGGCCTCGTGGCTTTAGCTATGGCTATGGATGTGGCTTAAGTTAAAAAAAAAAAAACTTAAAAAACTGACAGACAACTTTGTGTGCGCTGCAGCTCGCCCCCCCCTCAACCCCTTGGGCCGTCGCTTTTCTCATTCTTTAAACTTCGATGGCTTCGAACGTGGTGTAATAATACTAAATTGTTGCTGATTATCCTTTTGGCGGTTCGCCTTTGGATATATATTCTTGACTTGGGCACCGACTTTGTTTTGGAGTCTGTTTCGGGCTCTTTTGCATATGCTGTCTCTGACTTTGTTGTTGTTTTTTTTTGCTCGTGTTGTTGCCATTGTTGTTGCTTTTGGTTTTGCTTGCTTGATGCTTGAAAATGGCGTCACAGTCAGTGAACAACAACTGCACCAAGCAACACAAGCAACACAAGCAACAAGCAACACAAGCACCGAAGAGCAACACACAGTGAAGCTTGAGTTTTGGGGTAATTGGTCTGGTGCTTGGTGCATCTTCATCTCTATTTCTGTTGGAGCTCCGCCTCGTTTTCATCGTCTTCAGTCTACAGTCTACAAAGTCTTCAGTCTACAGTCTACAGTCTCTGTACTTGGGCTAGAGTTGTGTAAATGTTGGCTTGATTTTGAAAGAAATCAAGCAAAAATCAAAGCCCAAGCCGCCAAGCCGCCAAGCCGCCAAAACTACTCGACTGTAGTGCTGGTTGGACTGACCCTAAACGATGAAAATACTGAAGAATTGTACAACTGAAGCATTGAACAACGGAACAACTGAAGAAGTGAAGAAGTGAACGATTTAACGGCTGGACGACTTGAGAAGAGAAGCAAGAGCCGATTGCCAGGTTGGGGTCCCACTTCAATAGTCACATAAATAGATTTGGCATCGTGGCTCAGTTTGTTACTCTTTGGTCAAGCAGGCACTGGCCGGAATTGGAATTGGAAAATCTTGTGGTCCGTTGGCCATTCTACGGGATTTTTTTTTAGGTGCTTCATTTTTATGTTTCACTTGGCCGCTTTGTCGGCACTTGAACCGACTCTTACTTCTACACTTACTACACGTTTTTCGCCGAAAAAAAACTTCTCTGTTGCACCTTAGTAATTACCGTTAAGTCTTCTCTATGCTAGCCAAGTCACAAACCACTCTAAATGCAATGTCTTTGACAATTGTCAACTTTTGCCAGACTCAAGGCTGAGCTTCAACTTTGCCGTCTGCAAATTAATTGCTTCCAGGCCCAAAGTAAGTGATGACTTAAGAGAACAGATCCCAGAAATCTATAAGGCTATAGTATAAGTCTAGGCCTAGTCCCACAACTTGTTCAAGTCGACGGGGCCAAAACAAATTTTGCATACCAAATTCTGTTGTTGTTTCTCTTGTTGTTACTCTTTTTTTATTTTTTGTCTCTGTTTTTTTTGTTATTTTCTGTTTGTTTTTTGTTTTTTTGCGCTTGGCGAAGTTTGTCGAAGTTGCACTTTGCATTTTAACGTCGACGTCGACGTCGACAACTTCCAGTAAAATCAATTAACAAACAATAAACGTTTGTTGGCCAAGCCAGACACGTATTTTATTTAAGTATCTAGAATATTAAAATGGGATCAGACACGACCTGTTGTTGTTGTTGTTGTTGTTGCTGTTGTTTTTGTTGCTTGCCAGTTTCGTTTCGTTTTGAGTTTAAGCGCGGGCGGGCAGAGTGACAGCAATAGCGAGAAAGAGACAAGGAGAGAGAGAGGGAATGAGTGACAAAAATTGAAGCAGTGCGTCGGCGACATTCATTGAAACGTTTTTGGAATATTTGAGAGGCTTCACACCGCTGCGGCATCAGCATTGGCTTTTTGTTGGAGAATTGAGAATTGAGTTTGGGTTTGCTTTCTTTGCAACAGTTGCGGCTTGCAACAAAACAGTCAAAAGATGCGAGTATTCTTTTTTTTCTTCTACTTTTTTGTTGGCTTGCAATGCCTCAGTGTTTGGGTTAAGTTCAGTTGAGTTAAACCGAGTTGAGCATAGTGGACAGCTGCAACTGATGGGGCACAAACAGTGAGGCGGGCTCAATCTGTGGCTGTGTCGCTGTGTTGGCTGTGCCAAGCTCTTGGTGAGAACCACAATCCATGCAGCACGTAAAAGAGCCAAGAACCAAGAACCAAGAGCTGAAAGCTGAAAGCCACCCAGCGACCGCCGACAGTCGCCATATCAACCTAAGACGATTATTTATGAACTGCGGGCCTAGCATGGCAATGCCAGACCGGGAGACACTGTGTCGCATTGGACAGTAATGGCCGCTGCAGGACACTGACATCGACACCAGCACCTCGACCAATACTACTACATATGTACATGTATATATGTATACATGTGCAGTAAATGCGTGTTCGATGAATGAGCAAGAAGTGAGACATTCTATGGGATGCATTTGGTTGGAACGTTCACTTCACAATATACTCTTAGCCATGTTATTACAAAGTGGCTAAATGACTACCACAGAGTTGAACTTATTAACCAGATATGAGCTCTATACTATCCTCTCCTATCTATACTGACCAATGATCGATGATTATCACGCAACTCTTACCAACTTCAAGCTGCTTTTTTGGCTATATTTCTGCAGAGATCAGATATGGTTTCAAGCCCTTAAACTGTGGCTCTAGCCAAGCTTCTGCTGTCTTGTATACATCTGCTGTATATGCTGAAGTCATAAAAAATATAAGCAACAGCTAATGGCCAATGTTCTCGTTAAGGTTTCTGCCAAAACTAAGCGAAATTTTTATCAAAAACAAAATAATAAAAAATTAACGCAGAGAGTTAGACTGCAGAGACTCGTGTGTTCATAGGATTGAATAAATTTTAGGTAAGCTCAGTTTAAATTTGCATAATTCCCCAAGCTTAAAATGATTATACCTATATACATATATATATATATATATACCTATATGTATATGGGAATACACAGGGGGAAGCCACGACAACTATAAAAAGCTATAACAAAATTTTAATTTGCGTGTCAAAATGTTGCAAAAAACAAATTCAAAAATAGTTAAAAAAAAAAGTTTTAATATATGTAATGGGTTTGCCTTTTAAAGGGACTTCGTTTGTTTTTAAATTTTTTGTTTTTATTTCTTCTGGATTTTTGTTTTTATTGCTATAACGATTTGCTGCATTTGATTTGCTCCAAATATTTTGGGTTCACACTTCGGGCCCGTTACGGGAGGTTTCATACGTTTTGATTGATTGCCGCATACCCTGATCCGCACAAGGCACAATGCGTGCGAGAGTGTGTGAATATATATCATATTTTTATAGTCCAACAACAACAACAACAACAACAACAATGAGAAAAAAAAGGAGAAGATGAGCAACAACAACAACAACAACAACAATTTGCGGCCAAAGTCCGCACGAAAATTTAAAACATTTGTCAGATTCGAGTCTCTTTTTCTCGCTCTGTCTCACTCGCTCTCGCTCTATTTGTATATTTCTGTTTCTTTTTAAAAATATGAGAAGATTTATTGTCTTCCGTTTTTGAATTTTGAGGCATGAGAAAGTTTTGAATGCCAGCGACTTTAACTTGTTGAGAAAGATAATACAGTTCTCTTATTCTCTTTGTTTTTTTGGACCTAAACTGAGGACTTGATTATTTAAAAGTTTGTTATATATGTTCTGCTGATGGCATTAATTAAATTAGAGTGAAAGGTAGGCGTTAAGGTTTCAGAATATTATATATATATATATAGCTTTAAGTCTTCTTCTTTGTTTGATGCATATTTAATTTATTTTTATAAATTATTCTCTCTTTCTTCTTGCAGATAATTTTGGAACGAGTGCAAGCGGTAAGCTTTCTATTTAAAATACTATTTACATTAATACTATATAAATATAAGTATGTATAAGTGTATATGTGTGTATGTGTATATGTTAGCCGTCAACCAATGAAAAGTTTCTTGACCAAAAACTCACGCCCAGCGGCAGCAAAATGGTCAAAAAAATTACGATCCCCCCAACTGAAAAAGTTCGACCAATAACAAAAACAACAATGAAAGCAAAAAAAAAAAACAAAAAAAAAAATAGCATATAAAAGCATATAGAAGAAGAATCTGCAACATAGCGTAACGCTCTCTCTAAAATGAACACAACTGAACAGAAATGAACCAAAGTGAACTAAACTGAACTGAAGTGAACAGAAAATTGTATGGCTTGTGACTTGCTGGGCACCTTTTGATGCGCCCTTCATTTAGTATTTGACAGGACCCATAATTATAAACGGGCATAACCCATCATCAGCATCAGCATCAGCAGCAGCAGCAGCAGCAGCAGCAGCATCAGTCTTATAGTGAAGGAAAGAGAAAGGTAGTGAAAGAGAGTGAGAGAGAAAGAGGAAGGGAACAACTAAATGCTGGGGCTATATAAATTTTCTGATTAAGAGCCATCTTATCATTATTATAGACTGTGCGCACGATCTGTCCCTCTGCTTTGCCTTTGTCTTGCCTTGCCTTGCCTTGCCTTGCCTTGCCTTGCGTTGCGTTGCGTTGTATTGGCCCTTCTGGCTGACTGTGACTGGGATGGGATGGGGTAAAAGAAAAAAAAAAAGTTAAGTAAAGTAAAATGAAATACCGATACGCACACACACACACACACACACACACTCAGGCAGACACACACTTTTCAAGATGTAGCCGTGCGTGAGTGTATAGGCCTTTGCTTTTGGCTGCCTGTCTGTATGGTCTTGCTTTTGCTCCCTTGCCCCCCTCCCCATATCCACGTTAAAGGCATTATAGGGATTTAGTTTTTGGGATTTCGATTTCGATTTCTCACACACAAGCCACGGAACCGTAGAGGGCCCAAAAAAAGAAAGATATAAGAAATGTGTAGAACATATTGTTACTTGGGTTTCATTTGGTTTCGTTTCCGAAGATTTCCTGTGAAATACTTTAAGCCCCGGCCCTGGGCATGCCGAAAACAAGTATCAGCATAAGATTGTGACTGGAACTGAGACGAAGTCACAGTCACAGTCATACACGGTCTGACTGCGAGTTGGAGTCAGAGTCAGAGTCAGAGTCAGAGTCAGCGTCGGAGTTGGAGTCGGAGTCAAAGTCGGAGGCAAAGACCGATATATCCAGTAGAAGTATAAGAATTGAGGCCTGCGTTTCGCTTGTTTCGGTTACACTCTCCATTCCATTTGATTCTGGATTGTACTCTGTTCTGTTCTGTTCTGCTCTGTTGTGTTTTGTTGTATTTTGGGTTAAACATACTTGAAATTCTTGTTTCAAGTTAGCAGCATGGGCAATGGTAGGGGCTGCGGCTGGGGTAGGGGCAGCGGTATCGTTGCCAGCGACCGTGTGTGTGTGTAATTTAATACGCTTTCGAAATTAAGAAAAATATTTATATACATATATATATTTATATATATATATATAAATGTGTCTGTATATCTCGGTATGTTTCGTAGGCATGAAAGGTCAAATCGAATGATTTAAATTTGGAATTAGTATGGCCGCATCGAGCCACATAAATAACAACGGGAACACCAACAAAACCAACAACAACAGCAACAACAACAACGCCATCAGCATTAACAACTACCACAGTAAGAATAGTATCTTCTAAAGTCTCTGCGGCTAAGTTTGGGGCAACTTCTAAGGATATATTTCATTATTATTAGACAGTTGCTCAGCTCCAGTGACAATCGCAGCTGAGTATTACTAGGCAGTTCATTGATATCTGTTCAAAGTCTTTCTTTGCCCCTCACAAAAAGCAAATAGGAGAATAATGATTAACTGTATAAGCATATACAATCTTATAGAGTATATATATACCTGATCAGCAGTAGTGGTCTAGCCGATCTGTGCTATTCTTTTGCTATAAATTCCACCAAAATTGAATTATTATATGCTGCTGCAAATCGCTTCCATTATGCAGCGCAGGGAGGGGGTTAAAAGCAGTGCGCAACAACTTACAGTGCGTACAGCAAGGCGTGTATATATAAGGATATATCAGTATGTGTATTGCATGTTATTAACTATAATTTGCATATTATAAGGTTTATATCTGAAAAAGATTTATTTATGTTATTTAATTTTTTCGTGTTGTTCTATTCTCTATTTCGTTTTGTTTTCTACTTTAATTTGTATTGTGCTATGTCTTTTCATGTTTCATGCCACATTTCCTTTAAGTTTGCCTACTTTTCTTTTCCATCTTTTCCCTTCTTTTCCTATCTAGTAGAAAAACATTACCCCATCGAGCGCAGTACAAAACGTTTCGCAATTTTCTGTTCAAAGATTTTCACATACAGACCGCAATGTCATGACGCGGGGAGGGTAGAGAGGACAGGAGAAGCTACGTTGTTGTCTTCGTGTCGTGACTGATGCGTTATAATTTTCATGCTGTTAAAAAAAGCAGAAAAAAACTAAAAAAAAAACACCAGTAACAAGCATAACAGCCATGTTGCTGTACTGTGGGGTCTCGCCTTCAGTTTTTTCTTTTCTGCTGCTGCAATTTTCAAGTCAAAACTCAACGGCAGACGTTTAAATTTGTTGCTGTTGTTGTTGTTGGTGTTTTTCGCTTGTGCTAAACGAAATTACACGTTTATGAATTACTTAAAATTATTTGAAAATAATCATATGTACGTAATAAGTATTAGCATATAAAGTTCAGGCTAGTATCTCTTTCCATAGGGGCAAATTAAGTCTGAAAAGCAGCTGAAACTCAACACGAATCGCAGGCAATTAAAGTGAGGCAATTGGAACAGTTTGAGCCAATATGTAATTATATGTAACTATAGCTTATAGAATTGGTATAATTGTGAATATATATTCCAATACCATAACTGCAATATATATATATATTTATAATTATATACAATTATAAATCAAATATGTTTATTAGGAAATTTATTTGTAAACAAATTTATTTAATTCGAAGATTGCTTATACCAAGCCTCAGATCGTTTCAAAGTTTAGCATAATATGTAGAAACTTAATCCGCTAACAGAGGCCATATTTATTTAGCCAAGAATTTCAGTTAGTACTAGTCTAATCTGCGAGTGTGTGCATCAGTTGGCCAAATGACCAAATGACCAGATACTAACATATAAATCTACTGTAGGTAGTGTCGTGTGGTCCGTGCTGTATCTCGGATGAGATATATATGTGTGTGTGTGTGTGTATATAGTGTAGAGCAATCACAGTTGAAAAGTAAGTTGAAGGCTTCAGCTTACCCTTATCTGAGGCAACACACCATGGGGAGAGACGTAGAGAACACCCAAAAAACAAATTAAACGCGTTTCCATTAATCTTTTAACTTCTGAAACGCACATTATCATATATATATGTATGAGTATGAGTATGAGTATGAGTATGAGTATGAGGACTGAGGACAAACCTGGCTAAAACACCAACACCAACAGCTACAGCTACAGCTACAGGTAAGAGAGACGCTAGGAGGCAGGCACAGTCATCTTTGGTGGCTCTACCGGCTGAGGTGAGATGCATTTCAACATGTCTCATAAATTCGTGCGGATTGAGCGCAAAGCGCACAAAAATCTTGTCCACAGACGTCGTCTGTGGATTTGCATAAACTCCATGAGCGTTGCCCAGGAGGAGATTTCAATGTGTATTTTTGTATATATATATATTGATGTATATATGTATGTGTGTGAATTGTAGCAGTCAAAAGTCCATATACATAATATTGCATATACTTGTATATATATTGCATGAAATGCGTTCATAAATTTGCCAAATTTGACAATTATGCGTATTAATAATAAATAAAATTGACAATAATTGAATTTGAATAATTTGATTTTGCATATGTAAAGGGAAGGCAAACTAAAACACAGACAGACAGTCGGATGAAGAGTGTGGTAGGGGGAGGCAGACTGTTGGGAGGGCCATATACGGCTAATCTGCATATAAGGCGGTTTCTCTGACAGCTTTTGACTGTTGTCTTTTAGGGTTTAAAGTATTTTTTTTTATTTTTTATATTTTTGACTTATATGTGTGTGTATGGTAGGCGTGAAAACATATGTTGGCTTTGCCCCTGCCTTTTCTTTTTTTTTTTATTTATTTTTTTTGTAACTCTTTCACTGCTGTTGCTGCCATTAACGCTCGGAATTTTAATAAACTTTTGAGTAATTTGGGCGTTTTTTTGTTTTGTTTTTTTGCTTTTGTTGTAGTTGCTTTTTTTGTGTGTCATTTTTAAAGTGCGCAAAACATAATACAGCAAAAAAAGATATACAACAAGCACAAGATTCTGAGCAAAAGAGTCTGAGAACAGAAAATATCTCAAAGATACAAAAAATTCTGTATAAAAATAATAAAACATGAGTTTGTTGCAGCAACCCACAGCAACAGTAACAAGTCCTGAACAGCACTATTATTATAACTATTATTATTATTACTATTATTATTATTATTATATGTTACAAGCAAAACAATGCAACTGCTGCCTTTAACACGGCCAACAGAGGCAGGCTAAAAAAAGTTGCAGCGCATCACACAAAATTGCCATAAAAAATATATACACACATACACATATATATAAATATAGACACACACACATATATATATATATATATAGCTGGTAAACTGGTCAAGCTAAAGCTAAAGCTACTTTTGTGTTAATACCTCAAAACGGTTTAAGTCTTTTTTTGTTTTTTTTCTTGTGCATTTTTGTGGCAGCCTCCTGCTTTGAGCCTAAAAGGCGTAAAAATGGCTACAAAATTGCTATTGACTTTGGCTTTTTGCACACATATATATATGTGTATGTGTATATGTATGTGTATTTGCCGGCCATATGCCACAGACTTGGATAAACTCCTCTTTTGCCTCTTGTTGCTATTGTTGTCCACTATTTGCCGTTTTATGACGTTGTGCGATTGGTGATCCATCATAATTTTGAGGTCTCACATAATTTTGCTGTTTTTCGCACATGAAAATCGTTAGGGAAACTGGAAACATTTAACTATATAATGTTCGATGGTAAATTGGTTATGAAAAATAATGGACTACAACCACAACGAGCACTTTTGCCACATAAAAGGGCTATAAGAGACCGGTGGAAAAAGGATTCCATAATGATGCAAAAAGGAGCATAATATTATTCATATTTCTACCATATAGAGAGGTGTTAAATCAGTTTAATCAATTACTATGTTGTATGGGAACAATTCTTTTATAAGCAATGCAAATCAATGTGATTAAGAGAGAGTTGCTGAGTTACTGAGAGTTGTTAAGAGAGCGCGAGAGCTACGCGAAGCTCATCAATAAGCCAGGCGCCGTGCAATTTTTCATCATTTAATTAAGTCATATGGCAAACACTTTAAGCTATATTAATTTGTTGATCGTCTAAAAGTAATAGCTAGTCATAATTATTAGCTAGTGGCAGTTTTAGTTAGAGCAACAGTAGCGATAAGTGTAGAGAGAGAGACAGTGGAGTAGAAAGATGTACGACAAATCTGAGCTTTAAATTAATTACCGATGTTTATCTTTCACGTAGTATTCAATAAAAGTTTTCATAAGCTTGAAGCTTGCATAAATCATTACAGGGTCACTTGTGTGTGTTTCTCTGTGTGTGTGTGTTAAAGTGTGTGGATGAGTGCGGCTTGTGTTGGCTAATAAGCGCGAGATCGAGCCAACAGCAGCAGCACCTTGGAGGTCTCAGCTTGGCTAGTAGTTAACATAAGTGTTTGTTGTTGCTTGCTTGCTGTTTAGCCACCCACTTCACAAGCAACAGCAACAACAGCAGCAACAACAATAATGACAATGATGAAAATGAAGACGGAGACGCCCCTTTTGAAGCTTTTGTCATGTGTGAGCTGTGAGCTGTGAGCTGTATGCCTGGCTCTGGGGGGGCACTCAAGTGGCCAAGCTGGGGCTGGTAATGAAGGCTAAGAGTTGAAGCGCTCAACTTCTATGGCCACACTTAAGGGGCATAGCTTTGAAGTGTTTGCATTTCTTGAGTTGTTGGTTGTTCGTTGTTGGTTGTTGGTTGTTGGGCTGCAGCTCTTGGCCAGAAAAGCAGCTAGCTGTTTTGGTTGTGTGACAAAGCAGTAAGATGCCAGGATGCCACCCAGGGCGTCTGCTGATTTCACTTGACATGTTTTTGAATTCAATTAAACGCCTCAAGTTGTGAGCAAAACTTATAGCGCAAGCGTGGGCCATGCCTCAATTGCCATGTTGTTGCCGTTGTTGTTGCTGTTGTTGCTGTTGCAAGCTACTCGTTGTTGCTGGCTGCTGTTTATTATTATTAAAAGCAAAACTCAATTAGTCGGCTCCAGACCAGTACCATAGCACCATTCGCACACTCGTACACTCGCACACTCGCACACTCGAAAGGCGTTGAGCTGGTGGATGAGAGTATGAGGTGGTGCCTCCGCAGGTTTATGTGAGCTTAAGCAGACTTCCGCCATGTTCGAGGGGGCTGTGGCCATTGGAAAATGATTGACAGACGATTGGCATGATTTTGTATAAACAAATGCCTCAAGTCGAATGCCGCAAAAATTGTTATTTTAAATGGAAAACTCACACACACATAGACACACACACACACTCGTCTACACCTAGCATGGTAATTGAAAGTTAGGCGTTTGGTTTTCATTTGGTATAAAGCAGCCAAACAGAAAGAAAAAAAAAGTTTATTTTAAAACTAATTAAACACTGATTTTCTTCATGGCTGCCATGATTCAATTCAGCTGCCACTGTGGCATGCCTCTTGCCTATATATCAGACACACATATATCCATAGAGTCAAGTGCTCATCGTTTCGTATATTTCAATATGCTTTTTGTTATTTGTTCTTTTTCTTCTTCAAGCCCAAAAACAAAAGTAAAAAATAATTTTCCTTTTCTATAACAATTTCAGAGCAATTTGTTTGTTTTCTTTTCCCTAAATGAAAACAGCATGTAAAAGTGAATTTTACTATTGAAAATGCATTTATTGCACACATAATTCTATTTATTATCTTTAATAAGTTTAATTTTACCACTAATATATAACTTATGCTGCTAATTACTAGCTAAAATCAGTCAAATCTGTAGAAATAAAACTGCCAACAATTCACTTTCTGCAGGAGAAGAAATGCAAGAGCTCAGCGTGAGATCTATATAGATATATATAAATATATTACTGGTATTCAGTTTTAAATACTTATTATTATAGATATAATTATTATATTATATTATTAATATATAATAATTATATTTTATATTATAATTATCATATATTTGGTAGATTTGAGTAGTTTTGCTGAGGTTAGAAATTGAATTATTTAGCAGCTGTTTGAGAGTTTTCCATTTAAGCCATTTATAATATTTATAAGTAGTCAGCCAGCAATTTTGTCAGGCTTCTCATACAGTTGGGCAAACATGTTGCAGCTCCTTGGATGCCTTTGCCTCTGATTCTGGCTAGAACTATAGCTCCAAGTGCGACTGCTACAGTTTGGTTGACGGTTTAAGGACGACGAAGTAAGGACGTGGGTGGTTTATCAGTGGGTTGCCTTAGTTCTGTTCTCTACTCTATACTATATACTATATTCTATTTTTCTTTTTATTTATTTTGTTAATATGTATTGCTATGTGTGTGTGTGTGGGTGTGTAAGAAAAGCCAGCAGGAAACTAAAAATGTTTTGTATGTCCGTATAAAAGAAAAATCGCAAAATTTACTGCAAATTGGAATTTTGCGCAATTGTAGAAAAAAATTGTGGCAAACTGAGGGCGCAACCAACTAACCAGCAGACCAACAGACCAAACGAACAACCAACCAAACATTCAGCCAGTCAGCCAACCAATGGTGGCAACTGTAGCTAAGATTTTCCTTTGTTGCGAAATGAGGTGTGGGTTGGTGGGGTGGGGTATGGTGTGGGAGAGGAAATAGGGAATAGCTAGAGTTTGGTTGCAATAATAACAACATACGTCTGTCCGTCAGTCTGTCTGTCTGTTTGGGCTAAAGACGTGGTTGCTCTTGCATCCTTTTGTGCTTCGTCCTGCTGCTGGTGCTGCTGCTGCTGCTGCTCCTACCCTACGCCGACACTTTAAGCCAATAATAAATAAAAATGCTTGTTACGGCGCCACCCAAGTTTACCCCCAAAGCGCCAGCACCAGCAGAGGGGCAGACAGCCGACAGACGAAAGACGACAGCCGACGGCAGCATCGAATATATTTGCTCAAATACAAACTACTAGAGTGTATAGGTTAGGAGCAATAGGGACGCACTTGGACGCTTGGACAGACTTGATACCATAAAGTTGCCAAAGTTATAATGAAAATTAATTAAGTTTTGCGCTGCGCTTAACATTTCAATTAAAAAAAATTAAAAAAAAAATACGCGCTTTATCGTCTCGCATAGTGAGTTCTACAACAGAAAGCACTTTGGTGCACAGACTCCTCCCCCTACTTCTCCCATATGGAGAGCCATGCAGATGTGCCTCACACTATTTCTACAAAATTTGTGTTGCACTAGTGTGTGCCGCTCAAGTGCCACAAGTGCCACAAGTGCTTTTGCACATCGTTATTATAACAATAATAAGTAGCAATAACAACAACAATCGAAACAACAACAACAACAACAAGAAGAAGAAGCGAAACAACTGTGTAACTATGAAGCTCTTCGGCAAAAGATTAATTGTGTGTTTGGGTTTGTCAGATAGCTGCCACAAAGTGAATGTAAAATTGGAGCATACAGCCAAAGAAATGATTTTGATTTCAGACTTAAGCAACGTGCAACGTGTAACGTGCAACGCGCAACTCGCAACTCGCATCGAGCCATCGTGGAAGCAGCCACAAAAGTCAAGAGTAAAGAGTCAATGGCGCAAAGTGCAATCCACTTGAAGGAATTTACATATCAGCAGCAGATACCGACGGCACCAGCTATACTCCTCCTTCTCTCTACTTCTCTACTATATTCTATACCCCCACCACAGTTCTACTCGATTGACTCGAACTCGGTAACTGGGCTCTGCCTCAATGTTGCAGCCAAATGCATTAATCAATTTCATGTTTTCTTAAGTGCGCGCCGGGCGCGATTTGAGTGCTCCTCCAAAGATGCTTCGATGCTTCGATGCTGATGCCAAATGCTGCCACCAGCAGCAGCAGCAGCAGCAACAGCAACAGCAACAGCAACAGCAAAAGCACCAACACCATCAGCTCCATCTGCGTCTGGGGACGCTTTACGTATGAGTGGAATAATCAATTTCGAGGATCATAAACAACTTTTAATGAAGTTGTTAAGTGCCAGCAGCTAGTTGCTCAATGCGCTCTTTGCCTAAAATACCCTGCCTACCTCGTCTGTCCCGCCCGTCTGTCCAGCGATAAGCATTCCAAAGAGCAACTGCATCCATAATGGACTCCAACAGACTGGCGGACCAGTCAGTCGCATTGCCGTCTGACCCGCCAACTCACTCTGACCATGGCCAAAAAAGCCACCACAATCACGCATTTCCATAATTGCTAAATTATGCAGACCCATTCACTGGAGAATCACAGAGCTTAGTGGCAACCAGCAAAGCTTACCACATCAACTCCAACAAGTGTGTGCCTTTTGGAGAACTTCTTTTGTTTGATTGTGATTCTTCTTCTACTTTTTCCTACATTTTATTATGTTTCTGGTAAATTAATTTTACAACATTTAATGCATTCGCTTTGGGATGTGTCCATGGAATGGCAGCATTTGTCATCTAACAACATTCTGAGTAGCATTAAGATACCTTCACTCATTGCTCAATATTAACTAACAGATGCAACATTGTTGCAACAATTCTTCTACTCAGGAAATCCCATTTATACAGCGATTTTCATGTAAAGAGAGATTTTCTTTCAATTTCTGTTTTTATGTGAACTCAAATACGATTTACATATCTTAAATTGCTTTACTTTGAGTATATATATGTGATATAGGGTATTAAATATTCGTTTCATTTGTTTACCAACAACATTTGTTTTATGGTTATGTTTAGAAAATGAAGCACCACTCGACCAGTTGACCAGTCGACGTACGTCTTCATTCGGCGACTAAATTAATCAAAATGAACTTCCGGTTTACGCAAAATGGCGTGAAGTATATCGCCATCAGTGTGTCTGTGTGAGTGTGTGTGTGTGTGTGTGTGTGTGTGTTAAGCATCTGCTACTGTGAAATCTTTTAGTGCTGTTGGTGTAAATTAATGAATGAGTTAACTGAAAAATTAATGAAAAGCCAGCAGGTAAAAGAAATGTGAAGAAAGAGCCAAGGCAATGGCCAATAGCCAAGGCAAAGGTGTTATGCGAAAGATAAAACATGGAAAATTTATGAAGCAACCAAATATGTTGGAAAGAGGAACTTGCTGTCATTGCCACCAACTTAGACATAGCCATAGACGCACTATGTTTGGTGTTGGGAAATATTTGTTTTGGCACACAGAGTTTTCCTCTCAGCTCTTTGCCTCTTCCTTGATATCAAACGTAGCAGCAGCGTTCGGTGCGTGAAATTATGCAATACGATTACCAGTAAGACAGTATTAGACTGGCTAAGTCTGCAGCTAGATGGTAGATGTTATAGTATGGTATGGTATGGTATGGTATGGTATGGTATGGTATATGTGGACAGTTTGGGGATGAGTAGATAGTAGATAGGAAAATGTTTGTATGGACCTGGTTTATATTGTTTGCATATGCTTAGTGCTTAGTTGTTGGTGCTTAGCCCATTTGGGGCTTCCTGTTTGAGGCAGTTTGAGGCAGATGAAGAAGGCATTTGAGTTACTTAAGTGTAACTAAAACTTTAAGTAAACACACAAATAACATACATAATATTAAACAAAAATATACAAATGATCTTTGTAATAATAATAATAATAATAATAATAATAATCATGATGATGATAATGATGATAAAGCAAAAGGAAAACAATAAATGCAAAGCGGAAATGTTCAGTGTGGGAGTTGGGGCTAAAACTGCTTCGACTGGGGTTGTTACTGTTAGTGTTGGTGTTGGTGTTGCCCAAGCAAACAAAGTATATATATAAAAGCCCTAGAAAATTTAAATTAACCAAAAATTATGCATGAACATTACCAAAAAGCCAAAGCTTAAGCCAAAACCGAACACTGCCTATGACAAATATTAATATTGTTTATAAACCACAAAAAGTAAACAAAAGCAGGAGGAGGTGACTTGGGGCAGCCACAAACAATGTCATCCAAATGATTATCATTAGATTTAAGCCAAGTATGCCAAGTGCAAAATGAAGTAAACTTATTTTATATTCACTTGACAAACAGTCATAAAACATAACCCAAAGATTAGGAGCAGTAGAAAGTAAATACATTGGGATACTCTAATGTTTAAGTTTAAGTTGCAATTTAGAAAATAGAAAATAATGTAGCAATATTGATAACTAAATGTTATGCTTTCTATCTCTTTTGCACAGGTGATGCCAGTAATGCCAGCATAGGCAGTGGCGAGGGAACCGGCGAGGAGGATGACGATGCGAGCGGCAAAAAGAACCAAAAGAAACGTGGCATTTTTCCAAAAGTAGCAACAAATATATTGAGAGCGTGGCTGTTTCAGCATTTAACGGTAAGTTTCTTATCCTAATTTTAATCTTAATACACACACCGATCAGTTATATATATATATATACATATACGAGTATTTGTGGCCAACCCCTTTTCACTGACATTATTGTTATTTGTTGTCTGCGATAAGCAGTTAACCAGGCCCAAGTCGATAAGATTACCATAACCAATAAACGTGATGGTGCCAGTGGGTGTGGCTACCCACTTATACAGTGTTAGCGATAATTAAAGGCGCCACTCTAACTGCATATAGGATAAGTTGATACTATATAGAGTAATCTCTATGAATATCTATATTATCTACCAAAGATATCTCTGTTGATAAGAGCAGAATCAAACCATGAGAAATTTAGGTTAATCAGTGCTTGCACACTTAGTAAATTGCACACTAAACTGATACACATACTTATCAAAGGCACTGTGACTGTCTCAGCCTACAATAACCTCAACATTTAAGGAGCCATTTTCGTGGACAGCTTCTTAAATTGGTAAGAGCTGTGAGTAGTAACTGTTTCTATGTGTGCTCGTTGCCTGGTCATCGCGTCCAATTAGATTACCATTTGGGCCAGTAAAAGGCTTTAGATAAATAGCATTTGGGCTATTCTAAAATGTACTATACAACTCGTAAAATAAAACCAAATGGCAATGGGCACAACTATTGAACGAAACCTGGTCAAAACCAAAACCGAAAACCAAATCAAAGTTCAAACTGTAAAAACTTTTGCTTAGTCGGAAGTCAATGCCAAAACGGATGTGTAATACAAATAAACAGATTTGTTATGCGTCACTTTATGTTAAGCAGAAGGATGTAGAAGTATCGTAAAAGAGTTTAGCTCAAAGGATATCCAAGGGTTATACAGCCAGTCAAAGCCCAGCAACTTGAGCATAAAAGAACACATAGAAAAAGTGTATAAAAAACTAAAATAGAAAAAAAAGAAAACACAAAAACTATTAGATTTTATGCGCTATGGTCAAACGGCTGTTAAGCAAGCTCAAACTGCTTTTGGCCGTTACATTTTGGCCACTTATTTCCAACAGTTGCTGCTGCTTTTGCCACAGCTTCTGCTGCGTATGTAGAATGATAAAAATCTTAATGGAATCGTCTGTAAAAGTGTGTATGCAAGTCTGTCTCTATCTGTGTGTGTGTGTGTGTGTCAGTTTTGTGGACATAGCTAACGATGGAAGAAAGGCGGCTGCAAAATGACCAATGCTCAGCATAGTTCAAGACCCAAAGGCAAAGGCAAAGGCAAAGGCAGCCCATTGCGATAAGCAAACAAATCGGAAATTAAAGTTGAAGCTACTCCTGGAATGTTTATCTACTCTGCTTCCATATCTGAATGGTCCCCATATAGTCCTGTATGGTCCTGACGCAGTTTTAAAATAGCTCCCCAACCCGCCAGCCAGCCAGCCAGCCAGCAGGCCAGCAAAAAGAAAAAAGAAGAAGCAACACACAGAGCAACCACCCCCAAGCTAGCGCCTACCCTCTGACATTGATCGATTGCCGTTTAAATCAGCGCATCACTCATGTTTACTCAGCCAGGGCAAATCCTCCGTAAGCAAAGGCGGAGTCTAAGGCGATGGCAACGGAGTTGGCAATGGCGAAGGCATCGATTAAATTCTCTGGTACGGTGTCGCCATCAGCGATTTTGGCTTGATTCTTATAGCCGCAGTCTGCATTGTCTGCATATCCTTGACTGATTTTTTCTATTGTTGTTGTTGCTGTTTTTTTTCTTCTTGTTTATTTTCTTATGCCGACTTAATGCTATTAACAGTTTGGGCACATTAGGGAAATTGTTTTCATTCGACATGCGTTCATTTTGTTCATTTTTGAAACTTAAATTTGTATTCAAAGCCGCATTCGTATATATATATATATATATATACAGTATATATATATATATACGATACGATATAATGCAAATGCAGCTAATGGTTAGCAATTTGATTTATCACCAGATTGATTCCATTGGCATAATTAACAGTTTCCCTCCAGTCTGTGGGTGCCAAGTGAAACTCGATGCCAACTCGTCAAAATCCAAGCCAAATGGTGAACCATTGGCAATGGTGAATGGCGTCGACTTTGGCGTTGGCAAAGGATGGCGTTGCTTAAGTCGTTAAAAACCAGACTCCAAAAAAGACAACAACAACAACGACGACGACATGGACGACGTGGACAACGTTGACGATGACGATGGTGCTAATGAAGTGCACTGTGAGGGTACCAAAAACGTTGCAGGAACTGCAATTGGAAATGCGTGAGGGGCTGGGTTAAGCGCACCGACTGGCCAACCAAAAACAAAAGGCATACACACAGACAACACCATGGAATGAGGGCAATTCAATGCATGGCTGATGGCTGATGGCTGGTGGCTGTTGGCTGGTTTGTTGTTGCTGTTGTTGTTGCTGTTGTTGTTGCTGTTGATTGTTGCATGAAGGCATGTAGTTGACGTTGCTGTGTTGTAGTTTTTGCTGTTGTTGCCATAATTATGGCAGGCGCGCGAATATTTTGTTTACATTTGGCGCGCATTGCAGACAGGCAATGGTAACAGCAACAGCAGAGAGAAACAACAACAACAACAACAACAACAAACAGAACAACTAACAACAAGCAAAAAGTTTCATTTCGCGTGCTCCGCCTACTCATTGCCACATGTGCCCAGTCGCAGGTTTTAGGTATCGAGTCCCGGTTCAGTCACATATGCCGTATCCCATGCCCCTTTACAAGTTCCATGTGCTCTGCCGAGTGGTGCGCCGCGTTTAATTTTCTTTTGGTTGCCGTCTGGCTTCGCTTGACGCTTGTTTTGCTTCGGGCTTGGGCTTGAGTTTGGATATGGGTATGGGTATGGGTATGGGCTTCCATTTGAATGGCTGTTGTCGGCCTACTATGACGTTGCATTGCTCTTGCCATAGCCGTAGCCGTAGCCATTGCCGTAGCCGTTGCCGTTGCCGTTGCCGTTGCCGTTACCACACTGTAAAAGTAACCCCAAAAAAGCAAAAAAAAAACTTGCAAAATAGCTTTATGGTAGGGGGGTAGAACGGCAGTGGTGACTGTTGCAAGAAGTGCATTATTGTCAGCGCTTATGTTGCATGTTGTAGCCTACAGCGTCGTCGGCGCTTATACGTAGTGTGTGGCATGTTTATTACTGTGGGTGAAGACGACTTCAAGATGTGCTACATGCAACTAATGACACTGATCCGCCAAAAGAAATACGCTGTATAAAAATTACTTACAATTATATATATATATACGTATATATATTCTAATATATAGTAAAGTTCGTACAGATCGAAGATATATTGTAGTTATTATATGTGATATTTTAATATCAGATTTAACCCTTGTGCAGCTTTAACCCTTACTGAAAAGCTTGAGTGCTTTCCCTTTATTATTTCATACCTTATTCACCTACCGCTGTCAGTTTCTTGACCCTTTCACACACACTCACACACTCACACATACATAAACACAACAATGGCCGTAAGGCATCTTTATATTTGCAACTAGCGACTGTTGCAAATTATTTAAAAAAGAAAAAAAAATTTCTTTTTTTTTTTTTTTTGCTTTTTTCTTTTTGCCCCCAACCTTATGACGCCAGCGTAGTGCATGAGGATGAGGACAAAGTTGCGATTAGTGCAAATGCAATTCATTTGTTTTCTCCCTCTATCACATACACACACTCTCTTTCTATCGCATACACACTCTTTCTCTCTCTCTCTCTCTGTGTGCGTCTCTTTCTCTCACTCAGTAGCATGCGTTGTCTGTCTCTATCCTGCTTTGTACTGGAGTGAAAACACTCATTTGGCTCCGTTTCGACATGTAGTGCAACTGGAAAAAATCTTTATAATGGCTGCCAGAGGCCATCGTCGTCGTCGTCGTCGCCGTCGTCGTCGTTGTAGATGTCGTCGCAATGCAATTTTCACCGACGCCGAAGCAATTTGCTTGTGTTGTTGTTGTTGTTGTTGCTGTTGTTGCTGTTAGTGTTGCAGCTTGTTTCACAAATGGCGTCACATTTGGCGTTGGTAATAGCGGTGGCGGCGCTGGTGCTGTACTCGTACATGTGCATTCCGTAGCCACAGCGAAAACCATTGCCATAGACAAAGCCGTTCCCGACGTCTTAGGCTTGTTTTGCCATGTGTCACGGCATTGCAGTTATGTACATATCATGCAACCAGGGAATAACAGAGAGAGAGAGAGAGAGATAGATAGATAGAAAGAGTAACAGAGTCGACCACAAACGAAAAATAGGCCTATGTCTGAGGTTGCCTGGCAATTGTCGCTGTCATTAGAGAGGGCGACGAGAAATAGAAGCTAACGGCAAAGGCTTGTGTGTCTGTTTCAGTTGAGTCTCTTTCGAATTCATTTGCCAAGTTAAATAAACTAAATAAAGTTAAATAAACATAGCTGAAGCTAAAATATGTGCAAAAACTAGAGCGAGTTAAGCGACAACTCAAATGCAAAGGCAAAGACAAAGGCAAAGGCAAAGGCAAAGGTAATGGCAAATGCAGAAACAGTTCCATTTTAAAAGATGGAATGGTATGGGGATGGTGATGGGGTAAGGCGTAGGGGTTAGCAAAGTGACACAGACGGAGACAAAGCAAAGTCATGGCAAAGGGGCAAAAGGTGGAGCAACAGCAACAGCAACAGCGGCGACATGGCAAAAGCAACTTAAAGGCGTGACAGTAATTAATTATTTTGTCGTATGGTAAATTAATAAACCAAATGGACTTTGTTTCACTTGATATGTTTGCACTCCCTTGCGTGGTTAATTCCCCTCCAACTCTCCCTCTACCACTCTCTCTCTCTCTCTCTTTCTGCATGTGTGTGTTTGTTTGTGCAAAATGCATAATTGCTTACATTAGCGTAATTAGTGCACTAAATTGCAACTAAAAACTGTGAGAGAACAAAACACACACAAACAGAAAAATTCATAAAAATTCCCGAAGACAGTTTTTAACGCACTTTTGATAAGGGCCCGAAGAAGGAAATGAACTTGAAATACTTATGAAACCTTATACTGCCAACTTTTCATTAAATTTCCTTGCTTAAGATCTAATAAACAGTTTTAATGTCAGCCTCACAGTGTTTGACCAGTTAAAGCCATATGCAGCTTGGACAAAAGCATTTCTCTAAATAGATGAGCGCCACAAAGTATGCTATAAATTTCGTTTTAATTTACCTGCATGTAATTTATGCCTTTTGACTTCTTGAGCATTTTAAACTCTAAGACATGGATGTTAGTACAGGGAAAGGGCAGTTACAATGCCATTGGCATGTTCATTGTATATTTACATGGACATCTACGTTTATTTGTCAATACGCAACGAAATTTCGTATACGAGTTCTAGTCGTATTGGTTGTTGTCAGGCGTTCAAGCTAGAAGGTTCAAGTAATGGTGGTATGCAATGGGTGTGCTGTGGGTGTGCCAGTGTGCTGTGCAGGACAGCAAAACAAATATTGCTGCCGGACAGTCAACACGTACACACACACACACACACACACTAATACTAGAACACAGACAATAACTACAAGAAGACAACACGCAAAATTTATTAAACACAAACAATAAGGCAAATGCATTAAAGGAGCCAAATTGTAGTTGGGGGCGACAATCCACAGTCGACAAGCCAAAATGGGTGTGCACTGCAAGGACAACAACAACAATAAGTAGAAGAAGTAGCAGGAGAAGAAGGCAACTAAATTGCATTACAGATATTACGCAAGACAAGCCAGAAAATGGACAGACCTACAGACAGAGATACCAAACGACAATAAGAAGGGTAAACTAATGGACAGGCAGGACACAAGGCGAAAGGGAGACAAGGAGACAAAGCGACAAGGATGTGCAGCGTTGCACATTTCAAATGAAATTCGAAATTCCTGGCACTTAAGCAGTTGCATATTGAATACTGAATGTAAATATACATTCAATATGAACAATATATACAATATATATAAAACATATACAATGTATACTATATACTATTATATATATATATATATATATACATATATATGTATGTACTATATAAGTGACAGTCCATATATTTTGGAACATTGGCAGGCAAATGTTGTGCTGCTGCTGTGGTTGTGTATAAGAAAACGGTAAATTTTAGTGCACAACAAGCAAACGCAACGCAACATAGCAAACACAGTACAAGCACAGTACAAACAGAGTACAACAATTGCTTCCTGTGTGTGTGGCAAATTGCATGTGCAGACAACATCGAGTACATCGCTCAAAAGTTCAATTGCCAGTAACCACAGCCTCACAATATTCGTGGCTGGCAGCTGGAGCTGGAGTGTTATTATGGTAAGAAGGGCAAGGAGTCTGGGAAGGGTTAGCAAAGTCCTTTTTGGCTGACGAGTGCCAAAATTCAAACGCCCACAGCTGCCGGAAATGTTGCCGCACCAATAAAAGGGGTTAGAACAAAGCAAACAAAACGCATGCGCCAAGTGAAGATCGAGTCTGGCATAGAATGACAATGACTAAACCAAGTCTAAAGCAAGAGATTGACAGCTATTTCCGCCATATTTCAGTACTAAGATTAGGCCATGGGTTAAAACAGGTAAAAAGTCAGGAGAGTCACAATCGTACTCGTACTATAAACTTTGTTTCTTTGGCCTGGTTTGGTGTGGAATGGAAATCATTGAGTCAATATTTGAAATCTATGCGACAACAAAATTAAATAGAAAGTTGTAATAAGCGCCAACAGCAATGTTAACCGATTAGATTAGCCATTAGGGGGGTGGGGGAGAACTGGCTTTACCCCTGTCACACACACACCTATAATTTTGGTGTGTGCCGCGAGGCACTACTACAATTGGAAGTTCGGCGTTCTATTTGCTCTTTGACGCCAGTGTGGTGGAGTGCCGGCTATAAGATTTATGAGGAGGAACGGACAGTGACAACCCCCGTCTCACATTGTTTACCCATTTGGCGCTACAAAGACACACACACACACACGCATACACACCGGTAAAATTGAGGACATTTTGAGTGGCAGCAAATGATAAGCGCCAGACTTTATAGAGGAGCATTAGAGCATGAGTGTGCACCCATAGATCAGAGATCTAGATAAAAAACTATCCAAAAATTCGAATAGTTTTGTTTTTTGTGACAGGTTCACTTCTATATAGATATTTATATATGATTAATTTATCATATTTTCACTTATACAAATAGTTGGTTAATTTTGAATATTTCTTTGGAATACTTTCAGCATCCCTACCCATCCGAGGACCAGAAAAAGCAATTAGCACAGGATACTGGCCTAACGATACTGCAAGTTAACAATTGGTAAGTGCAGCTAATACATAATAAGCGTTAAGTATTCTAACTACATATGAATATGAGTTATAATATAAATGATTCTTTTGGTAACTCTTCAAGTTTTTTATTTGGTAAACTGTAAGTGAGACCAGGCCATAGAGTTTATAGCCTTGGCATATGCAGGCCCATTAAATACACGCTTTATGCCATGACAGAAACTGGCAGAAACAGGATCAGCATCAGACACAGAAATACCGAAAGAAACCTAAGCTAGAACCAGAGCATATATAGAGACTATCGTCTTACAACGGGTAAAACAAATTTATAAGGCAGCTAGCGCCTACGCAGAGCGAAAAAAAACAAAGTATAAGAAACTGAAAGGTACCTCTTGGCAAAAAGATATGTGGCAAATAAAGTTATGCGGCATGTTAGTTGGTTCGGCTGACACCAGCCGGGTGTATGGACGGACAGGCGAACAAATTCTAGTGAATGTTCCGGCGTCCAGTAGGTAGAATGCGACTTCATCAAATTTTGTACATTATGCGACATGCTGCAAGACTTGACAACTGGCAGCCTTTCCAGCAATGCAAAATAGTAGACAAGCTGCTAGGTAGTTGCACGTAGATGCACGAGTTAACCATGTTGTTGCAGACAAATTCAAAGGGGCAAGTCACAAAGCTTGTGAGCAAGTTAAAAGCGTTGCTGAATCTTTTATACAGTTGCCATTGGCCGTTGCCTGTTGGCCGTTGGCTGTTGGTTGTTGGTTGTTGGTTGTTGGCCATTTTGCTATTTGGGTTTGCCATGTGCCATTTGCCATGGGGCAACATGTTTGTGGCATAAAATGCTTTTAAGCCAGACAGGCCATAATAAAATCTAGCGAAAAATGTGTGAGCCACATTTGGAGCTGTTGAGGAGTGTATTTTCTTAGAATGTCTTAAATATTAATTGGAGTTTGGTTGGGGTAATATGGAGTGGAACTATGCAGTGGTCTGGTGGTGCTGTGGTGGGGTCCTTGCTATAACGCAGGCACTCAGCTCAATTAAATTGAATTTCGCGCTCACTGAAGCACACTGCAAATTAACAAATACGAGCAGCTCCATGGACTGCCAAGGACTATCAAGGACTGTCAGGGACTGGCAGGGACTGGCATGGGACCCCTGCTCGTTTCGCTTAAGTACGCAACACTGCGTAGACAACAAAGATAAAGAGGAAAAGCCTAAAAGGAAAAGAAAGCAGAGATATATAGTAATAGAGAGCGATAGAGAGCAAAAGACTGTATTGGGGTGGGGGGCAAAGAGAAAAAGAAAAAAAATTCGGAGTAGAAAAAAGAGAAAAAAAAGACAAGGAAAGAATAGCAAAATAAAATGTTGACACTTTTGGTTATTTATGGGCTGGCAGACGACACCTTCGCCAAGCAACTAATCCATGGGGAATGACCATAGCCATGGCCAGCATCATACAACACCACCAGCTCCTGGGGATCACTACCGGCAACTAGTAGCTAAATGTATATTTATTTTTTCCTGCACTTCTAGGGGAAAAAGTAAGCGAAACGAAATGTAAACGAAAGGAAAAAAGTAACGAAAAGAAAACTGCGTAAGAAGCAATTCAAATGACCAAACAGAAGGCAGAGAAAGGGCCCATTAACACCCAATAAGAAAGAAGAAAAGTAAAGCTGTTAGACTTTCCACCAAGGACTTGGTATACAGTTTAGTTGTTGTTGCTGTAGTGGCTGTAACTGCGGTAATCGAAAAACTTTTGTTGTAGCCAAGTTTTAAATATTAACGTTTACTTACAGCTGCACAGCTAAGCAAAAGAGAGAAAAAATACAACAAAGTTATAATTATGCCGTAAGTACATTAATAACACTCCAAATGTGCTGCTCTTCAGTTGCCTGTTTGGTAGGGGTATGGGGTGGGGGAAGGGGGGAGGTGTGCTACAAAGATACCAAGCTGCCAGGCTAGGCTTTGCAACCAAACACACACACACAGCTCTTTCTTTGCAACGTAGCAGCCAATCAAGTGAGCAGCCAGCGGCAAAATCGATTTGCAGCTTACAAAATACAAGCCATATTATGTTGGCCTTTTCAACATGAGGCAAACAGCTTGGCAAACGGCTTTAAATGGCAGCAAAAGGTTTTCAAAAACGCAACGGAACTCAATTCCATTTTGTCGTTTTGATTAACGATTTCAGGGCGTTGCAACAATTTCCGTCTCAAAATGAGGCACAATCGGGCAAAACAGAAAAAATGAAAAAAAAAAATGAACTGCAAATTGAAAACGGCAAAAGGAATTTAAGCACTGCAAACTCATATATACTTGTGAGTGTATAAGGGATTATACTATATATATATATATATACTATATATATATATGTAAGTAAAAGGAACTAGAAATCAGAAAAAGTTTTCGGGGGCTGTTTTGAGTTCGTTAACCTTTGATAACTTGCAATGAGGATGCTCATTGTTAGTTTTGGCTTAAATGTGATTCA
>JBAMBS010001136.1:0-85742 GCA_037044455.1 Zygothrica quintamaculata | reverse complement strand
ATTATAAGCCAGTGTTTAATGTGAAGTTCAAATAGTTAAAGTTCAAAATATTTAAATTACATTTTTGGGGTAACAGGATAGATTTGACTTTTTGACTTTTCATTAATTGCATATTAAGTAAATAGTATACCAAACCGTACAAATAACGAAATCAATTAAATTCGATTCGAATTAAACTTTTCTGTGTTTTTTATACACTCGCAGCCAAAGTCACATTACATTTGGCTCTGCATTTCGCAAATTTTAATTAAGCATGATACTATATCTCTTAGCTATCCAACACAATGTAATAATTAAAGCATTTTTTATGTTTACAAATTAAATATCAATTAATTTTATATACTGCTGTTTGTTATCTGAAGTGTTGAAGCAAGGCTTTAAAATATAATTGAACTAATTACAGAAAACATTGACAAATAACATATGACATGTAACATATAACATGTCCTTAATGCAATAAAAACAAACAATGCCACTTTAATTATGCGTTTTCTTTGCGTTTTCAACAATTTTCTTATTGCTATAAAATAAGTTTCTATATACTAAATTTAATAAAGATATTTACAGATTTGAAATTAAATTTGTTCTCTGTGTGGCGAATAATCAAATTACCAATTTTATTAAACACTTTTTGATGCAAAATAAATGGATTTTTGGCACTAAAATAAACTAACTTAATTAAATATATATAAAGCTTAATTAACTACTTCAAATTAAAGTCAAATAGAAATATATATATATATATATTTACATTCTTTACCAACATTGTTCCTATTTTGTGTGGTTTAAATTTTATTCAACTAATTTTAAAAAAAAAGTTAAAAATGTTTTCTATAGAATAAGCTTAGTTTTCTGTTTATTAAGAAAATATTAATAAATTTTTTATTAATATTTTATGAGGTATATAAATTGCACCTGATATTGGCTCTATAAATTTCCCATTGGCCACAACTTGCCAGTATGGATTAGCGTTGTTTATATGAATAAGTGTTTACAGTTGAATTGATCTGTATGCTAATTAGCAAATTAATTATTTCTAGAAATATGGATTTAATACATTTGTAAAATGAAAAACCATAGCAATAGTTTCTATAGAAGTTTTCTCACACTTAATGCAGCTTAAGTGTGAGAAAACTTCTATAGAAACTATTGCTATGGTTTTTCATTTTACAAATGTATTAAATCCATATTTCTAGAAATAATTAATTTGCTAATTAGCATACAGATCAATTCAACTGTAAACACTTATTCATATAAACAACGCTAATCCATACTGGCAAGTTGTGGCCAATGGGAAATTTATAGAGCCAATATCAGGTGCAATTTATATACCTCATAAAATATTAATAAAAAATTTATTAATATTTTCTTAATAAACAGAAAACTAAGCTTATTCTATAGAAAACATTTTTAACTTTTTTTTTAAAATTACAGGGTATATTCAAGTATAGTTCTGCTGTATGTTTTTATCTGCATACAAGTTGAAAGCAAATGACGTGGCATTTCGCTCGCTGTTTATTGATTTACAGTTGTTGTTGTCTAGTTGCGATTTCTGTATCATGATGGATTACTGTTTACGCGCTTGACCACGCCCATATAGTCAGTAGCAGTTGAGTAGTTGTTGGTTGAAGTAGCCCATTGCCTTGGTGTTTCTATGGTTGTGTGTGTATGCATTGTGTATAGTATTTCATAGCCTCGTATGCACATTGGATGCTGCTATAGATGTAATTATTTTCAGACAATGTCAGCGCAACGTAGCAGCTGCACACAAAATTTATTCTATGGATACGACAACAATAGCAGCATGGATTCTCATGAATTTTTAATGAAATTTCATTCGCCAATATGCAAATGCATCCACTGATGATAACATTATCAGCAACACTCGTAATTAACAAAGTTGCTAGATGTTTTTTTTTCTCCATTAAAGTAAAGTAATCAAATCATATGATGTCATGCAGTAATGCGTCACAATACACTTACTTAAAGTCAATGAATATAAGATATTGTAGTTTATCATTAAGTACTAAATAAAAGTATATTATATAAATATAATAGATAATTGTTGTGGCTTCAACAATATCCTAATTGATATGAAAGTTACTAAGCTGTCATAATAATTTAATGGATTGTCTGATACTTTTCTATATTCTCTGCTTAACCATTTTTGTTTATAGTTTCGACTCACTTTGACACACCAGACACAAACACAATTAAGTGCACTCGTGTGTTCAATGTCCTTTGTGAATGTTTTTTTATTACTTGTCTCTAAGGTTGTGGTTTGCGTGTGTGGCACTGTGCGTGTGGATGTATTGTGTGTACGTTGCTTGACCATAAGAAAACTTGCAACGAACTTGCCAGAATATCATACTATAGTACATATATATACACTATCATTCCTTCAATCTGCTGCTTCACTTTGTCGCTTCATTGCAGTGCTCTGAATACATGAGCAAGTAACAAAAAAATAACACATTACGTATACGTAATATTTTGCAGTAAATGGCTAAGCAAATGGATCTTTGTTTGCTAACAGCAGCAGCAGCAGCAACAGCAAAGCAGAAATTGGCTTGTTTATTGTAGCGCTGCGATAAACTCTTGGGTCATTGTACCGCGAACACCAAACGCCCACAAACCAAGACGTGTCCCAAATGTAGTAAATACCCCCCAGTGGTAAAAAGCGTCTTTAATATTGGATTTGACATATACGTATATATATGTATATACATATATATATATATAGGTAGCCAGTGGAAGTTTTGTGGAGCTTCATTGCTCGCTAAATGTTTATTTAAAGGGTGTTTACTGGCGCACCACAACAGTTAAAATCAGTTTGATAGCTCACATGAGACCCTAAAGCTTACTTAAACGATATAAGAGTTATTATGGAAAATTTCGAACAGCTTTTTCTTTATTACTTTCACTTAACAATAACTTAATATAAGAAAAGAAATTATTAAAAATTGCAATATTTAATTATTTCTTTAACTTTTCGTACAATTTTTTTACATTTAAGTTCAATTTAAATAGATATTTTTTTAGTCTATTTCTACGAATTTTTATTCAAGCATATTATTATATATATTTATACTAGTGGGTGGCACATTTGATAGAACCTTTTTCCAGCATGTTACCAACATAACAATTTCGCTCTTTCTTATCCTTCGTCAAACCTTGGTGATTTATGTGACAATCCGGATACACCTGATTACCGCAAGGATACGGCATTGAGCAGCACTGATTGTCTTATCTTTCTGATGTTTTTCACCTACTTTGCGCATATAAAGTTGTCTAGGTTACACCCACATTAATGTCACACCTCTTAGTCACATTATTTGCTAGTAGCTGTAACTAAGCCAACTATTTTGACACCATTGACTTGTTTCTATAGCAAACCAGCGGGTGGCCCTTGTGTCCTTCTCTAAGAAAATGTTGAATAAAATTTAAACCACACAAAATAGGAACAATGTTGGTAAAGAATGTAAATATATATATATATATATTTCTATTTGACTTTAATTTGAAGTAGTTAATTAAGCTTTATATATATTTAATTAAGTTAGTTTATTTTAGTGCCAAAAATCCATTTATTTTGCATCAAAAAGTGTTTAATAAAATTGGTAATTTGATTATTCGCCACACAGAGAACAAATTTAATTTCAAATCTGTAAATATCTTTATTAAATTTAGTATATAGAAACTTATTTTATAGCAATAAGAAAATTGTTGAAAACGCAAAGAAAACGCATAATTAAAGTGGCATTGTTTGTTTTTATTGCATTAAGGACATGTTATATGTTACATGTCATATGTTATTTGTCAATGTTTTCTGTAATTAGTTCAATTATATTTTAAAGCCTTGCTTCAACACTTCAGATAACAAACAGCAGTATATAAAATTAATTGATATTTAATTTGTAAACATAAAAAATGCTTTAATTATTACATTGTGTTGGATAGCTAAGAGATATAGTATCATGCTTAATTAAAATTTGCGAAATGCAGAGCCAAATGTAATGTGACTTTGGCTGCGAGTGTATAAAAAACACAGAAAAGTTTAATTCGAATCGAATTTAATTGATTTCGTTATTTGTACGGTTTGGTATACAGCTGACTTTTTTGTCCTTTTTGCCTGAAGTCTAATCAAATATGCCGTACACATGACTCGATGCGAATGAAAATGAAATTGTTCTTAATTTGCGTGATACGCATTGAAAATCAATTCACATCCGCAAATCAAAAATATTTTCACACACACACACATGCTTATACTACTTGGTAAATCGAATGAGTTGTGGCATATGCAGGTGAAAATAAGTTGACTGCCACGTAAGCATGTGGCTCTCTGGTGCTGCTGGTGGCATGCATATTTAATGTGGAGCCTGCAGTCACCCGTATGACATACAATGATGTATAGCCGGCAGGGTTAAAGTGTTTGACACTTGACTGAGGTGTGTGCATAAGCTATGACAGGAAACATCTACAACTACATTCCACACACTTCACACCTTACACCCTACGACCAATCTTACTTTTAACGTCATTTAATTAAACATACACTTCAATGACAAACAAAATTCTATATTTATTAGCTTAATAGCAAGTGATAAGCCTACTGTAGATTTAATATCTTAAAAGACCTAATTATTCATAACCAAAGTATGATTTTAAGTTATGGATTTACTGTACCCACTATGATTAAAGTACCCTTAAGCACAAGCTTGCATTTCCATCTATCTAAGCATGTACCATACTGTAGAAGGTCGACTGATTCTTGTCTTATGGTAACCGGAATAATTTTAATTGACTTGGCTAACTGATTGTTGATGGATTCAGTTAACCTATTATACTTTACAACTATTTAATTTCATATTCACCCAGGGTAAACTGTTGATAATTAATAATTCCCTTTCAGTCTTTATAGATACTTAAGGAAATAATTTTTCTTAATTGATTATAATACGCCTAATAATATATTTAATTAATATGCAATTAATGAAAAGTCAAAAAGTCAAATCTATCCTGTTACCCCAAAAATGTAATTTAAATATTTTGAACTTTAACTATTTGAACTTTCACATTAAACACTGGCTTATAATGTGCTAGCCAAATGCCTGAAGTTGGCAGCTGACTTTGGTTTTCTTTCTTCATTTTGTGGAAAAATAACAAAATGAGCCTGCTGACAGCAAATTACATGTGGAAGGGGTCAAATGTCAAACTGTCTTAAATGGCAATTAGCACAAATGGTAAATGTGGCTCAGCTATAAGAAATATGACTGTATTGAAGATATATATATATACATTAAACCCATTGAGTTTGTGGGTTGTAAAAAAAAAGTTATTTAACTTTAAAAGGTCTCAAGAAGAGAAAACCCATTAATTGCATTTATCAAATAACCTTTGGGTATACGCTAAGTGACGTAACAATTTGCATAAAAATCTTCATAAATTTAATGATGCTTATTCTATGGACCCTTTTTTACTTTTTTTTTTGGTATAATTTTGGTCGCAACCGTTACACAAATTGCTGGTCACTTATGTACAGTTGAATTATTTATAAAGTGAGGCAGAGCCCCAAAAAGAAGAAGCGAAAAACACATAACATAAGGATATCATCAGAGAGTAACAAATATGAAGTACATAATTGAGCTGAGGGTTTGGCAAATTGTTGCCTGTTGCCTCGTTTTTATAAAATGGTTATGATAGTCACATTCATTATCCTTAAGTCCTGTGAAGCGCAATTTTTTATGCATAGAAATCTCTAAAGTTACCTTAATAAGCAGTTGGACAACATGCTCTAATGACACATTTTCAAGTTGAATATACATTTTAAAACAAACTTTTATACACCTCTTATTAAAGTATATTGTGACTTTTCCACTTTCTTTGAGATTTGTTATAGTTCATCTTTTGACTGCAGTCAAAAGTACAGAACGTAATGAAATTATTATTTATGCATAACTGAAAAGAATGATAATTATAATTATATACTTTATCATTGAATTTAGTCGATTATTATTGTGTTTAGTTCATATGTTATATATATATTAAATTTATATAACATATAAGTATTAGTGCTTGAATAACACAAGCTGCACGCAATGATTGATTGTCCAAAGGAAGAAACTGCGGGCAAACGATTTATTCAGATAACTATATACTATATACTATAGCTTTATTGATTGATTGCTTAGAAAGTTAAGTATTAATGACAAGTTAAAGTAATGCAATTGCTTAAAGTGCATATATATATATATAGTAACCATTGTAGAAAAGTTTAGGGAAAATTTGATAGGAAGTGAAAGAAAGCTTGCGTTTTCAATGCTAATTTAAATACTTACAATTTGAAAGTCCTTAGAAAATTAATTACAAAAAAAATTAATTTAAAACCATATACTTATAAATAATTAATTTAACTGAAAATAATATATGTTTTATGGTAATAAAATAGAACCCTCAATATAAACTGACTAAAGGTGAAGCGTATAGCTGCTTTTAAGACTGAATTTCCTATTCGAAATCTGCTTCACACACATTATTGTTTATATATAATAAAAGTAAATACTGTTTGTTGTAGTAATAATATTTACTATTAAGTACAAAAAAAAAACAATAAACATTACAAATACTAAATAAATCAAATAATTTGCAAAAATATTTACTCTAATGGAAATTAATATCTTATGAAAATATTGTTAAATGATAAACATATTTACTACAAAAACAATACCTGAGCTGAATTTCAATTTTTATGGCATACATTTGTATGAGATATTAGACTCATAGTTGGTAGTAATAAAACAAGCAAAACCACAAAATAAACAAATCAAATATCTATAAACTAATATATAATATATATATATATATATATATATATGTTGATTTAAGTCAAAGTATATGAATTGCCTGTGCTGATGGAGAAAGTTGCAATAAATTTCAAGAAGTATAATAATAAATGAAAACTAAGCTGTAGAAATACCTCTAATAAATATGTCCATAAATTCCAAATGAATGTTCTGTGTATGTGTGTGTGTGAAAAAAGAGGAATAAGTGGACTGGCATTAAAAAGCTATTTGTCAGGCACTAAAGGACATCAAACAAACATTTAGTAAGCGTATTCAATTTGGTTGCAAGCTCAAAAAAAAAAAGGAAAAAAAATAAAATAGAGACGGAAAACACAAATTTGCCATGTGCTTAAAGGAAAGTGAAAACAATTTGGAAATAGCAGCACGTGCAGGTTTTGTGTGATTTACATTTCACTGTATTAGTGCGTGTGTGTATGAGTCTGTCATTTGTATATATATGTGTGATACATTCTGACAGTCATTTGGAAAGACAACTTGAAAAGAAAAACCCAAACAGTTTCTCATCAGTTTTGCCATGTAACTTTATAGCACCTTAATGTGTGTTGCTCTTTTGCCACATAATAACAACAGTTATTTCTTATATTCTGCATTTCCGTTTCACCAAATCAAAAAGAAACAAAACCAAAATAAGAAAGAGCTGCCTAAAATAGGCCATATACAGTTCAAGTTCTACATGTCCTGTCCACGGAGCCTGCAGCTGCTTCTATTTCTGTTGCTGTTACCACTCTATTTGTGTGTGTGTGTTTTTTTTCGGCTGCTGCAGACGCATGTTTTGGCCATTTATTTCCAGTTAAATGACAGCAAATTAAGTGCCCAGAACAATTTTGGCTTTTTATTGTGTATTGATAATAATGACTATATATATATATATATATATATATATATATATAATAAAAAAAAAGTGTGTACACACATTAATTTTTATCTGAAAACGACAGCTGCTGGTTATGAGGGAGGCAAAGGATCCAACATGCTGTATTATATGCTTTTGGCCCTTCAACTCAACCAAAAGAATTTAGTATATACTTTAAAAGTAAACTACATAATTTGAAATATATATTACTTTTAGTAAGTAAAAGGATATTAAGAAAACTTAATAGAGAATTAGTTCCAAACCGTTTGTTTAAATTATGTTTTTCTGCTTAGACTGTGAGTATAATCTTTTTAAAGTAGAATCATGAAAATAAATTTTTAATGTATCATATATATATAGCATTTTATGATTTCTAACTGTTTGAGTTTAAAGCATAAAATTCTAAGTAATTTATATAAATTTGATACAAAAAGCTAATAATTTTTATATAAATAAATGATTTATAAAGTAAATAATTTAAAAGTATATAAATATGCGATGATGTTCTTCTGTATATGAATACATTAAGCAAGAGAATGTTGTAAAAAGAAGCTGATACAGAAAGAGAAAAAATATGTTTGGTATAAAAGTAAGCCAAAAAAAAAAAAACCTTCATGGAAGCCAACATTCTAAGAGGCATACAAATAGCAAATATTTGCTAAGCTGTGATTAATGTTGACTCTATGGCACGGTTTTGGTCCTTTGCATGGGATTTTGCTGCTTAGCGCCGTCTTATGGGACAATTTACCTGTGGCAAGGAGGAAGCGAGAACAGCGGAAACCTATATCCTGCACAAAATGAAATAAAATACTTGATTGGTTGGCAAGAATTTCATTTTATTGAATACATATATACAAACACATATATATGGCAATTAATTAAATTGATTGAATGTTTAACAAATTGTACAACAACAAATACCAATAAATATATACGAGGGAGAAAAATGTATAGTAAATGCGAGCACGAAACAATAAAGCTAAAAGACATCTCTTGAAATCCCTAAAGGCTCAAGTGCACTTAGCAGCCAGCAAACTGGGGAAAGTAAATGCCCGGACTACTATGGCTGGTCACGTTGTGTCAATAGACATCCAAAATGCACTTTGATGCCAAGTGTTGCAGTTGTTTCAACAATTTGCAATTTTCTCGTTGAATTTTTGCACGCACAACTTATACTTGGTCAGAACTTATTCCGTATCCTAAAGCTATATATACTCCGTAAACAGAAAACCGAGTAGCTTTATTTATTGAGTGTGAACAGATCGATAATCTGGGCATCGGATTAGCTATAGTTATATATAGACAAATAACAAAATTTAGTGTTTAAATGGAGGAAACTATTTGACATTTTTAAACTTTAACTAAAACGTGAAAATTCATAATAATTGCTTAGTGTCACACCAGTTAAATTCAAAAGCCAATAAAAACTTCATAATTTGCATTAATATAGAATACAAACTTTAGCAACTTGCAGCAACTAACATTAAAATGAATACGTAACACCACAATTAGTATAGTTTATAATTAGATATTCATTTAAATTTTGCTTAACTTTAACGGATAAACATAAATAATACTAATTAGTTGTAAGAAGTTTTCTTTTAAAAACAATATGATAATTAAAGAGTTTTTAATTGACTTTGGGTTAAAAATAGCTGTCAGCTAAAAAAATTAAAAAAAAATAGAAAAATAACAGTTTCCTTTTCAAACCTGAGCTCTTTAAGACTTTACCAATACACTTAAACCACAGCTTTCTCTGTACTATGGGAACAAACTAATGCCAACTAAGCCAACTTCAAGAGTATACAGAAAGCTAAGTCCACAAGCCTTAATACGCTCTTTGAGGCTTTTTGGTAACTTGGAGGCAAATACAGCTACAGAAACTCGTTAGAGTTGTGAATTCAGACCAAAAAGAGAAGCAGCTGGCCAAGTAAGCCTTTCAGCCAAATCCTTTGGCAAAGATGTTTATGCAGATTGCAAGGCAATTAGTAGCCTCAAAGTTATTTGCTTCAGTTTTAGTTAAATGCAATTTAATGAAATAGTATTAAACTTACAAATTTATTGCTAAGGTCTTAGGGCATGAATAAAAATAAATAAATATAAATTTTAAAGAAATAAAATGCTTAAAAAATTCATAAATAATAATTCATATTAATTTATTAATAAATACAAAGAATTTGCTGCTTATACCGCTTAAGGGCATTTTAAAAAGAAAATGTCAATTAATTCATATTTTTATATGAATTTATTCAGTCATTCATATTAATATGTTCATATATAAAACAAACACTTAAAACACTTTAGTTGTATTTCAATTGATATTTAAACGTTGAAACAGAATTATTAAGAAAATAAAAAAGATTAAAAGAAAAGCGATTTATATTTATACATATTTTACTTCAATCCTCCAGCTAGTTTATATTCAAAGTAAAATCATTTCAAATATGCACAATGAGTAGTTGAATATTAAGGAAAATGAAAATGTCTTTGCCATATTTAAATATTATATGAAAGCATTTCGTTTGCTCTTTGCTTTGCCATCCCATCAACATAACAAAGATGAAAAAGTATGTAAATAAATGTAAATGCTACAATTTTTCTTTCAGTGTATATCTTTTTTTCACATATATAGCTCACTGAGTTCCAAGCTGTCACCCACACATAACACTCATTCATATATATATTTTCAGTATAAACGTTCTTTTTATATACATATATACACGCACAGTTTTTATAACAAGGAAAAGCAATCGTCATTGTATTTTATATTTATGTGTCATAATGCATAAACAAAAGAGCAAAATATAACAAGAAGAAAAAGAAAAAAAAGTGAAAGTAAAAAAGAAAATAAAAATAAAATGATGTAGCAAATCATTGCCTAATCACATCAGGCGGCCCCATTTTGGGCTTGGCTGATTGCTTCCGTTGTTCCTGTTGCAGAGTTTAAAATTCAATTTTGTAGAAAATTGTATGTGGCAGAGAGATGCCTAAACGTATTTCAAACGTTTTTCAATTTATTTCGTCTGTGAAAATAATGAAGCAGCCAACTACAGTGATGATGGGAGAACATTGAAGAGCGGGGGGTATACTGGCAACAGTCAACTCAGTCGGCCAAGACGGCCAGCTGTCCAGGGCGCAAACTCAAATCAAGCCAACAAATGAGTTCAAACAAAATGTGAGGAAAAACCCAAAATAAAAAAAAGAAAAAGAAAAAAAGGTCAAAAAGGTACAATACCAAGTTAAAGCTACGTGCTGACCCCTGGCTAGCATGGCTCTCATGCCATTATATTGGCCCTCATCAATGCCAATACAATATCGAATATATATATATATACATATATATATATAGAATCTATTTTTTTCTTACAACGGACAGGGACCTTTTTACGCCTGAGCAGGATGATAATTTTGGTATGAGACCTTGATTATTGATTGAAGTTTTTATGTTTATGTATGTATGTATGTGTGTGTGTGTGTATGACTGTGTATTTTTGCACCACAACGCCCACTTACGCCTTCAAATATATGGTCACTTGTATAGCACCCATCGAGTCTAATGCTTTGATTAAACCTGATTGAATTGTCTATAGTAATGTGGCCGATTTAGCTGTCTGACAAGGCTCGTAAATAATGTACTGCAGACAGTATCTAAAACATTGAAAATTTTTACTTATTTATGTTTTTTTTTTGCCTTTAATGTAATATATAAAAATAATTTATATATTCGTTTAAATAAACGAATTTTGTTTTTAATGATTATCTCGTTAATTTCTACTGTCTATAACAAATCTATTAAATTGATTTATTTAATTTGTCTTATCATAAGGTGAATTTTTAAATTCATTGCTTTACTTTAAAATTCTATGATTATTGATAGCCTATAAATATAAAATATGTGTTCCTAATCTTCTTGAAAAGTGGCTTTCTATTAGTAAGCTGAACAAAGGTAAAACGACTAATGGCTTACATGAACTAGAGTCCTTTCCGTAAATGCAGGAAAATGCCTGAAAATGTTGCTTCAAAATTGTATAGTTATAAGATGCAAACAAATTTGAATAACATTTTTGAGTACAGTTTAAATATGGTATATCAATGGATAAAGCTGGGACAATATCTATCTTCAAATTAAAATCCTTGAACGAGTTGGCTGTATTGCCTTAAGTGAATAATAAATGAACTCATCCAATAATGACATTATACAACTAAATAGAATTTATTAAATATGGCTACTGTCCATAAATATATAAATAACATATGTTTTATATACTACTTGAAGCAATATATTTTATATCTTTAAATGGTTATTTACTGATGGTTAATTTTAATGACAAATATTATATGCAATTGCTGGAATTATTCCAATGAACTCCTCCAAGTTATGACTAACTGTTGGGCACCAGGTGTATAACAAGAACCTTCGTTAAAAATTCAAAACATTCTTAGTCATGACTGTCAGTGGAGTCTGTTCATTCCAGAAAGTCTGCCAGGACTGCTTATAGTATAATATAATATATATTTAAATTGCAGCGCCTAAAGTTATGAATATATATTTATGAAATACTTGATCTAAGTTTGACACACCCTTCAACACCTTTGTAAACCTATGTCTATTTACTAGTTAAGCCTGGTAATTTGTTTAACTTGAGCAAGCTGAACCTAGTTTAGCTCTGCATTTACAATCCTCTATAATCAAAGACAAAGGTAAAGCCAGCCAGAGAGCAAATGTTAAACGAAGCAACAAAGGAACATGAAGTTAAATGGCTTAGACTGACGGCTAGTATTTATCTGAGCATTGTTGGGTTTTCTCTCTGTTATTTTTTTTGAAATGGGAAACTTTGAAGTGTTTTGTGTTTGTTGTTTTGTTGTATTGTTTGTTTGTTTTTTTTTTTTAACATTTACCATATCATATTTTACAGATCTCGAGCAATTTTCTACCATCATTTGAGGCAATTTCACTGGCCGTGCGAAGTATTGCCAGCAAGTTAAATTGGACCCAAGTTGACATCTATGTTGGTGGTAAGTTTTTAGCTTATTTTGTATACGATTTAATAGCTGATAATATTACGATTTGCAATCACAAAAAACTGCTGACTATGCCAGACTTTTAAACATTTAATTTGCATTAAATTACTTTTATTGCTCAGTGCCAGTGTCAAATCTAAATGAAAATAATAATAAAAAAAAAGAAAATCTGTTTGAAATATTTTAATTTAAATTGAAAATGCAAAAAATTCATTTGCCATAAACATAAAAGGTGTTAAGCTAAAATGTTTAAAGTGAAATTAAATAATTTTATATAATCGCAATCTTTGCAACCACATTTAAAACTGATTTTATACTTGGAAGAGCTGAAGTGAAACGACTTTAACTAGGAAGCTGTATTAACTGACTTTAATGGCAGTTTCCTTGGTAGTATTCACATTTGCGCTCTTCAATAAAAAGCTGCTTAACCAAGTTATTATCTGTGTACCCGTCATAGACAGGAAACCGTTGCCAAGCCAAAGTTGGCAGTAGAATGTTAACTATATCCTTGCAGGACACACAAGTGTATAGCTAGGTGTCTCTAAGGATGGTGTATACACCAGCATCGCCTATCTAATGCCAAATTATGGGCCAGTTATTAAGACAGGAACTTCAGGACTACGGGGTAAACGAAGTCCGGGGTTCATAGCCAAGACATAGTACACGTGTGCGTATACGCAATGCAATTAGTGGTGACATTATTATGATTAACGTTGAGCCCCAGTCGACTGTATGTTTGTGTGTGGGTGTGTCTACCTAAATACACACTGCTACATAAATATATACATACATATATATGTATGTGTATGTATGTGAGGTAAATAGGTAGACATGTGGGGGTATTTGTGCAAATGTTGACAGCAAGATAAACAAACACACGGCCATTAGATTGTGAAGCTTGTTTGAAATTTAGTTAGGTGGCAAAAGCTAATCACCAGAATCACCAGAATCATCAGATAGGACTAAGGTCTCCGTGTATATTTAACTTCAGTTGCTTAAATCATTTAAGCCAGTTATAGAAGTTGGCTACTGTTACGCCCATAATACGCCCAACTGTCTGCAATCAATTAAAGATTAAAACACTAAGATAAACATGACAAGCGCACAAAATAAAGATATCGAATAGGACACTGTCATTGCAGCTTTATTAATTAATTAGACAGCCGTTAAGCGAGCGACTCAGCTCATAAAATAAAATGTTTATTGCATACATTGGGGCGAAAAGGCATTGAAATAGAACTTCTACTATATAGACGGCTAACAAACATGCAAGTTTGTGTGGAGAGGTAAAAAAGGACATTTAAATATTATTTGTTTACACAGTTGTTGCCTATATTTATTTACATATATGAGTGGCTATGTGTGTGAGTGTGTATAATATATATATATATATGTGAACTAGTTGCTTAAGCTTTTTGTATAATCTTAAGTACTTACCATTTCTAAACTTAGCCAAGTGGATTCAGTTTATTGACCCCATCGGCAAATGGCAACAAAAATTGTAAATTATGTGACAGCAGTTGAGAAATGGTATAAAAACAAAGTTATAAAATAAAACATCAGAGGCAAGTGGCAAGTGGTAAGTGGCAAATAGAACAAACAAAGCCAAAATGTGCTCACAGTTACAATACAATGAAAGAAAATATACAAAAATGAACAGAAAATAAAAAAAATAGCAGCAGCAGAAGAAAAACAAAAAGAAAAACAAAACGAAAAATATACCAGGAGAAAATGTAAATTTCTGCTAGCCAAGCAAGGCGAACGATAACAAAACTCAATTCCAGACGTCATAACTATATGGACACCGCCAATGTTTGCTACAAGGATATAAGTGGAAAGCATAGGAGCATCAAGGAGGGAAACATTGCCAGCTAATAAAAATCGGTCAGGCAGCAGTTACAGCTGTTGTTCCACACACCCAATACTAATACACCCAAAGGACATACAATAAAACGTAGCAAAAAGCAGAAACACCAACAACAACAAAAAAAGGAGATCCGCTTTACATAACAGAGTGCTACGTTTTCAGAAAAGGTTTTCAGAGAAAATCTCTATATCAATAAAACAGTAAGGTAGTCAAATACCTAGTTCTAAGTAAATAATTAAGTGAAAATTATAAGCTTCAGCATAAGGTTTGCTTTACTGCTATATAATGTTTAACTATAATTTAAACAGAAACTTATAGAGTAAATATTTTTAATATAAAAGGAACTGCGGCATATTTTATCTACAGTTTATAGTTATATATACTATATAAGTTTAGGGTATTTCTGAGACTCGCAAAGGGTATTAAAATAGTTAATATGACATAAGGAAAAAAGCAGAAAATATGTCTATAATAAAGATTACCTTTGACAAATTCCATTTATATGTATTTAGTATGCCACATCAAAAAAAAACTTCTTAAGCCAGCCTCTCAACATATAGTACGTGAGTCAGTAAGTTGCCCAAAAGACACACACGCACACATATATACATACATACACATATATACTTTGAGCAGTGCAGTTAAGTATGTAGCAGAAAGATTTCTGATGGCAGCTTAGTTGAGTATACCTAGGCCACACGCACTTCAACTGATTTATGCGTACAGACACATACACATATACACGCAGTCTAACACGTACACAGACACAAAGTGAAGCGTAGAGATCTGTATGTAACAATGTAAGAATCCTGTAGGGATGTGCGTGAGCATTTTGGTCAAACATTTTTATGAATAATGGCAGCAACATCTTTGTCCATAAATAGCCTATAAACACGACAGACTGCTGGACAGTGAACGATGCTATATGTATACATATATATATATATATATTTATATTTATATATATATATGTGCTATTAGTATTAGTTTTACTGATATACACTTATATTATGCTATCATAGCTTATTTCATGACACAAAACATTAATCTTAAGTGCTTAACAATTAACATTAAGACTCAAACCTCACTGAGAGTGACTCTTTAATTTCGCTAAAGCCTATCATTTTGTGTCGCTTTTTTATGACAGCATAATTAGCTTGAGTTGCTCTGGTACTAGGCCTGGCCAATTGCTTGTAATGCCCAAAGTACATTTTATTTATGTTATTTTTTTTTCTTTTACGCTAAGTGACTGCTAATAGTCTTGGGACCATAATCTGCCTAGCAGCCATTTGTATAGAAGCCATATGTCAAAAATTGATGGCCTAAGTGATTACTTTGATTGATTTTCTGTTGCCACTCCATAGGTCAATATATACACCAAATGCAAAGTCAACTCCTTTTCTTATCAAAGTTTCCAGTTACACTCACCCAGCCCAGTTTTGTGGCAATAAAAACTATTGGCCAAAACTAAATAAATTGTACGAAGTGAAAAAAGTTTACAGCGTTAAAGGAAATTTATTAATTATATAAATGGTATATAGTATATATATAAATATATATATATAATATATATAACTATAAATATATTTGTATATAGGGCATTGCATTTGAAAACTTTAATTGCATTTCAAGGATTAAATATAAATAAACGAGCATAGAAAACTACTTTATAACTGTAAACTGTACAATTTTCCACAATTTCTCTACCATTCACATAATTCATACAAATTGTCACTTGCATCATTTGTATTCCCTGAACCCATTAAAAATAACTAAAGTGCTGAAATGTACTTGTAAAAAGCAGCAAAAGGAATCGTCCAGACAGTACATATATATATAAAAAAATATATATCTATATATATTTTATAAATGTATCTTTAAGAGTTGAATTTACCATGTATGCTGTATTTCATTCACAGCTCAACTTTGTTGCAACTTTTTTTTATTTCCGAGTATTTCTTTTTAGATAAAATTTAGTCCTTGTCAAGCACAAAGCATCAGCTAAATAGTATAAGAATTTTAATTAAAAGGTTATACTAATTCATTTAGCAAAACAATTGAAAATTATATATTTTTTTTAGCTACATTAAATAAGTTTAATATTCTTTTATTTAACTTTTTAATTTATTGCTTTTAAGTCATATCAAAATATGACAGAGTTCCACAGTTTTTATCTTTCGGTTTTTATTTTTATGGTTTCGGTTCAGTTTTGACTTAAGAACCTACCAAGTGAACCCTTTAATGTCGTATTTATATATATATGTATATACATATATATATATATATATATATATATATATATATATATTATATTCTCGAGTTGCTGCTGACAGACCCACATTATGAGTAAGTGAATTATAACTTTTTAATACCTCTCCGGCCTGACTTTTGCGTTGAATGTGTGCATTAATATTTAAGTTGATATTTAACTTTGGCACATGGCAAAATTAATGTCACATTTCTGGCTTCAGAGCTCACATTTGCTGTACAGTTTTAAAGCCTTTTAATGATACTTTAATGTAACATGTGTAAACGCAATACATACATACATACGTACATATATACATATAATGTACAGAAAACTGTACAACTTTTACAAGCTTAAGTTTTTCTTCAAGTCAACGGACTAAAAGTTTATGACAGCAATTTAAACGTTAAAGAATCCTTTTAAAATTCCATTTACTCAAATAAAAACGTTTATACGGCTGGACAATAAGCTTAAAATCAATCCAGTTGCCAAGGTAAACACCTTTTATTACTTTACTATCAAACTTATATACTATCCTACTATTCTTATTTATACAAAGAGTTCTATGAAATTAAATTAAATTGCTGTACTAAGAATTTTAGTTAATAATTAAGCACAGTGCCAATTGCAGTGAAAGCAACAAATTGCATGAATTAGAAACATAAAATTTCTAGAGAAATTTAAAAGCCATATAAAGAGCTTGGCTCTAGAATTATATAACACTTTATGGTTGATGTTTACTACTTTCTCATATATTCACGAGTGTATATTCACGAGTATATATTCACGAGTATATTTGAACAGCGCCAAGGCTAAGGCAAGGAAATTCGCATTTTGTGGCCATCTTTTCGCTTCATAGGTAAAAGCGCATACTTAGCGCCAACTGTCTGCACTTTGCATATACTTAGACACACACATACACATACACACAGTCATATATGTAAATATATATGTATATAGTGAGACAGACATATGGCATATGTATAGTAGTAGGTACTACATGCATGCTTTCACATATATTTGCATTTGTGCTTTTTCATTTTATACATTTAAATATTCATGTGCTTCTTAAAATTTAAATTGCCGCAGCTATATGCAAGCTAGTAACTGTACATACACAACTATGTATCTATGTATGTGTGTGTGTGTGTGTGTGTGTGTGTGTGAGGTAACAAAATGCACAAACATTTGATAAAAACGGCTGTTCGGTTTTAAGGTTGAGCTATAGTAGTCATGCGTGCGTTGGTTACCCAACAAATTTGGTCAACCAAGCGTTGTTATTTACCATCAGCTACTACCAAAAAAAAAGAAAAAGAAAAAATATAAATAAAAATAAATATGAAAAAAGCAAAGGGACAACTGAAAATTTGCATTGAAAAATACTTTTAGTGAAATTCACAGAAAAAATTGTAGTATAAAATAGTCACAGTTCACCGTTCATCAAATTTGGGGCATAGCAAGAAATAAGTGCTACGTGCTACGCTTATGCTAGGGTTAGTTAGAAATTTTTTGTTTTATTTTATCCTTTTTCAATTGTACAAAGAAAAACAAAAATGAATATGGAAAAACAGAAAATACACAAGAAAATATAAAACCAAATGGCTAGATAGGTAAATAAATTGGCCTGTCCACAATTTTTTCAGCAAAAAAAAATCTGTTCATGTTGTAGTTGATTGTCGAGTGGGAGTGACCACTTGGTGCACAACAGAAATTAAATGCAATCAACAAATGTCACACGTGTCGCTTGTGTGTGTTGATGTTTGCATAGAATTGCATTAAGATTATGTTAATATGATTCCTGCTTGTCTGGTTTTCTGCATTTCTACTTTACAAACATTATAATAAAATGCTGGAAATTTATGTAATCAGACAAACAACATTTGTATACAGAAATCAGTAAAAGAAAAGTGAAAAGTGAAAGCTTATTTGTTTTGAAAAAAAAAAGCTATATTTAGCTGACTTTTATAGAAGTAAATATATTAAACAAATAGCTAAAAGTTGTACATTTATTCGTGTTATTAAAATAAAAGTAATATGATGTGGCAGTGTACTCACATCTAAACGTCTCATCCACTTCTGCTTAGCCAAACTGGCTCAAGAGCTTAAGTGTTGTGAACTTTGAGTTGTTTTGGGAAAACCTATGCAAAATTGCCTTAAGACGCAGCCGCAAAACTTTGTCTAGGATATTTGTATGGCCAAAAACAAAAGTAAAAGCAAAAACGAAAACAAAAATAAATTCACCCTTAACCCATGTGTAAGATTCTTGAGCGTTGGGGGGATTGTTGACAGCATAGCGGAGCAATGCAGTTGCGTAATTGCACAATTTTGCACTTGAGCAAACATGCAGCTTGCCAATATTTCGCCTGAGAAGAACTGAGTAGAGAGAGACCCAAAATGTGTTAGTGCTGTTTGGAGTGTTGGAGCAGTTGGTTGGGACACATCACGTTTGTCACATTCTCACGCACATGCACTCACAGAAGGTGAAGCAGCTGGCCAAAAAGTTGTATAAGTTTTCATCTCACATCTCAGTTAATTACTGTGCCAGCTGCATTGCTAATTGAGTTACGGGCATCAACAGCAGCAACATCATCAACATCAACAACAACAACAACAACAACATCAACAACAACAAGTTTCAAAATGCTTTCTGTAACAACATTCAGCCTGAGGGTTTACAAAAGTGAAAGAGAAATAAAAATATACAAACACCATTCGGGCACTGTCTGGCCTCTGAATATTATAAATATTTTATGTAGCTCTTCCCTTAATAGCAAAATTTTGCATGAAACTCAGACTTAATTTAATTTCTTCTTTTTTTTTTTGCACGCAAACAAAACGACGTCGACAATTGCGTTAAATGCCTTGACAACATGTCGTATGCGTAATATCTCATTAACCCACACTTTTCGTTGCGTTCATTGGCAATTAATGTACGACCATAATATACCCCAAAGTGCTGTGACTATTCCAAATGAATCTGCATCTTCCATTCCCATACTCATACACATAAATCATGTACATGTACCACCCCACCGCACCATCTCCTCCTCCAACCAGATCTCAGAAATATGCCATTAACCTTAACACAATGCCACGATATCGAACCTTTTGTCTGTTTTGCATACGTTTTGCAGTTAATATCCCAAAACGTATGAACAGATCTATGGGTAATATTTTACAAAAGTGAAGCACATGCTTAATCCAATGATATATGGCAATAAGACAACGAACATTTGTCTGCTTTTTATTGAAGTTGAAAGAGTAAACCCTTCGCTGCTAATATCTACTGATATATGATGCATACTCTATTCAGTATAAAGAATATAAAAATGGAATACTAAATTATTTTCAACACATCACAATACCCAAATATTAGAATAGAATATTTCATAAAAAGAATTCAAATTATATTTTATAGAAACTAAAAGCGCATAACACTCTTATACACGAAAAATATTATAGCAAATTTACTGTCCTTCGTGAAATTTACTATAGTTATACCGTTTATATATCCAATAAAATGCAATCCACTGGTAGAGGTGTGGAGCACTATGAATTTATAAGACGAACAGATCAGAAAAGTCTTCAGACCCAAATAGGACTACTTGTAAAGAAAGCTCAAGAGAAAGCAGAAGAAGATCTACATGAGCGAAGTATGAGGGTTCAGGCATTGCTTGAAAAGGAGGATAGTGTATTTGAGCAGGAATTTGCTAACAAGGTTAGAAATCGTATTGATGACGATATACAAGAACGTCAGGAGCAATTGCAGGAGATTAAAGAGCAACGGGATAAGCGTCACTTACAATTTGTGCAAAAGAAGAAAATGCAACAAATGATGAGAAATTGTCATGAGGTACGTGAGATGCTGCGCCAAAGGGAGAAACAGAATCTTAAATTTTGCCAAGAGGAGCAAATTCAGGATAATTTTCGTAGACAACGTCGTGAATGTGAAAGAGAAAAATATTGGATAGAGCTGAATAGAAGACGTTGGCAGGAGTTTGATAAACAAGATAAGTGTGAAATGGAAAGACGGGAAAAGCTGCAGAAACAGATACGTCAGGTGCTAAAGATACAGATAGAAGAACATGAGGAAAAACGTGCATTGGAGCTGGAAGAAAAACGCCAGGAAACACTTAAGGCAGACAAATGGATTGAGGAATTGCGATTGGAAGAGTTTGAGAGGCAGAATAAGGGTACCAACCATGAGATGGTTAAATATCGTATGGAATTACTCGATGATATTAACCGTCGCAAATGTAAAAAGCTAGCTATCTGGCAGGCTGAAAAGGAGGAGCATGAAGAGTTTATACGCGAGACGCAACGTCTAGAGAAGGAAGCGAAGGAACGCATTGCCAAAACTAAACAGGATTTGAATCGTGCAACACACGAATACATTGGCTATGTACGTCGTATGCGAGCATTGGAATTGGGTATTGAAAAGATGGTGAACGATCGCATAGATGAATTTCATCATGTGGAGTCTTGCTGCAAGAATAATTTAACAGTGAGGGCTAAAAAGAAGGCCGCGGAGGCGGCACGTTGTCATGCAATCTTGAAACAACAAATCTGTGAGGAGCTCGAGAGACGAATACGTAGTGATGCTGAGCTGAGAGAGGATAAAATGCCGGAAAATCGATTTGTACATGAGCCAGTTACAATTGAAATGATACGCGCTAAAGCATTCCAAAATAAAGCTGATTTGGATGCACAAGTTATCGAGATGAAACGCATCCAGGCAGAAGAGGAGCGTAAATTTGAAGAGAAACTATTAAAGGCTGTGGATGATCCAGAGATTTGCATACAGTTAGCAGCTCAATTTATGGCAGATGGCACCGATTATCTACCACCACATCCCAATTGGAAAATATATGCTTGCCCCAAGAACAAATATGTTGCCAAGGATCCCATGACCCAAGCTGATTTTGATAAACTTATCGCAGGCCGTGGCATTGAAATGTGTCCATATCCAGATGCCGCACGTCGGGACTGCGGTCTAATGCAGCAAGAATGTGCAACCAAGCCACAGTTACCAACACCACCACCAGTAGCACCTATAACGGGCTCACCGGCTGGAGATGGTCCACCTCAGCCACAAAAGGAAGCATTCAAGAACTGCCCTTGCTAGCTTGAGCCCATTCCTAGTTTTAGAGAGTTAAGTAAAGTTAAGTATTTCAATCGTTAGACAAGTAAAATAAATTTTAAACTTAAATTAGGCCAAAATACTAAAATCTGGCCAAATAGTTGTTAAATTAAATATATCAGAGAAAAATTAGTTTTATTCAAAAAAAAAAAATATACAATGTAAATAATTTTTTATGTAAAATTGATGTAAAACCAAACCAACATTTAATGCGGCTAAATTATATTGAAACTGAAAAACATTTTATGTTATCTTATTAAGCGGAATATCGAAAATAAATACTGTTATAAATCAAAAATTATTTTAAATGAATTTTCTCTGTTAACCAGATGCACTAATCCGAAATCGATATACCGCCAACGTAAGTTTGCATTTGGCTGAAAAAAATGCATTAAATATCACAGACTTGGACTCAAATAATAGTTAATACAGATTCACACATTTTCACGCTCTTAATATATATTCCACTACTTTACCTCTCTGTCTCTCTCTTTCTGTTTGTCCTTCACTTTCAGATGACAATTGGGGCCTACCGTTGGCCATCGCAACCAACTTGCATATACCTTATCGTATTGAAATTGGCGGTACAATACGTGACCTGCATGAAGGGGATAAGCCGGGCAGAGGTACGTTCTGCCAATACCAATGGAATTGGCCAGTTTTGATAGTTCTGACAATACTGTACATTTTTTGCCACATACTGTAGCCATATAACCACTTATACACCCACTCTCTGACTTTAGCAATTATTATTACTGCTCCGCTGAACGATGAGAGCACGCTGCGTTGGCTTTCGAGTGGCAAATGGGTACAGAAACAACATCCGAAACAGTGGCACCAACACCAGCAGCAGAGACAACAACAGCAACACCAACAACAGCAGCAGCAACAACACACAAAAGTATTGCTCATCGATATTGTGGCCAGCTCATTGAATGTCGAGCATCGTCTGTACAAATATTTGGCACGCATCAATGCGGCAAGAGGCGGCAATGTCTATGGTAATATGAGTAGTACACATAATGGTAATGGTAGCAGCAATCCACAACTTCCGCACTCCGGACTGATAACCAGCAATCTGTTGGTGCTGACGCTGTTAAGCGATAAGCATAGACACATACTGAAAACAGCCGGCATTGGTATGGATTTGGTACAGAATTTTCGGACACCAAGCATACCAACATTGAATGAAGAGTTGGGGGTGAATGTAGAGGAAATGGAGAAAGAAGAAACGTCTCATCAGCATGCCAGGCTTAACAAGCTACGACCCTTTATGAATCTGTTCTCCCTTTACGATTTGCTGGTTTCACACATTGCAACAACAACAACAAGAACAGAAACAGCAAATTCAACATCAACAACAATACCCAAATATGATTTTATTGTACTGGACATTGTACTAGATGCCGCCCTGTCCACCTACAAATGGCGACCACTACTTATACTCGAGCATGAAAAGGGAGTTAATAAGGGCAGCTATATAACGCACTCCATACAGCCTGGCTACAATGAATGGCTCTTAGTCAGCAGCGTTAAAATGTGGCACTGCGGCGCCATCTGTTGGACAATTGTAGCTATTGGCATTGCCTTGTTGATCGTACTTATTACAGCCAGTGTTGCTGCAGGCGTTGCTGCAAGGTAAGCCAAAACTTTTTTCAGCATAATATTTGCATATTCTACCGATGAATATATAAATTATTATTTAGTTACCATAAAGTTTTTATTAAAGTAGCAGATATTATTTTAAATATAGACAAACCCAGCTAACTTAAATTGTACTAAAAGTAAAATCAAAATAAGTCGGTTTTATAATAAAGAAAACAAACGCAAATCTATTAATTACTTAATTTGCTTAGGTTCAATCTTATTATTGCTTATCTAAGTGCAACATTTTAAATCCATTAGTTAATTAAACAGAAGTTGTCAACCAATTACAATTTTCACACAAAACATAAATAAATAATTTAGCATATAATTTCAAATATATATTTATATGAAAATTGATTATATGCCAAATAAGAATATAAGTTTGTCAAACAGTTTAGCTAATTACAAGTATTTACTTTTAAATTCTGTATTTTTAATGTAAACGAAATTGATTATTTTATGGCTTGAAGCTGCGTAAAACTGAAATCAGCTTGAGTTAATCAAATAACTTGGCCAAAAGGCTGATACTTTTTTTAGACAATTTCACGAACGAAAAGCATAAAATATTTAACGCTTGGCAATTTTCATTTTAATTTTCATCATTAAGATATTTCTTTGGTTTGTACAATCCCCCCTCTTCCACCCCTTTTCTAGATGCTAATTGCCTGCTCTAATTGCATTGAAGCTTTCAACGTTTTTTATTTATTTTTTTCCTTTTTTTTAAAGATAAATTGTTAGTTTTCACTGCTATATAGAGCATAATTAGATATTCTTTTACCTTTTAATTAAATTAAGTGTAGCATAGTTGGGTAACTTATAACAGTTTTATGTACATAAATTAAGTTTCAATCATAATAATTATTATTGTGGTTCTAATTGATTTATGCTCAATTATGGAATATACCAAATGAATATAAATATCCAAATTGATAAGTTATAAAGCTTTTATGTTTTCTATATGTACATATATATATATTTTATTAAGCCTAAATCTTATTTATGTACTAATTATATTATATACATAAACTGGAAAGTTATTATGCACATAATATAACCTCAACTGCAGGTCAACTCCTTGGGGAAATTTCAACTTATTAAAGCACTTGAAAATGTACAGCTTCCATAAATTAATTAAGCAGAAGCCAAATTTATTCGGATAGATATTGCTTGATAGACAAAGTATTTAGAATAATTATACCTTAAATTATATATATATATATATATATATATATATTAATTTGTATAAGCTTGTGGCATAGTTGAATTTATATACAGAAAATCAATAACCCTAACGTACATAAATAATACACACACATACAAACAGAGTGTTAAAAATACGTATATATAAATATATTTACATATATGTATATGTATGTACACCTGCTGAACGGAACAAAATGGTCATCCTTTAAAAGGACTATTTAATTAATTACATTTATCAAAATGCGTGCGAATTGTAGCATAAGTTATAGCGCAATGCAATAAAAATCCTTACTGCCAGTTGGCAGATAAACACCGCACCAACTGACATAAACACACATATATGCATACCCAGACACACACAAACAAATACTTATGTAGTACGTACAGTTAAAATAAAAAAAGGATGTCAAGTGCTGTTAAGCAAATCATTTAGTGTTTGACATTTCCCCTGCGAGTTTGACAGCTCTCATACCAAATGTGAGACCATTAACTACGGCTATCATTTTGATTTAAATGTTCAGCTTTAAACCTGTTATATACGCACACACACACAAAGACAAACTTACACATATACATACAACTTTAGGCTACAACAATCAAAAAGTTTTTTTCGCCTTTGGCCAAAGTGCAACTCATGAAGTTTTAATTACCGTGCGGTGGACAGAAACTGAAAACAATGCCGGACAGCTAACTGGACAGGACAAATTTATGCAACGAAAAAATATTAAAAAAAAAAATACACGAATAAATATTTAAAACAAAATTAAACCGATGCCAGTATACTCTTTCTGACCAAGAAATTCACACTACACATAAATGCATTAGCCTTTTTTTAGACTTTTTCTAATTTGTTTTGCTTTAAAACTACAAATGTTGTTACCAACTGTACTTTCTTCTCTCTACTTTACTCTCTCTAATTACCTCTAAAGATTTCAAAGAGTGGACAACTCATTTTAATATAAGGTATATAAATGTTGCACACGCGCTGACCTATGCTTAACAATCCTCTTGATTATCAGCTTGGTTAACGCAAAGGTAAAAGTTTAGTATGACTAGGCCCAAAAGCGCTGCCATAAATAGAAAGTGGAAAAAAGAAGAACACAAAAAAAAAACTTTTATGACTCTTTCTATTGGTAGGGGACAGGCTACTTAGTATCCGTAACACGTGTGCACAAAGAGTTTCAACTTGGTCTAGATAATGCCCATTAATGCGTCTAATACAGTTAACCCAAGCTAAACTTGGCCACGTGGCAAAACTTCCGCCTTAACAATTGTTGCATGAATTTGCGGTTTTTCATTGCTGGCCATACAGTACTTCAAACCTTCAAACCCTTCACCCGTTAACCTCTATACAGGTCTACGACTCAACAACTAGTTGTAAATATGTACGTAACAGTAAAAAGTTTTTATGCCAATGGCTGACTAGGCTAATAGATGCAGATTGCCATGGAAGCTGCAGAAACAGGGCAGAACAAAAAAAACAAACTAAAATAAAATAAAGTGAAATAAAGAGAAAGGAAATGAATCTGCATGATTGCAAAGTACAGTTAATTGAGCTAACTGTAACTGTAGGTAAAGTTGTTACAGGTTAACTTAAGCGTAGGATTCAGTGACACAAACTCAATTACAATACAGTTAATAAAGAAAGTTAGTCGAACAACAATTGAAACCAATCAAGAACTAAATCAACTGTTAAATAGTCTACTACATCTTAATTACCATAATAATTGCATTTTAACTATTTGTCATTAACAATTGAGAGATCCTTCTAAGGAAATGTTAAATCTAATATAATGGCAACTTAGGAATATCCTAGTTTATTATGTCTTGGAATAGATTTAGGCAGAAGAAAGCTTATTTCAATCTAACGATTTCTTCCTCTGTATAAATTTATTCCTTACAGAAATTATTTTGTGCGCCAAAGACTTTCCAAAGGACCTAATAAGATTGTTTTATCGGCCAACGACTTCGTTTTTCCTGTGGACTCACGTCGGGTAAGAGAACACTTCCAACTTAGTTCTGTTAGCTCATATTTAAGTCAACTCTTCTTTAGGTGGATGAAGGCATTGAGGCTATGCTGTGTTGTTGGCTACAACAGTTGCAGGAATTTGGCGGGCCTGAAGTGGATAAACCGGATCTACTCAAAGGATCAATTGGTTCGCTAAAGAATTTGGGTTTCGTTATACCTGGAGCTAATGCAGCTGGAAATAATGGTAACGCAGCTGGAGCTACTGCTAATAGTACAACCACATCGGTTAATGGTAAACGTAGCTCCTCAACGAGGGGCAGCCTGGCACGTCACAATCCAGCACATCTAGATATGCGGGCACGCTATAATGGCGATCTAGTGCAGCTCAAGGAGATACAGCTGAGCGGCTCTATGGAGCTACGTTCCAAGGCAATGGACCTGCTGGTGATGGCGCATGGCATGCGACACGAAAATATTAATCCACTTATTGGCTGGCTATCTGATCCGAATCGTACAGCTATGGTCTTTGACTATTGTTCACGTGGTTCGCTGCAGGATGTACTTATTATGGATGAGATTAAACTGGATTGGTCTTTCCGACTTAGTCTGCTAACGGATCTAGTGCGCGGCATGCGCTATTTGCATACCTCACCCCTGCGTGTTCATGGTGCATTAACATCACGGAATTGTGTTGTGGATGCAAGATGGGTACTAAAGATCACCGACTATGGCCTGAACTCGTTTTATGAGGCGCAAGGCTTAACGCCACAGCCACGCGGTGCCAAGGAGCTACTCTGGACAGCTCCAGAGTTGCTGCGCACCATGAAAACACATCAGCAACAGCATCAATATCATCATCAGCACGGTCGCCTCGAATTGGGTACACAGCCTGGTGATGTTTACTCTTTTGGCATTATCATGCAGGAAGTAGTGGTACGAGGGGAACCCTACTGCATGCTCTCACTCTCTCCAGATGATATTATAGCCAAAATCAAGAAGCCACCACCACTAATAAGACCGTCAGTGTCCAAAGGAGCTGCCCCACCGGAAGCTATTAATATAATGCGACAATGTTGGGCCGAACAACCCGATATGCGACCCGATTTTAATTCGTAAGTTTATCTATATACTAAGAATCAATGGACTATATATGATTTATTCAAAACCTATAATTAAACTCATAGAGTTTACGAACGCTTTAAAATGCTCAATCATGGAAGGAAGGTTAACTTTGTGGACACCATGTTCCAAATGCTGGAAAAGTATTCCAATAATCTGGAAGAGTTGATAAGGGAACGCACAGATCAATTGGATATTGAACGAAAGAAGACTGAACAGCTCTTAAATCGCATGCTCCCAAGGTATTATTTAAGATCTATTAAGTTTAGAAGGATAAAATATTTGTTTAAGTTATAGCTCCGTTGCTGAGAAGCTAAAGATGGGCCTGGCTGTTGATCCCGAGGAGTTCTCCGATGTCACTATATACTTTAGTGATATTGTTGGTTTCACAACAATTGCTGCACACTGCAGTCCTGTCCAGGTTGTGGACTTGCTCAATGATCTCTATACGATATTCGATGCTACGATCAATGCTTATAATGTCTATAAGGTAAACTAATGAACAAAAGGATAATCCCACCATATCAAATTATTATGTATATTTAAATAAAAGGTGGAGACAATTGGAGACGCATATATGGTAGTTAGTGGTGTGCCCGTAAAGATACCCGATCATGCCGAGCAGATAGCTACAATGGCATTAGATTTGCTGCATCAAAGCGGCAGGTTTAATGTTAAGCATCTGCCGGGTGTTCCGCTCCAGCTACGCATTGGTCTGCATACAGGACCCTGTTGTGCCGGTGTGGTGGGTTTGACTATGCCACGCTATTGTCTATTTGGGGATACAGTAAATACGGCTTCCAGAATGGAATCAACAGGTACATTGTTTGAAAACTAATCTGATCAATATTGCTTTAATAATATTGTGTGTGGCAGGTTCCTCATGGCGCATTCATATGTCGCAAGAGACGCGCGATCGCTTAGAGGCACGTGGTGGATATTCCATTGAGCCACGTGGACTCACCGATATCAAGGGTAAAGGCATGATGAATACCTTTTGGCTGCTGGGCAAGATGGGCTTTGACAAACCTCTGCCGGCACCACCCCCAATTGGGTAAGTATATAATAGCTATCAATATATGTTACGGATTTTCCTAATCCTTTATATTATATGCTTTCTTTAAATCAAATCACTTAAACCCAGGGAGTCGCATGGGTAAGCAAACCACTTTAGTAAATCCATTCCTAATCTTTTAAATATAATTTTAATACTCTGCCATAGGCTGGATGAAACACTTATACGGAATTCTATAACACTGAAGGCACAGGCCAATAAATCGAGAACTAGCACAAATCCCTCATCATCGCAAAGCTCTTCACTGGCTGGTGAATCTGTGGAAGTGAAAGTGGAAATAACACCACCAACCAATGCTGATATGTGCTCAAGTAATTTACCCAATTCATATTCATTGGACTCAAATTCCACCAATACTATAAGCCCTAATCCTACCCTGTGTCCTGAGTATCCTAGCAAAACTCCAACGAGCACTAGTCCGCAGTCGCGTAAGTTATCGGAGCTTACTCCGGATAGTCTACTTAATCCAAACAGTTTCAATCGTTTGCCCAATTCAACGGGTGGCTCCAGCTCTAGACTGTATAAGAAAATTGAAGAAATAATGGATCTTAGTTCACCTTATAACCATTATAAATGTCTTAGTCCTAGCGAAAGCAATCTGACAAAGTTCTACGATGGAAAATATGTATATTCCAACACTGGTGGTGTCAGCACGACTGGAGCTAATGGTTCTGGCAGTGGTGGATGTTCTATAAGTGGCAGTGCCACAAAATTTGATAGCAAACCCGGCTCCAGTCGTCTGCTGCGTCGTCAGTTTAGTTTAGATCGTGATGATCAACAGTCCAAGGCAGAGCAGCACCATCAGCATCAGCACTCGCTGCAGGCAAACAACTATGCGGCATTGTTGCATGTAAGCAAAAATTCAATGCTCGATGTACCCATATTGCATGATACTGCTCGTAGTCCTAAGGGTACATTGACACGTGCACACAAGCAAAACTCTACATCGATTACGCAAGATCTGGAGAAGATTGAGGAAATACCACTATCGCCGGCATCCTCGCAGCATCATAGCAGTCTGGACAGCAATCTTAATCGAAGTCCACCCTCAACACTGGAAGCTCAATCGCCACCGTTGCCGCCCATGTCCAGCGGAATCATGCAGTTAACTCCACCTTTGCTCTCAGCGCCTACCTCACCGGCTCCATCCCGTACTCTTAATGGTATGCATGCGCATAGGCAGAGCAACAACAACAATTTAAATAGAGGCAGTAGCGGCAGCAGCAGCAGCTCTCACCCAACCCAGGAGACTTCAAATGCCAGTCAAGAGCTAACCCTAAATGTGGAGCAGCTACTGAGCAGATAGGATACAATCTAGGCGCTTGAGCCTAGAAATTATTAAAGCTTTAGGTCTGAGGCCATATACGAGTTATATACTATTAGTGAATGTCCGAGATTTTTCAGTGTTGTGATGTTGAAAGTACCTCGATGCATGCAAACTTGGTTCCAGCTGCAAAATGAAAAGTACAATTTAGTTGAATATAAGATTAAATTGTGGTTGCAATGGCCAATGATTGATAGCATCCACGGATCTCAATCCGTATACTAAACTTTTATAAAGATCAAAATGCATTAAGAAATAATTAAATTCATTTTAAGCAAATTTCTTAAGTTGAAGGGAAATATATGCTTTGAATTAAAATTTAATTTAAAATTAAAATAATTACAATATAATTTTCACTTACTTTTATTATTTCAATGTTTCATAAACTTTTAATGTTAATGGATTAAATCTTCCAAATTGTTTGTAACTGCTTAAGTTTATAGACATTTGGTAAGAATTTTGTATAAGCCTAATTCTATATACATATATATATATATATATATATATATATATATAACTATAATCAAACACATGAAGCTCCTGAACTGAAAGCTCTTGTAATGTAACCAAAACTATATCTGATTCTTGAATCTTAACTTTTGGTATGATTCATGCATCTACTGTACTTTCTACACATAGTTCCTTTCAATAAATTAAAAAAATAAATCATAAATGCTATAAATACAGAGTAATATACATATATATATAATATATATACATATATATATATATAAACAGTATGTTAATTACGTTAAAAATTCTCAAAGTATTTAAAGAAAATTATATAAAGTTTTTGATGGCAAACAAAAAATACATTATATCAAATAAGAAGTTAGTTTTCTAAAGACAATCGTTGTTAATTTTATATAAAAAATAAAATTAAATATAAATGGGGTAATATCCGTAAAAAAAAATATTATGTATATACATACAAATTGATCTACATTAGTTGATCTTAATGTCTATGTAGATATTTTGTAGCCGCTAAAGTAGCTTAGTCGGATTGTAAACTACTTATCCTCTGTGTCAAGTATTAACTGATATAATAAACATATAATAAAATAAAGTTTATATATTATATATATACATATATTTACTTAGAGAAAAAAAAGCTATTAACTTGAATATATCAGTTATTTAATATAAGGCTATACCGAATTCAAACTGAATATAATTCAAATTTAAAATCGAGCCCACTAAGCAAATCTTTTATAACAAACATAGGCTTAACTATAAGATTAAAACAAACAAACAAATAAAACAACAGTATTCAATTATATTTGATTTATATTTATTTGCATTTTTGTGCTCATCATAAAATTAAATTAACTCATTTCATTCAAGTGTATTAATTGGCTGCTCAATTTATCGACAAAATAAAAAACCAACGTCAATTATGTCAAAGCCAAATTACCACAATACATTCATTAGTTATTTATTTTATTTTATTTATTATTCGAAATTTACTTATACATATTTAATATTTATTTAAAAGTTGTATTATGCTATTATTTAAGTAAATATTCAACTGAAAACAATATTTATTAAACATAAATTTAAGAATGAATAGCAAATTTACGTAAATAAAAGTATAAATTGATATATCTTTTGTGTTTTTTTTTTCAATGTAAATAAACATGATTTTATTTACTCACATTATTTACTTGCACAGAACTGGTATATCATAGGCTCATATATATAGCAAAGGATAATCATCGCTTAAGGACAACAAAACTTGTAAAAATAAAAAAAAAATTTTATATTTACAAAAAACACTTCAAAACTTGATGACACTCCAAGTCAAGTGTAGTCGACTAGGAGGTGCCCTAACCTCCGATTTGAAGTGCCCTCAGGGCCTGTCGCACTCAAATCAATACTAGAACGAGGGTTGCTGTCAATATTCTTTGCCTATACAAACATCTAACATATACACATATGTTGCTAACTGTATCATTAGTGTCTGAAAGTAAAATCTAATCTTTACTATAAACGTCGATATAGATTTTCATGATTATTCACAGCTCTATATATATACTGATTCGTCGTATTTATTGCTATGAGCTGTATTAAAAATTGTGTAGCCTATAATAAGAATCCTTTCAATTAGTGCACATAAATTATCAACACCCATAAATCTAAACTCTGTGAAATTCCAAAAAAAATTTTAATAATAACTTTATGTTAATATTATTTTAATCCCCTTAAGCTGTTTCTTTTTTCTTCTAGCTTATAATATATAAAGAAAAGTGGAAAGTTTGTTTTCAATAGTACTTCAATGCCTAAATTTGATTATTAAAATAATAATAAGTAAAGTGATTGCAACACCAATTGTCTTTACACTTAATATATAGTACCTTATACTAAACCATGCACTTAATTATATATAAGTGTTTAAGCTTGTTTTAAAAGAAAGTTTTACATTGGGACATGATGTCTACCCAGATCGTATTAGAGTTGATTTATATTTTTCTTATAAGAATCTATAATTTTTAAATATCAAATTATTAAGACGGGACAACTATATATTAGCCATATTAAATTGAAAACAAAATAAAAACAGATAAACTATAATAGTGGAAAGATCAAGGATTACATGATGCAATTGACTATCTTTCAGAAGACCATATTTTTCTTAGTTATGCTGATTGTATTAATGGTAGTGATTTTGTAGTTTATTTTTGTTTTGAAATTGGTTTTTCTTTGTTTTGTTTTGTTTTTGAGTGTTTTATATGGAGGCATGTGTTATTGTTGTTAGCTCAAGGAACTTGTCTACTCGTCTTCCATATAGTATCTAAATAAATGCTATTCCTCTTCCTCCTTATCTTTGCGATGTGATTTTTTCTTATCACTACGACTGGAAGTGCCGGATGTGGATGAGCTACTTTGCTTGCTGCTACGTTCACTGCGATCCTTTTCACGTGATTTTGATTTTCGGCGACTGGATTTGTCACGTGATCGTGATCGAGCATCACGTCTAGAGCTCTCTTTATCCTTATCCTTATCCTTATCCTTCTCTTTATCTTTATCCTTATCTTTGTCCTTATCCTTATCCTTATCTTTATCCTTATCTTTGTCCTTTTCCTTGTCTTTATCTTTATCCCGTGATCGATCCTTGTCCCTATTACTTCGTTCTCTATCGCGTTCCTTATGATCACGTTCTTTACGCTTTTCTTCCTTCATTATGTGCAAATAGTCTTCAAAGTATTCCTCACGATAAGCCGAATCCAGTGCACGATATCGTGAATCTGATTCAAATTTCTTTTTAATATCATACCAACGAGTGTGACGCTCGATATCGTGCCGCTCACGCAGCATTTCAAAAAAGTCCTTGCGTAACTGAATAAAACAAAAATTTAATATTAATATCCATTATCATTACAATTGAAAAATATTAATAAAATTATAACTTACCTGTTCCTTCTTCAATTGTTTATCCTTGTCGCGTCTCCGCCTATCGCGATCATCATCGTAGTTATCGGATCGACGATCTGAAGAAGATGACGATGGCATATTGTTGTTACTGCTACCACTGTTGTTACCACTCATGGGCATCCTTTGCTGTTGTCCCATGTCTGTATAAGTAAAGCAGATAATATATTAGTAAATTATCTCTAGGAAAGATCTTTAATTCTTACTTAAGTTGTGTGGCATACGCATCATGCCTGGCGGCGGACCCATACCTGCAGAGGGAAAGTAAAATTGCAATATTCAAAATAATAATATTTTTGAAGGAGCAAGCACTACATACCCATATTAAGTGGCATGCGCATATTGGGCGGCATCATACCAGGCGGTGCATGCTGTCCCCGCAACTGAGGTGGTGGTCCACCCATTTGCGGTGGCGGTCCTCCCATTTGAGGCGGTGGCACGTTCATTTGCGGTGGCATGCCCGGTGGTCCGCCCATTTGTGGCGGACCCTGGGACTGCTGTGACAGGTGGTGTGTGGGGCCGGGTGTTAGTTCTTTGATGCCAGTAGGCACCCAGCCAGCGTTATCATTACCCCACTGTGACTCTTGTGTAGGTTCGTAACCATAGTCAAAGGGTTCTGGTTCATGGAAGAAGGGCTCATCAGCAGCACCCGGAGGTGGAAAATTAGGAGCCATTGGTCCTAAACCACCACGCGAATACTCACGGCATTCAGCAGTCATTACCTGAATGGCATTCTCCTTCACACCTCCTGTAGTGGATATGGGTCGAGGCGGTCGTACCATCATGCCCATACCGGTGCGTGGTTGATGCTGCATCATGGGCGGCATGCCTGGTGGAGGCATTTGCATAGGTCCATCGCCCATTACGACCATTGGCTGATGATGGTGCATAGAACCACTCATTCCTATCGGTGCTCCTATGTTACTACTGCTGCCATCTGGCATGCTCATTGACGTAGCAGCTTGATTAACATTTTGTGTAAGACTAGCCAATCCTACACCACTCTCAGCAACGCGAAAACGTTTTTGGCGCTCGCAATAGGCACGCCATGTTTCCTCATTAAACCCATAGTTAAAGTAATCGGTAATATCAGCACCGGGCTTCCGCCAAGGTTTCTCTTCCAGCGAATCTATACTGAACTCATGGACTGCGACACCATTTATAGTCCCAGCGCCTTCGAAATCCTCGATACTGAATTTGCCACCTTGCGCTGATGGTTTGGCTTTGTCTGCAGCTGTTGCGCCTGCCAACAAATTGGGACGTTGTTTTATATTATAGGTGCTAGGTGCTGACTTTATATCGCCAATAACAACATTAATATCATCATCAGAATCGTCATCGTCATCATCATCTGATCCAGATCCAATTCGCTCTTTTCTGGCCATTGTACTATTTGCAGTTTCCGTCAGATCTCGCATTTCATCGTCATCATCTTGAGACCCAGCATCGTCCATGCCAATTCTCCCAGGATCTGTACCAGACGCAATGCGCACATTACTATCCGTTGTGTCGGGAAGTGCTTCCTCGTCTTCTTCCATTTCCTTAGCAGGATCTTCAAACTCGGAGTAATCTGGTATTTCTTCCTTAGCAAACGAAGACATAGCGCCGGTTCCAGGCTTCTCGCCGGTGACTGCCGCAAGTGCCTCGTGCTCTGCCGCCAAAGCATCGCTACCATTGGCAATTTCATTCGTTGTGGAATCTGGATTTGAGGTGCCGTATAACCAGCTATCCTCATTAGTGTCATCTGCCATATTTATCTTATTTTTAATGCACGACCACGAGTTTCTTTAATCAAATTTCTAAATGTCGTACGCCGAGCTCACAGTAAACACTGTTTTTCAAACTATAAAACCTTTTGTTTGTATTTTTACCATCAATATAGACTGGTCACACTAAAACACATAAAAGTAGCTGCGTTTCATTTGTAAATCGTAACACTGAAACGTATGAGAAATGAAACGAACCAGATGTTACAAAGGGCGCCAAATTCTTTTTTGAATTTTAATAGTTGCACACAAAATACGATTGCAATCAAATAGTAAATTAATCAAATAAACAAGGAATAATCAATTTATTTATTTGAAACTTAAATTGTTTTTAATATATCCTTAACAACAGTGCGAAACATAGAGGACAAGGCACAATCATAGCGACGAAGACATAACTGTCGTAAACCTAGCAAAAGTTGACCAAAACGTAACCAATGTGACCGATGCAATGTATAACGAGCCAATGAGCAAAGCGCCCCATTAGCATGAGTTTCCAGAATTAGTGCATATTCCGCATTTAATGCCATTTCTGCAAAACAATTCTTGATAAATAAAAGTCTTTTTATTTTGTCAAACGCACCTTTTCGACATAAAATAAGTGTTTCTAAAAAGTTCAATTCCATAACATCGGCACGTAATAGCTGCGTCTCTGATAAAAGCAATTTAAGCTGTGCATCTCCACAACTATCGATCATGGCGCTTATATCCAGAGACCAATGTGATGCACGTAATATGAAGCATTCACCCCATACTGCCTGTAGTATAGCGTCTTGCTGTGCACGCTCAAGGAATCTAAACTGCTCATTAAGCTTAGCTTGGCGCAGACAGGTGACTAAAATCTGAGCTAATATTTGATAATGCAGTGGGTGATCAGATGGCGTTGGCGGTGATGGTGTTAGAACCACGAGCCTACGACTATTGGTGATGTTAGGTGGTGCGTGCTGATTACGAGGTCCACGTTCTTCCTGAACAGCTGCGACGTTCATGCCTACCGCCAAACAGCGTTGGAAACGGCAAAACGGGCACCAATTACGACGTGCCTTGTCTACCACACAGTTGCCTTTAATGGCTATACAAGAGTAATGGGTATTTTTTCTGACACTACGCTTGAAGAAACAGGAGCAACCATCGCAGCAGGAAACTCCATAATGTTTTCCAGAGCTCTGATCACCACATACCCGGCAAGCGTTATAGATTGAAATAACCGACATGGACATCACAAGGATATGGAATTAACTAAGCTTACACTAGTACGTTATTGGCGGTTTTATAGAAAAATTACCACAAATGATATGCAAATCAAAGACACTCAGCACCTTGTGCATTGTGTTTTAACATGATTTGTGGTTTTTATTTATTTAGCGGATTTCTTGATAGCGCTCAAAAGCAACAACACTTAACGTTACCATATAGGATAACCTGGAATTTTGCTATTGGCGTTGGGGCGTAACACATCAAAAGTGACAATCATCGGCTGGGGTACCAGCGTCTTAACAATTTGTAAACAATTATTGTTTTGCTCTATGATTGGTCAGCGTCGTTCACTACAAGTGTCATCCAAAGTCCTTTGAACTGACATTTTGTGTAAATAAAAAGAAGCTCCACGTAACGTTAAAGTCGTACATTGTAATAGGGGTTGTACTCCAATTATGGAATGAGCTGTCAATGATGTACGTTTTCGTAGTTGCATTATCAAGACATGTATTTGAATAATAATAATAATAATTAAATAATTGGTTAGTTAGTATTACATTAATTTGCTTAAATAAATGGAAGAATTAGAAATGTATCTCCTATGAAGGTGTACGTTTCACCGTAAATAAGTATATTTAAATTTTAAAGTTATCGATAGCTAACGTTTAACGTAATTTTTTTAATCGAATAATGTTTAACATTGATATTTTCATTTATATTTCTATTCAAATCTTAATAAATAAAATATTCAGATATAGGCAGTCCAACATCCAATTAACAGCTCATTAAATTCATATAATTATAAACATAAGTTACCCCTGTTAATAACATCTGTGTTAAAAGTTAATTTTGTACAGGTATGTTATCAGATATAAATTTATGCAGTATTTCATTCCTAACTGCTTACGGTCACACCATTTACATGTGTCATGTTTTTTTGTATTTATTACAAAAAGCGTTTATAATATAAAATGTAAGGTTTTATATTGCAAATTAGCGGCACAAACGCGCGCGTACTAAACGTTTAAGAACGATAATTAAAAAAGATCGTGCACATTGCTATTATAAAGTAATTTGGCTTCGCATCGCCCGCTATCGCTGCGGTTTTTTCTGTGTCGGCCATTAATAAAGAAACTGCAACATAAGTGAAAACTGAAAAGAAGTTTCTATAAAGCAGTTAAAGAAATTATTTACCAATGTGCAGCAAAGTGTTAAACGGTGTATAAATATATGCCTTACAAAAGTTTAAAAAGGCGTTTACAAAGTACATAATTACACCTACAATTTAAAATATTTGAGGCGAACGACATCGGTATACAGGGTGTTGCATTATACATACCTGCAGTGAGTTTGTGTTCTTATTGCTCAAAGTTTCATTCATAAAACTGCATAGACGGCATTAAGTTCCAATTGGAGACGTATAAGACCACAGCGTGCAGCTGTTTGTGAATACCTAAGCAAACCCACACGAAACACACTCACCCACACATGTGCATTGATTTTTCCAACATTAATTTTGCCTGCGCGACTGTGTGTTCCGTGAAGGGCCAAGAAAACTGTTGAAGTGGTTTTTCATTTAAGATTATACGAGATTAACGCATTGCTACCGTCTCTGTTGCTGCTGCTCCATTTCCATTTTAGTGTAAAAATAAACCACTTTTATAGAGTAAGCGCCTCCCCCCAAAAAATGTCAACAACCATGTATACAGGGTGCCACCAACACTACAAACCTCTCCCCACCCTTGACGCACGTGCAACGTGAAGCGCCAGCAATGCAAACAACTAAAATAACAACAAGAACAAGCAAAACGTGCCAAAGCGCAGCAAATAAAAAGACATTTAAATGTATACATACAAACATAAGTATGTATTTTATACATGTGTGTATGTGAATGTGTGTGGATATGTTTGTAATAATTATAATGCCAGACTGGCCACACTCTGCAGTCAATTTAGCATTTACCGGTTAGCGGCCTCTTCGCTAACGGCATATCTATGGACACTGGATGCCCATAAATATATTTGTAAAGATTCCCAACCTGCGCCGGACAGGTAAAACGTAAAACGGAAACCACAGCGCCAAGTTGTAACTGAATGGGAAAGGAAAAAAATAATAGAAGAGACATTTCCGCCCGGTAGCGAACAAACCAAAATAGACAACAACTTACAGTGGAATAAAATTATACTTTTTTGATCATATATTGTCCTTATACAAAAAAATGATTTTAGATATTGAAAGCACTATGTATCTATACAAATCGTAACTATGGTCTGGAGAATTTCACTTGTCGATCAGTTAAATATATTCCTTTTAATTTGGTTAGCACTTGATATAAAAATATTAAAGATCTTTTAAAAAGTAAAATATAGAGACAATACCACTTTGCGCTGACTGTGTCGCTGATATTGTAGTGTATACTTCTAGAAAAGTGTTAGTGTGTGCGTGTGTATGTGTGTATGTTTGGCTTCTCTTAGCAGTAGAAGGCAAAGCACTCAATGTACTTGCAGTTGGTTTTTATTGCAACATGTACCTTTGTATGGTTGTATGTGGACGCATGAGTTTGGCCCACTTGAGCAGGCACTGGGAAAACAAGAAGAGTAGTTTGTGGAGCTGTGTATCTGTATATACTACACACTAATCTGAATGCCGCAAGTGTTGTTGAGTTTCCTGTGGCGCTGTCGCTCATTAGGGAATAATTTGCATTAGCTGCGTTGCAGTAAAAGCCCGTCATCACTTAAAACATTATACATACATTTGAATAATACATGTATATAGCAATTTTTGTTTTTATTGATTTTTAAATATATATATTTTTTGTTGAACTTCAATAGACAAATAACAAGAACAAAACGAATCCAAAATACCAGAAACAAAAAAAACAACTCAGAAAAGTATACTCACATACAAAAGGTTAACCCAATTCTTGAGGCGCCCACTCGCTGCACTCAAAGTTTTGTTTGGAGTTGCCGATGGGAAAGGAAAGAAAAACAATTTTTACCTATTGACGATGTTCGTCATCATTGCTTGCTTGATGTTGGGCAGACGTCCAACAAACAAGCAGTTGCACATACGTATGTACATATGTTTGCGTATATATGTACATAAACATATCTTGTTGTTTGCTTATAACTTTCACACCCAACCCCACATACTAAATGCATTGTTGTTATTGTATTTGTTACCATCGACGCCGCTTCTGCAGCCGCTGCATTGACTTTTGACGCTTGACGTTGATAAATGAATCATAAAAGCAGCACAATTCACGCCACCGGCAAAACGCATAGACGGACAAGCACAGAAAAGACTTGAAAAACAAGAAGAGACAAAAAGACAGAAAAAGTGGAGGAGAAAGAGAGAGAGAAAAAGAGAGCAAGCAAGCAGGAAAAGAGAGTGTTCTGTCATATGTTTTTTTAACGCTTCGCTGCCCACGCATTATTCACATTTATATTTTTTTAATTTCAATTTTTTATTTATTTTTTAATTTTTAACGTGCTAATCGATAACAGCTGTGACTCTTGTTATCGCATATTCTGAGTGCAAGTTGTGTGTCATTTGTATGTGTTATGCTGCCGACGATCGTCTGCTCTCCCACTCTCTCTCTCTCTCTTCACACAGCAGTCTCTTTTTTGTTATTATTTTCACAGTTTTGTTGTAGTTATCTTTCGCTCTTTGGTGCTGCCTGATGGGCTGTGGCAGTGACACTCAAAGCAGGTCCGAGCCGCGCAACTGCCAGTCAGAGTCAGTTCGTCGGTCGTTCGGCCCATATTGATATTAATGGTTGTTGTTGCACCGACACCATATATACACGCACATATATATAACTATATATATATACATATAGTAGACCGGGCACTAACAAAAACACCTATACAATTATTATGTGGGTGTTTTAACCATTTTAAAACAAAAACAAAAAATACATTTTTTGTGCCAAAAAGTAAAATTTCAAATTGGGAACACACAGTTTTTAAAGTGATTTTGCAGATAATCATATAAAAAAAAAATATATATATATATATAAAATCGAATTCATTAAATATTAAATGATATATTAAAATCTATACATATACTTCCGAGAATTTCGTTATGACCAATCCAAAGACGGTTGATGTATTTATGAGAAATATAAGCGAAAAAAAAAAACAATAATAATAAGAAAAAGTTGAATATATAAGTATACATACATATACGAAGAACTGAAGCAACAGTTGAAATCAAGTTAGATAAGCATTGTTATAGATAAAACACGACATCACCTTGCCCCTGCCCTTAATGTGACGCATGTTTAAAGGCATGAAATCATTTGTTGTTTTAAGTATTTTTATAGTTTTTTTTTTTTTTTTTTTTATGCTCTCATTTTTAACATTGATTGCATTCATTCTATTTGCAGCTGTTCGGGTATCAATTGAATCGGAAGTCAAACGTTATAGACGGCAGTAGAAACAGTGCAGATGTCCAGTGAGGAGGATAAACCACCGGCGCCGCCAGTGCGTCTTACCAGTAATCGTGGCGGTGTTGGCATTGAACGTGTGCCCATTACCGGCAGCGGTGTAGGTGGCACATGCGGCTCCGGTGATGCACCTCCAGTTGATATGCGTCCATTGCCCAAAGGTAAGTGTGTTTATTTTGTGGCATTTTATACTATTATATTATATATTATAATATTTTTAATATCCACATAAAGAGCCCGATGATGCGGATCGCAAAAAGAAAACTCTTAAGAACAAAATCAAAGGCTCAAAACCCTCTCACACGGACTCCAAACCAAATATATCCTATCCTACAAACTTTGAGCATACGGTGCATGTGGGATTCGATGCAGTCACTGGCGAATTTACCGTAAGTTTCTGTCCATTTGTCTTCTTATCATCATTAAGATAGTTTTTTTTTTCTGTGCTTTTTGCTTCTTGGCCTCGCAATCATTTGGCTTTATGGCCTAATAGAGCATTTCACAAAAGAACTGCATTATAAATTCGATTGCCAATCTCTTTATATTTTGCTAGTTTCATATGATAAGCTTAAAAGCGCAAAACATACAAAAAAAAAAAAGAAAATGGAAAATTATAAAATAAAAAATAAAACACATACATTTATCGTAGTAGTACAAACAAAACAAATAAATACAAATCGTTAGGTAACGTTTGAATATATAAAAATGAGAGCTTTATATTTTTATATACGGATAGAACAGAAAAAGAACATATTAGAGGCAATAAACAAACTAAGTGCAAGTCCAAAAGCAACAACTTCAAAGCTAAATGCAAATGTGTAGGAAGAAGGAAATTTCAATAGCTTCTTGAAACATTTGAGCTGTTTAAGCTTCAAAAAATTAATTAATTAAAAATTGTTTCAGATTGTAATTAAAAATACTCTTTGAAAAAAAGTTATTAAAAGTTAGCTGAAAGCTGATTCAAGTATCGAAAGCAGAAAGCAGAAGAGTTATCGATCATTCATTTGCATAGAGTTAAACGCATTTATTGTTGTTTTCTTTTTTTTTGTTGTTGTATTTGGTGCCCCTTATTAAAATACTCAAATGTAATTTCTGTTTATGTTTCTCTTTCGCGATATTCTCTATATCAATATTTTGTATTATTCATTATTATTTCAAGCTGCCAATGAAAGTAAGTAAACGTCACGTATAAAGCAATGGAACTTGCTTTCATTAGTTTTCTAAGTGAAATTCAAATCATTTATTGTTTCTTTGTGTCTCCCCATTTGTTGTTTGTTTTTGAGATCGGATTTTCCATAGTTCTCATTTCGTTAAGATTTATACCTCAAACGTGTTCTGTACTACACTACATTACACAACACTATATTATACACATAACTTAAAACTATATAGTATATAAATATATATATATCACACTTAACTATACAATAACGGCTAAGCATAAATAAATGTAGTTTAGTCTGCTTTTAGTCGCTGTTCCTAATTGAAATCCAAAATCCAAAACCTCATTGATTACGCCTAGAGTAATAATATAAATTGAACCCACAATCAATCAATCCTAGACGAGCTCTATTTCTATTTATGTGTGTGTATATTCTTATTAGATGGAATCTATTGATAACAGTATAGTGTATGGTTATATCTAATCAAAATGTAATGCATTTTACAGGGTATGCCTGAAGCGTGGGCGCGGCTTTTGATGAACTCGAACATCAGCAAACAAGAGCAGAAAAAGAATCCCCAAGCTGTACTCGATGTGCTCAAGTGGTTTGACAATACAACCAAACAGAGGCCAAGCTCCAAGTACATGACAAATGCCATAACGACGCATTCAGGTTAGTATTTAACTATATTTTATCTATGAATTCGAAATGGATTGTAATTAAACTTTAATCTATACCATAGGTTCATCACTCAGTCGCGTTAGTAGCAGTAGTCCTAGTAGCACGCCTACAGATTCCGAACTACATGGATCTAATAGTGGGGGCAATTTAATTGGCGTACAGCTAGGTAGCATGACATTGGGGCCAAGTGCTAATAATGTATCTGCTGCGGGTCAATTGCTGAGCAACCATTACCAACAGCAGCAACATTTACTTCACCAGCAACAATTACAGCATCAACAACAGCAGCAGCAACAACAACAACAACAATTGCACCAGCATCAGCATCACATTGGTATAAGTCAATCGCATTCATATAATTTTGGCGGTCATACGGCTTCCTCATCCACATCGCAACATTCATCGGTCAATGAGGACGATATGTTAGGAGCTGTGCCACAGCAGCCACCGCCTCCACCAGTTGCCTCACGTCCAGAGCGCACGAAGTCTATATATACACGGCCCATTGAAGAATTACAGCCACCGCCTTTACCAGCGGCACCAGCTACAACCCCTACAACACCATTGCAAAACCATAAAGCCGCAGCGGCGGTATCACCACATTTGCTCAACAACGCCACAACCACGCTGGACAAGAATAAAAACAATGCAAGTGAGTTATACCAGGGATTCAATGTGCATAAGCTTATCCTTCTATATTTTTTTTTTTTTTTTTTTGGTTATTAATTCCCAAGCTTTTGCAGTGTGTGTTTAAATACAAATGTTTACCATGTTGACCACTTGGTAACTTGATAACTCCACTTAGTGTACCTAATCTGTGTTTAACTTCTATTGCTATTGCCCAAGACCTATAAATGCTGTAGGATCTCTTTCATCTCTGTAAATGCACTGGATTTCTGCAATTAATCAGAAATTCATAAAGTAAATTCAAATCTTCTATGAATAGATAATAGAAGTTTATCAATACATACTACTGCAAGGGTATTAGTGACTTCGGTGTATGTCGAAGATGGTTTCAGTTTAATGTTGTTGGTTTTAGTTCAATTATTGCATTAATTGCGTAATTTTGTCTTTGTTAATATTATTGTTATTGTTATTTGTATCGCCTCTGTGTTCTGTTCGTTCTGTTTTGATATTGCTTCGAATTGCTGCTAAAAACTAAACTAAACAACTGTAACATCAGCAACATGTGAGACTGCAACATCAGCAGACAGCTCAACAGCAACGACAGCAACTGTAGCAACTGTAGCAACAACAGGAGCAACAGCAACAACAACAGAAACAGTAGGGTCTGATGCAACAACAGATGCTACTAAACGTATTTTGTCTGCTATTACAAATGATACTAATTGTCCTCCTACTACCAATATAAGTACCATAACAAGTGTTGATATTATCACAGGATTAGAACAGCAGCTTCTTGAGTGTACTGCTGCAGCAGCAACAGCAGCAGCAGCAGCAGTAACAGAAACAAGTGTTATTAAAGCAACAACGACTAATCACGAATCTTCTGCTTCCTCCTTTTCATCGTTCCCCTCGTTTCATGATGATGTTACGCCACCGCTTTGTATAAATGCATTGCCATCGATACATTGTTCAACGCCTACGTCTTCCGGACGCAACTCTACTGTTGTGCCTATTCCTCCAACAATAACAATGGTAACACCTGCAACGCCTGCCACAGATCTATATCACGATCCAGCGACCAACAATCTTAATGCAACTGCGTTGACAGCGACTCCAGCAGCTGGTACACAAATTGCTGTGCCACAGCAAGCAGCGGCTGCAACGACAACAACAACACGTGCCGCAAATGCTAAGAAGAAGAAGATGTCTGATGAGGAAATCCTGGAGAAACTGCGTACCATTGTCTCTGTAGGTGATCCCAATCGCAAGTATACCAAGATGGAGAAAATTGGCCAAGGTGCATCAGGCACCGTTTATACGGCCATTGAATCATCAACGGGTATGGAAGTGGCTATCAAGCAAATGAACCTGTCACAGCAACCCAAAAAGGAGCTCATTATCAATGAAATTTTGGTTATGCGAGAAAACAAACATCCCAATGTTGTTAATTATTTAGACAGTTATTTGGTTTCTGAGGAACTATGGGTTGTTATGGAGTATCTACCCGGTGGCTCTCTTACCGATGTTGTTACCGAGACCTGTATGGATGAGGGACAAATTGCAGCCGTTTGCCGTGAAGTGTTGCAAGCTCTTGAGTTTCTGCATACCAATCAGGTAATTCATCGCGATATTAAAAGTGATAATATACTGCTTGGTCTGGATGGATCCGTCAAGCTGACTGATTTTGGTTTCTGTGCGCAAATTTCGCCGGAACAATCTAAACGCACAACTATGGTTGGCACACCCTATTGGATGGCACCAGAGGTGGTCACTCGTAAACAATATGGTCCTAAGGTAAATATAATTATTAATATATCATTAATAATAATAATATTAATATATATTGAATTTTTTTATGGTTGCAGGTGGATTTGTGGTCGCTAGGCATTATGGCTATTGAAATGGTTGAGGGTGAGCCGCCGTATTTAAATGAGAATCCATTAAAAGCATTGTACCTCATTGCCACCAATGGCAAGCCAGAAATTAAAGAAAAAGACAAGCTGACGGCAGCATTTCAAGATTTTCTTGATCAGTGCCTAGAAGTAGAGGTAGAGCGACGTGCCAGCGCAATGGAGTTATTAAAGGTAAGCATTGTATAACTAAATTGTATTTTGAATCTTGTTTAATCCGTTTATAATGCCATTTATAGCATCCTTTCCTGAAATTAGCACGTCCATTAGCCAGTTTGACGCCTTTGATTATGGCGGCCAAAGAGGCCACAAAGGGCAACTGATTGACAACCAAGAAACAGCAGCTTATTTAACCATTACTTATGAATTACTATTACAAAAAGCAGCAACAGCAGCAACAGCAACAGCTACAATAACGGTGGAAACAAGCAACAATAAGAACAATAGCATCAATAAGATTTATTGCGTATGTCTAAACAGATTATACATTATTAGTGATTATAATTATTTATATAAACGTATTTATATACAAACACATACACACACACATATATACACACAAATTATATACATTATTATAAATATTATAACGAGGAAACCACATCAAACACGTAGTTAAATACGCGTAGTTCATTTGAGATAAACTTTGGTTTCCAATTTATTGCTGAAAATAAAAAAAAAAAACAAAGAGAAAAAACTATTAAATATTTTCCTGTAAAAACAAAAAAAGGCGACAGCAAACCTCATTTTGTTCTTAAAAATAAAAATAAAAAAAAAATAGAGACACAATAAGTAAAAGTTCTGCTGCTAATTTGTTATACCAAATTCAAAAAGCAGCATTTCAAATGCTGAGTTAAAAATGATTTGAAAACGAAATTCTTTAAAAAAAAACAAAGAATTTCGTAAACTACATTTACACTAAATATTAAATTGGCATTTACATATATTAAAAAGAAACAAAAAAATCCATATTTAAAATAATAATATTTAAATTTAAAATATTTTGTAATAATTGTAAAAAGAAAAGTGCATGTTTTATTTGAAATTTAGTTTTTCTTTTATATGCATATATTTGAAAAAGAAACAACTAAATGTGACATAAATGATAACAACAACAAAGGAAATTCATTTTTGAAATTTAATTAAAGCAAATTGCTGTAATACTAACTTTAATCGCTTAAGAGTATTATTTGACTGGTTTATTTTTCGAGCTTTTTCTGCATTCAGTATAAGTTTCATTTAGTTTCGTAACTTGCTTTATATAAATAAAACAAAACAAAAAAAACTTAAATATATTTTTATAAATGAATTTTTGCAATTTATTTTGTTTTATTTTATTATTTGTTTGCTTGAATAAATTGATTTAGCGATATTATTTTTAAATATTTTTCTTCATTGTTTTTATATTTCTCCAAGCAATAAAACTACCCACACATGCACACCCACACACACACACTCTCAAGTACACTATCCCTCTCTGTAAATCAAAATCGTAGATCATATAAATGTAAGACAAGTCTACCATTATATAAGAAGAGCCTGTATTTTTGATTAATAGTAACCGAGAAACATTAAATACAATGTGGCTTATGGAGATATCAAAATGTAGCATATTTTTTGAAATACTCTAGACATAGCAAATAGAAAAGGTAACCACGTATATACAGAGATTTATATATATATATATAAAATACAATTCTAAACTGTTCAAATGAAGAATAAAATAATTGGTATTAGAAACTAAATATATATATAGATATATATAACTAGCAATTAAATAGTGTATAAAATTGAGAAGAAAAACAGAAACCAGTTACTTTGTGCCTAACCAAAAATGAAAAAAAAAACAACACATCAAATCCATTTAATAAGAAGATGAACAACAATAACAACAAAAACAATTATTGATATTATTAATAGTGACTAACTAAAATATATAGAGTAACATAGTAAATCGATTTAAACACCACTTAGTGTAGAGCAGTAAATTAAAACACCACTATGAAAATAGTTCAACAATAACCATAATTATATAGCTCTGCATAAGCTAGCAACAAAATCCAAATTAATATTTTTTTTTTTTGTAAATAAAATTTTTTTATTAATTTCATTAAAGTAGTTTTGCACTTTTTCATTAATTTATTTTCACTTACATATGAAAATATTTCAAGGTAATTTCTTGAAGCTTATATTTTAATTATTAACTAAAAACAAACGTAGTTTTTATTTTAATTTCTGATTCGAAATGTATTTATTATTTTTTTGAAATATTAACTTAAAATGGTAATCATTTGACCTTAAGATTATATATATATGAAGTATGTGGGCATAAAAAGAAATAATTAAAATAACAAAAATGATGACTATAATTGCATTAAACCATAATTTTATTATAATTTATGAATGGTTTATTTAATATTTATTAAAGAGCTTTGCAAAAACAATAAAATCGAAATCAGGCAAACGAATAACTCTGCATATGCCCAAATCTTTAGATTGAGAAAACGTTTTTTGAATTAACACCAGAAAAGTTTATGTGAAAATTAATAAATATAAATAAAATATTTTGTAAACTCACTCGGAGCGCATTATTTACGCTATTAGTTCCTAATCGATACACCAGAGACATTACATTAAATTACATATAACAACTACAATAATTTCAACTAAATTATGTATTAAAAAAAAATTATAGCGCTGACGTTAAAAACGAAAATTTAACACAAAGAAAGAAACAAAAAATTCATTGAAAGTTATTGTAATTTTAGTAACTAGGAACTCATAAAAAAGTGAAAAACGAATGTGTATTTAACAATAATGATAACGCTGGAATGATTGATCATGTTTAAGTACATGTATACGTCATATGCATAGATATAGAATTATGTAATAAAATCTAAAACAGAAAATATAAATATATATATTAAAATGTATATGACAAATACAAATATATATATATAATAACATATGAATGATTAATAAAAGATAAAATATATATAGACCGAGAAATATTTGAGTGTTTTTTTTTATTATTTTTCATTTACTTTATAATTGTTACATGTTTTTCAAATGTTTTAAAATTTATATAATTAGGCGTTATGTATACATATTTCATGTTCTTAAAATACGTTATTTTGGAGTTAATTTTAATAAATAGTAAAATTGCGACATTATTTATTGCGACGTGTGGACTCCGATGCAGTTGGCGGTGGTGGTGGTCCACGTTTGTTCATTTCCTCAACGAATGCTGTTAGAATAGTGTTGCGCTCTTCCTCCAAATGATCCATGACCAGGTAACTAAAGTAACAAAATAATTGATTGAGCTTTAATTTAAAATAAATTTGTGACTAATATACCGCTTATCGTTCTTGAGAATATCCTGGATTTCCTTAAGATGATTTGCATTCTCTTTAATGAGATCGCTGCTCTTATGTGTTATAAACTTGCATTCCTGCAAGAGTTCCCTTAGTGCTATCTTTGCTTGTATCGTTTTATCTTTTATATAATCACGATACTCTCGCTCACCCTTATCCGAACTATATTTAAGATATCGAGGATCGTCTTTTATTAGTTTTTTAATCTCCTTCCAGGGGCTAGTCAATTGCAATGCTGCAACTTCGTCAAGCATTTCACGGAACTTTTCACGCTTCTTTTTCATAAGGTTATCAATATGTTCATTAAAAATTCTGCAAAATGCAAACAGTTAATAAAATAATAGATATTTTTACTTTTAATTTGTTAACCTTTCACGATCATCACGATCGAGTGTCTCAATGAGCTCCCATCGATGATCCTTGCGTAGTTGTCGTTTAACCTCCTTCCATGTATAATCGGGTGTACGCACAAGATCCGTTAGCAATGCCGTAAAGTGCCCAATACTTTCATCTCGCTTATGATGCTCACGCTCCTTATCACGATCACGCAGATGACCGGCTAGTGTGCGATGCACTTCCTTTTCGCGTTCCCTAATACTTTGCTCTGCACGTAACTTACGCTCGCGATCCTTTTGTTTCTGTTCAGCCTCAGTCTCACGCTGTCGTGCCACTTCACTGTCTTCGCTGCCAGCACGCTCTTCGTTGTCTGTATCATCACGGTGTTCGCCTTCCTCCTACAACAGCAACAGGACTCAACATAAGAAACAATATAGAAATTACTTTATGTAACTACACTTACCGGTGTATCCAGCCTCTTACGATCCGCTTTGGTCTTTTCTTCCTTATCCCGTGATGGCTTTTGCTCTCGTTCCCTTGAACGACTTCTATCTTTACGGCTATCTTTACGGCTCCTTTCCTTTTCCTTATCCTTGTCTTTTTCCCTATCCCTGCGATCGGATTTACGTTCACGCTGTCTATCCCTTTCACGCTGTTCACGAAGGTCACGCTCCCTACGTTTCTCCTTTAGGATGTGCAAATAATCCTCAAAGAATTCCTCTCGATATATTGAATCTACTGCACGATACCGCTGATCCGATTCAAGTTTCTTTTTAATATCATACCAACGCGTATGACGTTCAATATCATGTCGCTCTCGTAACATATCCAGAAAGTCCCTTCGTATCTAAAGATTTCAAAAAAATGATTCAACATGACAGCCATGAGGAAGAGAAAAGAAATTGTTCAAAACATGAATTAGTTAAATCTCTGACACTAATGCACATATCCCTTAAAATTCTAACTCTTACTCACTAACCTAACTTAATATATATATATAAAAACATTCTTATAAGCTAAACAAATATATTTACACGCTTTAAATTGCTGCAAAAAAAGATTTTAATTAGGATTTCACACATAGCTGAAAAAAAAGGGTTGATTAGTTTTGGCTGACACTATTATTCGATAGAGAAAATCAATTTTTTTTTCTGTTCTGAAAAAATGAAATGAAGTAAAGGTATTAAGGAATGCAATATTCAAAAGGAAGATCTTTGAATTTCCTGAGATTTCTAGATCACAATGAAAAATCAAAGAAAATACGAATTGTATTAGATTCAAAAAAAGGGGTTTGATATGGAAACTCAATTAATTAATTAACTATTCATATGCTGCTGTAAAATAGGCAATATTTAAATTTGAAGCTAACTGATAGTTTATTCTACATATAGTATCGATCGGATCAGATAACTAATTGTTATATATAGTTAGGAATATATTGCATTTTCTCTATCATTTCAACAAGTGGCTGGCCATAGGAATTTATAAAAATCTTCAACAGGGCCGAAGTGTTTAAATAGTTAATAAAACTTAATTAAACATACCAAATACATAAGTTAATATAAATATACAGTAATATACAATAATATATATATCCATTTATACGTCAATATTTGTAAATATTTGTATATAGATAGATATATATATAAAGAATAGTTTGTGTGTTTGAGACAAGGAACCTTGCAACTGGCTATGCCATTGAGTGAAGCTTGTGGGTGCATATATATATATATATATATTATATTATGGTTAGATAATGCAGATCCCATAAGCTTGGTCTGGGTTGATTGGTTCTCCTGTAGTAAGCGCTGCCATTTACAACTTTGAAAAATTGTAAAACAATAACAAATATATTGGGTTAATTAAATTATGTATTATTCATACTGTTTGATCAGCCTCGAAGCCACCTGTACACGTATTGTTGTTGATATTGGTTGTTGTTGTTGTTGTTGATATTGGCTGTCCGTTCAGTTTTCTGGTTGCAGGCTTGTTGTTGTTGTTGTTGTTCCTGTTCATTGATGATTGGCTGCTTTCTCTTCCAAAAATACCCAAAAAAATCGCTTATCCAACATCAATAGATCTTTTTGAACAAATAAAGCCAAATATAATGTTCATAGTCACCACCATCATTGAACATCAAACATCAACATCATCATCATTGGCACAACATCATTCCTAGGCGACAAGTGCGATGAGGGCGGGGCGGGAAGTGGAAATCACACCAACGATTATCAGGTAATTTTCTGTTTTTTTGCATACCTTTTGATATTTAGTGATTGTTTTTTTTTTTATTTTTTTTTTTTTTTGTATTTTGTATTTTTTGATTCCAAATTTGTTTCTTATTTGCAGAAAAACAAATTGTTTTTTTTTTTGGTTTTTTAATTTTTTTTTTTTTTTTTTTTGTTTTGAACTCACCACACAAACAGATTGCAAGCGTGTGCGTGGTGAACATGGAACTTGAGCTATCAACTTTGGCCTGGAACGTGGACCATGACGACAACGAGATGACGACGACGACGACAACGATGACGACAGGATCGATCGACAGCTTTGTGTGAATTTGGTGTTTGCATTTGTTGGGTGCTTTTGTGCTGTAATCTGGTTAGCTATTAGTAGCTAAAAATTTGATCATACCGAACCATATTTGCAATATGAATTTGCAATCGAACCGGTTAGGGGCAATCTATCAGTTCGGGAAATCGGTTCATGTTCATGTTGTTTAATTAACAAAAATCAATAGCATTATATAAATATACAATTGTATACAATTTATAAGATATATAATTTTAATAACATATATAAGAATAAATATGCATATATATTTTGATATAAATACGTAATAATGTCGATGAACTATGCGACACCTAACACATACCTGTTCTTTTTTTATCTGCTTATCCTCCTTCTCGCGACGACGCACCTCAACGATAAACTCATTAAAAAGGCTTTCGCGTTCACGCACCTTTTCTATGGCACGATACCGATCCTCCTTGGCATTCTTTTGACTAAAGTCCGAAAAAGATGATCTACAACAAGAAGTTCAAAAATTTATTAAATTATATATATAGAGATGTATTTGGTCTTGTCAAACTAAGCAAATGTACAATACTTACTTGCCATGTAGCTTACATTCCTCCATTAATTTGCGGAATTCGTCACGCTTTTGTCGCATCTTATTGCGTTTCTCCTTGCGTTCCTCCTCAGCCCGATCTTTGACATATTTCTCAAATACCTGTTTTCGTTCCTTGGATGTAAGCAGTAAATAACGCGGATCAAACACTATCTTATGAAGCTCCTTTTCCCACGTGCTAAAAGCCGAAACATCCTTCTCACGTAACATTTCTTTAAATTGAGTAACGCGTGTTTCCAAAGGCACTAAAGCTCTCTCCTTTGCTGCCCTCTGTTCAGCCTCCAATACAGCGTCCTCATTTTTCTTAGGTTTGGTAACTAAGTAAAATAACAGAACATTTTTTTTATTATATTAAATTAATTAAATATCAGTTTTATAGTTAAATATATACTTTATGAATTTACTTACATGTGCGTACTCTTTTGGTAGGAACTTCCTCTACACTGGATTCAGATTCAGTACGTATTTTGATAACCTCATCGTCTTCGTCTTCATCCGGTTCTGGGCGCTTTGATTGTTGTAATTGCGCTTGAGGCTGTGCCTGTGTCTCCTGCTCCTGTACGATCTGTTCCTCGGGCTGTTTTTGATCGACTTCAGCTGATTTTTCCTCATTTGTTTTAAGCTGCTCTGGTCGTTCATTTACTGCTTTGTCAACATCCTCACGGTTCATTAAGTCTTCTGGTCGATCCCAGACAGATGTCCTAGTTGATGGATTGTAAAAAAAGACACGTGCGTCACCTGTCCACACAACACACCAGGGTGTTCCTGCAATTGGGGTGCTAGTTACCGGACGAGATTTATCTGTCTGTTTGGCAGTAGCTGCAGCTGCAGCTGCTTGCTTCTTATGCTCTTCTTCTTTTTTGCGTTTCTCCTCTGCCGCCTTTTTGGCTTCCTTCTCTAATGCAGCGGCCTGTGCTGCTTTATTATTTTCGGTATTTGCTTTAATGGCTGCCGCAGCAGCGGCAAACGCCATTTGCGGATCAAAACTTGCACCTGTACCTGGAGGCATATGCATTAGCGGGTTAGGTAGCAAATGAGGCGGCATGCCAGCTGGAGCCGCAACTTGTGCTGCTTGCGGTGCAGCACCTGAATGTGCAGCCATACGTGCTGCTTCCATATCCCGGAGGGCTTGAGGCTTCTCCCACACACTCTCGCCGCGAGCAGCATGAAAATAGTACGGACGGCCATCAGGTGCACGATGCTCAGACCATTCCGCTGCACGGGCAATGACAGCTGGGTCGATAACACCCGGTTTGATAATTAAATTCTTAACCGGTTTATCCTGTGACGACGCAGGTTGCGCATGCACATGCTGTTGCTGTTGCTGCCAAGGTGGCATACTAACGCCCCAAGGACCAGCAGGCGCACCGCCAGGGAAACCATATGCAGGAGGTGGCATGCAAAACGGCGGTGGCTGACCAAATCCCTGTGGTGGCTGCATTCCGGGTGGCTGTTGAAACATTGGTGGCGGCTGATGTCTAACATTTGGCGGCGGCTGACTTAGTAAGGGTGCCGCAGCATTTGGTGGTGGTTGATTTAACATATGTGGCGGTGGTTGCGAGGTCAAATGCGACTGTCCAGACACTGCCGGTGAACTTGTAGTGTCGGATGCGTCACCTTGACTGCCTGAATTTATATCATGCTTGGCAGCAGCACTTGTCTGACGTTTGGCCAGCTCTTCAACCTCAACTTGTGTCATAATTTTAATGTTTGGTCCGTCTGGTCGTGTCCATGTTGTTTCACGCGTGACTGCATGGTAATAATACGAACGCGTATCATCCGCTTTTGTTTCTACCCAAATTTCAGGTGCTTGTGACACCCCATTGATGCTTGGAGGTTGTTGGCTGTTAACCATATGTGGAGCTAACTGCTGCTGCTGCTGCTGCTGCTGCTGTTGTTGTTGTTGTTGTTGCTGCTGAATCTGCGTGTGTTCGCCTATAGGCCGGCCGCTAAACGCATTAAAAGGTTTGCTCCTAAAAAAGTTCAAAGTTTAATCAATATTTATATTTTTTCTATTAACAGCGAAAAAATTCAATAACTTACCACTGAGCCTCGTTTGCGCTTGTTTTTTCGTTAGCAACTGCCCCATTTGAGTAGTCTTGACTAGCAACCCCAAGAGTGGTAGATTTACCATTCATTGTAGGTGGAGATTCACTTTGAGAATCCTGCGGACTCGAACTCTCCCGTTCGCCGTCCATGCTTTCATCTAAACCCGATTCCATTTATTAATTACCACTCAACGCGCTTTTTAGAATTCACATTAACTAGTTTGGAAAATTTTTTCTATAATTTTTTGCCGCTATCGATAAGTATTGACCGTTCTTCCGTATTTCCTATCGAATCTGTCTGTGAGGGTGACAGTCCTTAAAATCGATAGAGTTGCCATACTGTAGTTGTAGGCAGTATAAATACTAAAACACTAAGTATTCAAATATCTAAAACGTTTATTCTGAATAACTTAATATTATTATAATAGTTTTTATTTTACACGTACTAATAAAATTAACTATAAAATTATTTATTATTTATATACTTTTATTATTATTTTAATTTTTATTTACTTTTATTACTATTAGTACTATTTTTATTATTATCATTATTATTAGTATTAGTATTATTTTTAATTATTACTATAGGTATTATTTTTATTATTATTATTCTTATTATTATAATTATCATTAATATTATTACTTATATTAATAATTTGAATTTTTTTATAATATAAATAATTTAAGCTGAAAACTAAATTATTCTGCGTACATTACACATGCGTGCATGCATACGTAAAAACAACAGTATAACACTTGAACTAATTCGTCTATTGATGCTGGTAGGATAGATTACATAGAGAACCATTCTGTTATATTGAATGGTTAATTTTAAATCAATTTGCAAAGGAAAATTAGCATTACTTAATTAAATTATCAAATTTTACAGATTATTTAATATTTAAAAATGTACAGGTATTAACAAATCTGTGGGACATAACAAAATGATCTCGTTCAGTACAAAGTCATGGCTTTGCGCCTTGGCATTTTTCTGTTATTTAATTATTAGTGAGCAAGATAGTGAACAATATTGCAATAGAAAATTTTGCTTTGGGGATTCGCCCATATCTTGCAACATTCCTGAAGATGTAATTAAATTTTTTTCATTTTATAGAAGGTACTTAATTTTAATTTTTGAATAATGCCTATTGCAGTTTTATGACGACTCATGTTCTATCGATGCGCATGTATATGCGTTGCATAACAATAAAGGGCTTATATTAGATAAGTTAAATACATTGCGAAACAAGATAGCAAGTGGCAATATGAAGGGGTTCAGTCCAGCAGCCCGTATGGCCACTATGGTATGGAATAATAAATTGGCCAACTATGCAGAGATAAATGTTCGCCGCTGTCAACTGAATCACGATTTTTGCTCAAAAATAAAAAGTGTTTCTAATCGCGTTGGACAGACTATGTCTTATCGAGGCACAAGGAAAATTAAAAACACTAAAATTGAGGATATCTTAACCAGTCTTATCAAGTTATGGTTTATGGAGGAGAAATCAACAACAATGAATGATATTGTAAACTACACTGGCCCACATGGGTAAGCCGAATTTAAAACGTAAACAAAATTATGGTAGTTAAATAACTTTATAATATCTTTAGAGCATCTAAAGAAAACTTCATACAAGTTGTGCTTGAGAAATCAAAAAGGGTCGGTTGTGGAGTATTACAACAGACTAGAAACAATTGGCTTCAAACCTTTCTCGTGTGTAATTTCGATACATCTCCTACAATCGGATTGCCAATTTACGAAACTGGCGCTAACGGCGGCGATGCCTGTATATCCGGTAAAAATGTACGTTATGAAAGTTTATGCTCCGAAAAAGAGATTTACGACAATGAAAATTATGATGAAGGCGACAATGAAGATGGCAATGAAAATGGCATCGAAAATGCAGATATGGATGAAAACAATAGTATTAAATATACAATGGGAATAAACAGGTTTTATAAATACTTAAAACGTGCTGCTCAATCTATCGATCCAGACAGTCAAATAATCATAACCAGCAACTATGAAGTGGATGTTCCCGTGGCCCCAACAACCGGCAATGTTATAAAGCAGCAAATTGCCAACCTCAAAATACGTCTAAAGCACCACAAAGGAGTTACAACCAAAGAGCTCCCCGTCACCGTTCTTCCCAGTTGATCCTATTGATTTCACAGTTTCAGTTACGCCCACATATTGTTGTACAATCGACTTTAAATACATAATTTAAAAATCAGTTAATCTCTCTTCTTATATTCTATATCCATTAGATATTGTACAGCGAACTGTCAATTAAACGGATTCGAAAAGATTGATTCGGTCACCTAAACTGATAAAGATGCATATATTATGTTCGAAGCGGTTTTCGTTTAACGCTATCATAAGTTTGCACTTTTAATGTTAGTCTAATACTGATATAATCGATTATATTAAATTAGGTTTCCAATTTCATACTTTTCCAGATTGTGTTTAAACGTATCCGGCCTTCTCGCAAATGTTTTAGCAATCCCTCCGCTGTTGTACCAGGTATAGGTGCTGGCGGCTTACACATCAATATGTGACGATCGAAACGCCACGAGGTTTTAAATGTTTTATTGCAAATTTTGCAAATACGCTCTTCATCTGGATCAGAATTGTGTCGATCGGTCTCGGAAGTTTCCTTCTGTTTTACTGGCTTTTTTGGTGTCCATTTAGGTTCCGGTTTAATTAATAATTGTGTGTTGTTTTTACGTTGCAGATCATCCTGATGATTGTAACGTATATGATTATACATCTTAGACATACTCGTTTTGGTACGCTTACATATGGTGCATTTTAAATATGAACGATAAGGCAAGTGCTTGAAGCAATGTTTTTGTAGTTCAGACCGTTTGGTGGTTAGCTGAACCTCATGACATTGTAAGCACCGGCTTTTTCCATCTTTTATTTTAAAGCTGTTCTCAATAAAGTGCTCAAAATCATGCTTCTTAAATACGTGCTTGCGCCAATCATTCATGCACGCAATCTCTTTTCCGCATTTTGGGCACAAATACGAAACCAAATTAGCGAGCCCGTTAGTGGATGGTTCCAAGTCAACATCACAGTCGGGTGTTTTTGATACATTCCTACGTTTTCTTGGCGGCGTAAACTCTAACTCACTCTCCGGTTCAGCTTTCATTTTTTTTTTTAGGTTGTCGACTTCTTCTTCGCCAAGCGCATCTATTTCTATAATAACAACCTCCTTATTTTGTTGGGGACTTGAATCTAATGAATTTGTAACATCCTCAGTGACCACAGGGCGGTCGTCGAAGAGTTCCTGACAAAGTGCGTCTATTTCAGCTTCGTATTGCTCATCTTTTATATTGTTTAGTTGGTTTATCTCTTCTCGCACCATATCTTCGTAGGCATCTAAGCAACGATCCAAAGCCTGTTCACTATCATCTTTCTCAGTAACGGAGTCTTCATGCATTGTTTCATCAGATTCATCACTTTGCAGATCAATATCCATCAATGCTTTTTGTAAAAGATCACTACGTTTTCGAGGATGTTTTGTAATTTTTGTTTTTCGTGTACTTTCTTCCTCGCTGCGCTTTACTTGCTTCAACTTTGTTTCATATTTTTCAATTTCTTTCATATGCACACTTAAAAGATGTTCATTTAATGCTCGTCTTCGTGTATACGCTTTCCTACAATGTACACATCTATAAGTTTCGCGATGATCCAAGTGCATAAAATAATGATACTGAAGCAGAGCAATTGTTTTGTGAGCGTTCTCAACCCATTTATAACAAAGCTGACACTCGTGAAAATTGTCATCAATTTGAACAAAATTAAAGTCGGCACATGTTTTGTTCAAATAATCATGTTTCTGCAATAAACAAAATAATCCATGAATAAAAACATTGACCAAATTTCAAATTAAGACATACCGTATTCAAGTGTTGACGCCACTCAGCTTGTGTTCGAAAGGCCCTGCCGCATTCTGGGCATATATACACCATGTGCGCTTCCAGGCGAGCATTCAGTTTACTTTGTTCATCGGTGAGAGCGCTGTATCGTGACATAATAACTTAAAGCTTGTAAAATAACTGTAAAATTATAAATATAAAACAATTGAGAAGTATATGCGGTGTTGTTAAATATCGCCATTAGAAATTAACTATTTATAATGTCATCGATATTTTAACAAAAATTCGATGATAAGTGATAACTCAATTGTTGTAAACTCGATATTAAATTTTTTACGAATGGTTTACTTTATTTTTTTAATTATTTAAGCAATTAATTTGAACTATGACAAAAATGACGAAAAAAGCAATTATTGAAATAAAATATTTTTTACCAACAAAATAATTAATAATATAATTATGAAAATGATGGATGGTAAAAAAAATATATACTGCAATAGTCGATGTATATATATTCGATAGTAACACAAAAAGTTTATCGGCCGGGAAGACTTCGTAGATATTTTGTTCCAAATAAAATTGGATAAATAATAACATAGCATGTCAAGCGTAATAAAATCGGCGGTAAGTGGATTTGATTAAATTAAGCGGATGTTTTTTTTTACCTATATAATTGAATTTTTTCACAAATTACAGTCAAGCATTAGTGGAAATGTTAGTACCACGTCCTCATTAGCTGCATCGTCCAGCTCGGCAACGTCCTCAGGTAGTGGTAATGTGCAGGAGTTTAAAATTCGTGTTCCCAAAATGCGAAAAAAACACCATGTTATGCGTTTTAATGCTACGCTTAACGTGGACTTCGCACAATGGCGTAATGTTAAATTGGAAAGAGAGAATAACATGAAAGAATTTCGTGGCATGGAAGAAGATCAACCGAAATTTGGAGCTGGTTCAGAATATAATCGAGACCAGCGAGAAGAAGCTCGACGGAAAAAGTTTGGGATTATTGCACGAAAATATAGGCCAGAAGCTCAGCCATGGATATTAAAAGTAGGTGGAAAAACTGGTAAAAAATTCAAGGGCATTCGAGAAGGTGGGGTAGGTGAAAATGCAGCTTTTTATGTATTTACGCACGCTCCAGATGGTGCCATCGAAGCCTATCCGCTAAACGAGTGGTATAACTTTCAACCGATTCAGCGCTACAAGTCCTTGTCAGCTGAAGAAGCTGAACAAGAGTTTGGTCGCCGAAAAAAGGTAATGAATTATTTTTCACTTATGTTGCGAAAACGATTGCGTGGTGACGAAGATGAGGAACAAGATCCCGAGGAAGTCAAATTACTAAAAGCAGCCACGAAAAAATCGAAGGAATTAAAAATTACAGACATGGATGAATGGATTGACTCGGAGGACGAATCAGAATCTGATAATGAAGAGGAGAAGAAAAAAGAACAGGAAGATAGCGATGATGGTGCTGGTAAGAAAAGTAAAGGCAAAAAAGGTATGGACAAAAAGAAGAAAAAACGCGATGTCGATGATGAGGCATTTGAAGAGTCTGACGATGGTGACGAAGAAGGACGTGAAATGGACTACGATACTAGTTCCAGTGAAGAGTAAGTTTTTAACTTTATAATAAAAAATAAAATTTTAATAATAATATCGTTGAATCCCATTACAGTGAGCCTGATCCGGAATCCAAAATGGTTAAAGATATGAAAGGTGTTGCCGAAGAGGATGCGTTACGCAAATTGCTTACTTCAGACGAGGAAGAAGATGAAGAAAAGAAATCTGATGAATCTGATAAAGAAGATGGGGATGAAAACAAAAAGAAGAAAGACAAAAACAAAGACGAAGCAGCAAAGGATAAAAAGAAAAAGAAAAAATCGAAAGACGACAAAAGATCAAAAGCTAATGGCAGTGACTCGTCAAGTGAACTCAGCTCAGACAGTACAGATTCTGAAGAGGATCTTAGCAACGGACCAATTAAGAAAAAATCGTCTACGTCAAACAAAGATAAAGATAAGGATAGGGATGGTTCTAGTAGGGCCTTCCATAACAGCCATTCAAATAAATCTCGCTCTGCTACGCCTACTTTAGCGGGTGATATCAACAAACGGAAAATGAATAGTTTACCCAGCGATCTAACTGGCTCTGATACAAGTAACAGTCCAAGTAGTACTCCTGCGAAACGACCCAAAAATGAGCTCGGCAATTCATTACCATCATCATTTGCTGGCGTAGTTAGCAATAAAGTGGAGTAAGTAACAAAAACAAATCGTAATTGATTCGATTGTAATTTTTTCGTTTTTCTGGATTATTTTCAGAGATTATGGTATCACAGAAGAAGCAGTACGCCGTTATCTCAAGCGAAAGCCCTTGACAGCCACAGAGCTACTGACTAAGTTTAAAAATAAAAAGACTGGGGTGTCAAGTGATCGTTTAGTCGAGACAATGACCAAAATACTAAAGAAAATTAATCCCGTTAAGCATACAATTCAGGGAAAAATGTATTTATGGATAAAATAGTAATATTTATTAAATTATTTTTAGCTTTCCCCAATGCCAGCTGATTTGCATGTTTTATCAAGCTCATTAAATTTTATCAACTTTATAATAATAACATAATAAAAGGGTTAATATGAAATAAAGTGAAATTCGCCAGTACTCAGGCAAAATATGTACAAAAGATTTTCATTTTATTTTTGTTTCAAAATAAAACCCAGCAAGTTTTCCTAGCGAAAAAAGGTAATTATCTCGTAAAGGCGTTTGGGGCATGATCGCTAGAAGACTGATCAAGCAATTATTTTTCTTTCATGAGTATTCAATATGTAAAAGACGTTTGGTAAGTCTGATAATTTAAAAGAAGCAAAGAGAACTAATGAGAACTAAAGTAAAACAACATTTAATATTTACCATATCGAAGTATATGTGATTTTCTTTTTATTTAAATACGTTTTATTATTATAGTTAATTTTTTTTAATAAAAACAACTATTTAATTTATATATAATTGATATATATATATTTATCGTTATACAATAAAAACATATATTTATATATATTTATATATATATATATATATATATATTATAAATCATTGAATACTAAATAAAAAATACTAAATCAATCAATTCATGGAATAAAAAAATAGGCTTTCAATGACATCATAGAAACATGTGTTTTTTTTTGTGCGCTGTTTTAAGTTCTTAAACTGAATATACAATAAATAAAAAAGTGACGGTATGAATAAAACAGTCAATTTCTCGTTAACAATCTTTTGATTGTACAATGATTTGTTTTCCTTCATATGTTTTTATTATATAACGATGGATGCTGAATTTTTGCATATGTTTGTTTGTGTGTAATGTTGTGTTTGTGTTTAGGTAGCTGAAACATGATAAGAAACCGTCGTTCTATACTTCTGTTGATTTTTTGTTTTATATGCCATCAAATAGTTATTGATGCTCGATTGTTGTTGTATAGACGCAAAACGAATCAGGTAAGCTCAAATAAATATATTATTTTTCCTGTTTTAATAATTATTTAAATTTAAGTAGCTGATTGAGGAGTTTAACTATCTGCCAGCATCTTACGCATACATTTCTCCAGTGAAGGACTTAACGTTTTTTGCGGTACCGCATCCCCAAAATAATCAATATGGATGTGATCATTTACCATTACCACCGACTAACTATCCAACTGATGCTAAATTTGTGGCTATTGTTGCTCGGTAAGTAACCACTAAAAAATAAATATAATAGAACATCAAAATGTGAGAAATATTTAATATACCCTTATAGTGGGGGAGGCTGCTTATTCGAGCGAAAGGTACGAGTTGCCCAAAATGCAACATATAATGCTGTAATTATCTATAACAATGAAGACGATCAGTTGAGTATGCTCCTTTTCCTAATTTTTATCACACGTATGTAAACGATTTTTAACTTATATTTATTTCCTTATTTTTTTAGTCACAATGCATGCCACTGATCCTTATAACATACATATATTATCCGTTTTTGTCAGCCTTACGACTGGCAAGCAGCTTCTAAAGTATTATTCACCTGATGTATTAGTTGTTATAAACGACGAGCTACCTTTTGATATAAGAAAGCAGGCAATATACCCATATTCCATATTGGTTGGACTGTGCATTCTCATTATGGGATGCGGTATATTTATTTGTGGTTTCTGTTCCAAATGGGTTCGACAACGTCCCCGTGACTGCTGCTTACCTAAGAGTAGATCAAACAAGATCCCTGTGTTGCGATATACTAAAAACAATGAAAATGTTGAGAGTGAAACATGTTCTATCGACTTTGAGGACTTCTCTGAGGACGCCAAGTTGCTATCCTGCTCCCACGGTATATAAAGAAAACATTTTAAATGCATTTAAAATATCTTATATATATATTCATCATACCTATATGTATATGTAGATAATTGAAGATGGACCGCTCAAAACGAAGTCCTCTGCAGCATTCAAGACTAAAGACACTAATGCCAAAACCAACCGAAACAAATTGGTTTTGGCTAAAATAATAAATTAGATGTTCTCAGGAATTCAACAAATGGATCAATACCAAAATACTTATTTACAAAGAAAGTATATATAGTATATATAAAAGCCATGTTGTAGGTGATTTGCAAGTTGACAAGCATGTTGCGATTATATGTAAGTTATGAGTTCGTTAAAATAAAAAAAAAAACAATAATTTAATAATCTTTTATGTTTCAAGTAATTCAAATATCATGAACATAGTATTCGCCTCTTGGGAAAAAATACGAATAAGCTTGAATATCCCTAATACCCTAAGAACAATCGATGTATCGATAAGTTTACTTTGAAATAACCATATTAAAATGGTCACACTTGTACACTGTGTGGGGTATGTGCTGAGTTCTAAATCACAATATACATAAAAAGCAAGTTTACGGCTCTGTAAAATGTGTTATCAGCAATATTACAATATTCCCCGATGCATTCAATAATTCTTTCGTGCTGTGGTGCGTGATTTGTGTCTAAAATCAAAATTATTTGCAACGCAATTGCAATGGCGACGAGTGTGAAAGAAAACGAAAACGAATGACAAATGGGCGAGTGTTAAAAAAAAAACAGTAGAACGACCAGCAAACAGTTGCAGTCAAATTAAATAGAAATAATACAATACAAACAATATATTAAAGTAAGTTGAAGCAGTGGAAATTGTATTTATTGTTAAACTTCATAGCCAATTGCTTTCTTAGAATAATAATAGAATATACATACACACGCACACAAGCTTAACGCACACTCAAACAAACATAAACACTGCTGAAAGCATAACAAAACCATACGCAGTTGGGAACAAACAGTTTGTACTTTAAAATTCGTAATTTTATAAATCGCGGTCGCCGCAGATCATTGTCCTATACTTTTTACCTGTGTGGTTGTCTGTTTTATATAAAAAAACAAATTTTTCTTTGATCTTTCATGTTCTTTTTGCACTTTTTGTTTTTATCGGATATTAACAGTAAAACAAGTAATAACCTTGACGTTGAAATTATGTGTCTGTAAAGTTCAAGGTAGAGTTTGATGTGTGTGTTTTTGATGCGTTTAGTACTGTCTTTTACCTAATTCATGTTTTATTTTCTTAATAATAAAGGTTTCACTATTATTAGATGAGTTTATTAAGCAATCTGCTAAATTTTCTTATCAGACATTTTGCAATTAGTTTGAGATACATCTAAAAATGTAAGGCCCCTAACATAACACATAATTATAAAATATATATATATATATATATATATATATATATATATATATATATATAATAATATATATAGTAATATATATAATATATATAATAATATATATAATAAAATATTTATATAAGCACGCGCTCGTTCAGTTATTCTTTGAATTAATTTAACGAACACACTTTGTATATGCTATACGCTTTGTGCTTATATATATATATATATATATATATATATATATATATATATATATATATTAATATACATACATTATTTATATTTTATTATATTTCACTATTTGCACATGCAATAAAAACAAAGTCACGTTCTCATTTAGATCTCATTAGTATTTGTGCGTATGAACACGATGTGTTAATTTAATGTGACGTTCTTTGTTTATTTATGTATTATATATAATCCTAAAAATTAGTGACATTTTTTGGGTCCGATACATGTGTACACAACTGATTATCGACTTTAATATTGTCTGATAAGAATTTTCCACATATTTTCGTAGCCAGAAAATGTAGTTTTCATTTATAAATCTGCTTGTAGGTAATCGCTAATCAACGTATGACTCATAATGTTTTCCGGTTGATTGAACTGCAATTTTATTTAACTGCCAAGTAATGCGGATTTAAATAAAAAATGCTTGCTGAAGTTTAATTGAAGCAAATTAGATTCAAACTCAATGGGTTTCTGACTGGTACATCATCAACAGCTGATATAGCCAGCTGAGCGCAATCTGTTTTCAGTAAAACCTTTCTTTGTTTTTTATTTGCTTTATAAAAAAATGTTCAAAAAGTATCGATTGAAGTTCCAGCACTAAGTTTATGTCAACAAACATTTAACAGCTGATTGCGGCCACGGGACTTAAAGGAAACGTAAATAAAGCACAAAAACAAAAAATAAAAAGAAACACACACACACACTTCAACATGTTTACGTATATTTGAAGCGTTAATCTTATCAACAACTGATGACTCTAGCTGTAGCTGTTATTTACCTTTGACTTAAGCTCGTCTTGATTGGTATGATTATTTCATGGAATCACTTATTTTTCAGGCCACAATACAAACACAGAAGGTAGCAATTACATACACACAGACACATACACCCGTATATCCGTACAGATGAGAAATGCCAATTGTGGGATTGGTAACAATCAAAAGCAGCAGCAGCAGATGCAAACGCAGCAAAAACAAGCTGATACAATAACAACGAAACAATAGCTTTATCAAGTGCATACAGCAGCAACAGCAGCTATTGTAGTCGTTCAGTAACAGGAGCAGCAGCTAAAGCAGCTGTAACAGTATGGCGAGAAAGCGTTGTTCCATACTGTCGATGACATTACTTGGACTCTGTTTGATATGCCATCAGGTAGTCATTGATGCTCATGTGCTCGTGTATAGACTCGCAACAAAACAGGCAAGTCGGGTTAAATTTATTCTCTTTTTAATTGTGATAATTATTCATATTTCTGTAGCTGATTGAGGAGTTTAACGATCTACCAGCAACATTCGGACCCACTATCTCAGGCAATAATATTCGAGTGTTTGTGATACCGCATGAACAAAGAAATCAATATGGTTGTGACCATCTACAAAAACCACCAACATCTATGTATCCAACTGATGCTAAATTTGTAGCTGTTATAGCACGGTAAGTATTAAAGATAAATAATATAAAATAAAATTAAATGGGACACAATATTAAATATATTTTTGCAGTGGTGGAAACTGCACATTTGAGCGTAAAGTGCGAGTGGCCCAATATGCAACATATAATGCTGTGATCATCTATAATAATGAAGGCGATCAATTGGGTGAGATTAATAATATACTATCTAATATTTTTATACATTTAATGGTTTTAAAAATTTTGTTTATTTCTTAATATTTGAATTCCGTTTATGTCAAAGTAGGCGTAAATATTATTTTTAATGAATATAGTTTATTTGTCTAAATCCTTGCTGATATTATTTTATAATAATTTTTTCTTTTAACCCTAGAATACTAATATCGTCATAAATAAAATATAAACAAAATGTTAATATACTTATTTAAAATGTTTGTTTATTTGGCAGAACAAATGACCGCCAACAATGACACAGGCATTAATATACCCTCTGTGTTTGTGGGCTCCACCACTGGCAAGACGCTTCTATCGTTTTTTTCGCCGGATTTGATTCTTGTTATAAATGATGAGCTCCCGTTCAATATTAACACACAGTTGATTTTACCATTTTCTGTGCTGATTGGACTCTGCTTTCTGAGTATGGTATGTCGTATATATATATTTATAATTTACTTTATACCAACTAATATATTATACCTTCATTGACTAGATTGTTTATATGATATTCAAGTGCATGAGGGAAAATCGCCGCTTGCGTCGAAATCGTTTGCCTAAGAGTATGCTTAAAAAGATTCCCGTACTGCGATATACGAAAAATAATACAAATATTAAGTATGAAACATGTGTTATCTGTCTAGAAGATTTTGTCGAGGACGACAAGTTACGCGTATTACCGTGCTCCCACCGTAAGTGAAAGTTTACTTGGAAACAGTTTTACAATTTATTAATATGTATATTATTTGATTTGCAGCGTATCACAGTCATTGCATTGATCCTTGGTTAACAGAAAATCGTCGCGTCTGTCCAATTTGCAAGCGGCAGGTTTTTACGAAGGGCGAAGCTCGTGCGAGTCGGAATCGACAGCCTTCATTAGATAGTGTCACCGATACTGATGATGATACAACGCCATTGTTGCAACAGCAGCAACAGTCACCAGAAACAACAACTACAAATACAAACGTCTCTAATGCTAGCGGCAGTAACAGTGGCACATTAAATGCAACAGGAACAACCACCACAACTCACGGCACGTTTGTACGTGGGGATGTGCCAAGAAATGCTACTGCTGCACAGGAATATCATAGTTCAGATGATGAAAATAGTGCGTACTAAATACCTACAAGAATTCTAGATATTTTCAATTTAATTATCAATTCAATTTAATCCATTTAACATTAATTGATTTGTACGTTGTCTATTGCATACATAGTGCTTCTAGGATCTTCTGTGTATGTGAGTAATGCATCGGTATCCTCCCAAAGACGTGTCAATCCATTCGATCGGACACCAAATTTACCTGCTCATTTGGCGGATCAGTTAAATCAACCACGACGATCGTTTTTATCACGTTTTGGACTTGGGTGAGTTTACGCAATTTTTTTGTTAAGATCTTTCAATATAAATTTTACTTTTCTTTTATTTCTAGTTTCCTATTTCGCAATCACTCTTTAGGTATTAGTGTGGCCGCACCGCCATATCTGGAGCATATTGAGTCCGGTACAAGCGATGTCGCTATTCGCGGAACGGCAGTGATTGATACCACAGCGGCTATATCTATGCCAGCATCAAATAACATCCTAAACCCGAATTTAAGCGGTTCCTTTAAGGATGATGACGATATTCCACCGCATCGTTCAATTTATGAACCGATTGCAATCAGTACGCCCGCTACTGAGCATGAAATTTCTGGTGCTGTTATTGAACCTGAATCAGTTTTTCTTCAAACGCCCACTCAGGGTAGTATAGGTGTGGCAGCACTACCGCACAATTCTGCCGATCGCCAGTTTCTCATATGAAATATACCCATATTTAGGGCAAGTTAATGAGTTTAGTTTTATTGGAGTATGTCACACCAAGCAAAAAAAAAATAAGTAAAACGAAACCTATTTATAGGAATATTTAAGTAGTAGTCGCTTGAATGTGGCTAAGCTGTGGCTGCCAGCTGCTTTGTTTTAATTAATTAACAAATGTTTACCCTTAATATACATTATATGTAACTGTAATTATATGTAATTCTAATATGTATTTGTAATCATTTTCATGCATCGTTGATCATTAATGAATGATAAGCGTTTGCAACGTAAAACACATTACATTCATACATACCTACATAAATATGCGTATAAAAATTGTGATTTATTTTATATACCTAATATATTGATAAATATTATTGGCTTGCGTAACAACAAAGTCGAACAAAAAGTTCTAAAATGAAAGAAATTAAAATACCATTTACACATTATAAGATTGAAATTGTTTACCTGATTCAAATTACATTTTAGATTTTTGTTATATTTTTAACCCACACATCAGTCAGAATCACCAAATTAATAAAGAAAGTAATAATAAAAAGAAAATTTGTTGAAACAGAATACAAATCATTAAATTAAGTATTTGGAAACTAAATTGAAATTTCACTAATATATAAAATTTGTTTTTAGCCCAAAATATTTAAACAAACATCACAGGTTCTCTGATGAATTACATTTATTATATAATTCTAAGTTTTACTGTGCAATATATTTAAATTGTTCGACTTTCTTATTTTTTGTTTAAATAGAATAATATTAACAGTTTTTATAGGGATTATATAAGATTCATTATGCAAGATTTAAGTGCTAGTATGTGATTGTTTTCTCCAAAATAATTTAAAATAACTATAAACATAAACTATAACTGTTCCGAACAATAAACTTTCATAGTGTCAAACGAAATCAATTAAACATAAAGATATAATAACTAGTGTGTTTCAATATGTAAACTAAAGTTAATTTATAATAAAGTCCACATATATAATTCAAATTAACTAGACTGTTAATGAATTCGTTAGGGAAGAAATTCTAAGCCAGCTCAGATTGGGACCATTATTTAAAGAGGAGTAATATACTTGATGTCCATATACTACTATTGAAGCTAAAGCATAAAAGTATGCTACAATTTTGCTGTCGTATAAAAGCTGAACGCTATGAGTGAGTAAAAACAAGCAATAAATATTTTATACTATTGTTAATCATAATTATTTGTAAAGTAAAATAATAACATAAATTGGAAAATTAAAGATATAGCACAGATGTTTCCCAGTACAAATAAAAAATATTTCACATACCTACCATTTATATCTGTAAAAATGAAATAGTAACATATATGCAAGTGTTTCCAATTTCTTGATAGAAAAAAAAACAAATATTTATTTCTTATTTTGTTTTTTTTTTACAAATACAAACGTTTTTAATGTATACGATAACTACAATTAAAGTTTATATATATATATATATATATTATTTAGATATACATAGGTATAGTTATAGTTATTTTAATAGTATTGAGTAATGCACAGAAACTTGACAGTATTTTTGTTATTAGACTAAACTTTTAGCAGAGCTTTTAGATAGAATTTCGCTATATGTATATATCTATATATATTTAGGTAAATGTATGTGTAGATGTGTGCGATGTTACATTCAGTTTTATTTGTACAATTCATTTGCTTGTATGTATATAATTATGATTGTATATTTGTATGTTAATATGCATGTATTGTTATATATGAATGAGTCGTTCATGTGATGCACGTTAAATCTTGAAACTAATTAAACGTTAAATGATAATTATTGGGTGTATTTATAAGCTATATACAAAATATGCACTTTAATCTTAAAGCTAATAACATTAAGAGTCTATTAATCGAACAAATAGATGCTTCATTTCACCACCAGCGACTGTTTCAGATGCCGCACTAGACCAGCGCCTATATCCTGCACATCCGGCCATTGGCGTATCACAAAGATGATAAAACAAATCGATAAGGATGTTGTCAATACGCGCACCCTGTAATTAAAAATATTTAATACAATGAGTATTTATATATATATATATCTATATCTATATATATTTACCTCGTTTTGAGAAACGGCATTATAATGCCAGCGGCGGTGGCCACTAACAGCAATACCACTTGCAATACCGTTAATACCACATTGATGAGTTTCACAACCAAAGCCCGAGCATTTGAGTTATCAATGCCCTCGACGGTGACATATTGCTGCTGTGACATATGCTCCATTTTTGATATCTATATGTATTAAGTGTTTATTAATATACATATCTATATATATATATACGTTAGCCTGTTTCTATGGCCGTATGTATGCGTGTGTGTGTGTGTGTGTGTGTGTTAAACTGAACTTACCCTTGTTTGACAATTTTCGAGCACTTCGTTGACGTCACGTAGTCTTTCATCGCTTTGGTATTGTACTTTCTCTTCCATGTCAGCAATTGTTTGTTTCAGATTCTCAATTTCATTCTATATAACAAAGGAATATAAATACATATATATATATATATATATATATATATACATATATTTGTTGGCAAATTGCCAAGTTTTGTAACAAACCTGATGCAATTCCGTCAAGTCATTGATTTGCTCCTCAAGTCCCTCGGCACGATATCGTTCAGTTTCAAGTGTGGATGTCAAATTGTTGAACTCTTTTTGCCCTGTCTATATTGTAGCAAAAGAAAAAAAGAAAAGAAAGTATATTACATTGATTAGTATTGAAAATTAAATAGAGTAATTATTAAGTTATTTAATTAATATGCCTTCCACTTACCTCAAGGCGTTCAATTCTCTCTTTTAACTTTTCGTTTTCAGCTTTACGTTCAGCTAATTCGGTTAGCAATGATTTAAGGACAATATGGTATTGGCTGGCACCCGATTGACTCTTTCCAGAGCTATAGCAAAGTAGCAGATATAATTACAGATTAAACAAAATCCTCTATATATATATATATATAATTATCCACTTACCCAGCTGGTATGCTTTCGCTGGTGACACTGCTGCACTCACTGCCGTTGTCACTGTTAAATTTGCCAGTGCCGCTGCCAGTGCCAGTGTTGTTATTATTGTGCACACAACCTGAACCCGTTGAGGGGCCCACACCTGGTAGCTGGACCAAACGTTCACCAGTTGTTGTCAGTACATCCGGATTTGTTGCCTGCATGCCTTGTAGCTCAGCCTCACTCATTTGATTGATGTTATCCGCACTACCAAACTTATTTTTTATAAGATGCGCAAATTCGCGTGGCTTGGACATCACTGAACCAGAGAAACCCGTAATACCATCACGTATATTGCCACCCACATTGCGTAGTCCCTGGCCAACGTCACGCAACACTTCACGTGGTTGCCGATGCTGACTTTTTGTCTGAAATTGATGATTTTGCAGATCTTTTGCGCGTTTCGTATAGTTATCCAATTTCTTTTGCAGTTGTGAAATGCTGTGCGCGCTTTTCTGGTTTTTCTTTTCGAACACCGCCTACAGATAATAACATTAATTTTCATCAGTTTTTTTATATGCATTTTAAAATAAATCTAGTTTTTACCTTAATACGCTGTAGTTGCTGTTTGTCTGCGCTGGCTGCTAACTTAAGGTATTCATTCACATTGTCTAAAAGAAAAATGGAAAATTTTATTAGATAATTATGTTTTTCTCTTTCTTTGTTAAATTATTTTTCTACTGATATTTGATTATATCAAATTAATTCATATGTCAATTTATAATTTAACTCTCGATAGTTAATTTTCAGTTCAATCAAAGCATAGCCCTTAAATGTATGCTATAGAAATTGTCAAGCTGCGTTAGATCCTTTCAGCTTAGATCCACTTAGATAAAGTGAAAGTAATGTTTTACTTACCATCTCGGGCAGTTTGTTCTTGTCTAATGGACTCCTTGGTGCACTGTATCTTCGTATTAAGGCGATCGATGGCCTGCACACTGGAGCTCCGCTCGTGGGTTCGTCGATGATGTTGTTTTTTGGTGCCATCAAACTCATCAGATACAAATGACAAATAGTAATCCTCATTGCCAGATAGGCGTGAATCCTCTAAGCCACTACCAGTACCTGCGCTACCACCACCACCGCCACCGCCACCGCCGCCACCACCAACTGCTGTAGCAAAGTCGGACATATCACCACCGCCACCACCTATAATTCCACTATAGGCAAGCAGACCGCCCTGATCGGAGCCATGTGTACGTCTCTGACGCTCACGACTGTGTCGTCGATGCGTGGGGCTATGGCTGCGAAAACCTCGCACTGCCACGCCCCCGCTGCTACCCAGACTGCCGGTCACCGTGTTGCCGCCGCTATAGACAGCCGCCTGTGCAGCTGCCACTGTGCTGGACGAAGCCGACGAATTGCTATTGGCTGCTGTCGACGTTGCCGACGTACTTGACGCTGCAGCAGTTGTCGTTATTGCTGTTGTTGCTGTTGCAGCCGTTGCTGGCGCTGCTGTAGCTGTTGTCGAGTCGCTGGAGCGTTCCCTAGACACTGAGAAATTGTGGCGCATAGATTTTTATGTATATAGTTAAATAACGCTTTAACTGGATAATCTTTAATATTCAAGTATTTATGTGTATGTATGTGTGTATGTGTGTGCGTGCGTGCGTGTATAAGTGTGTTGAGAGATAGCAAACGATTACAACACAAACAATGATAAAGAGACAACAATATGAAAGCAACGCTTACTGCAAGAATTCACTTTTTTGTATGTGTGCGTGTACGGATGTAGGTGTGCCTGCTCTTATTGCTGTTGCTGTTGTTGTTGTTGTTGTAGCTGCCGCTGTTGTCGTTTGCAAGCTTATGAATATAGCGTATGTATGTGTGACTGACAGTTAGACAGCTATGCATCAAAAGCGACACACAGACAAAAAAGAGATAAACAAGAAAGCACAGAAAGATAGAGAAAGAAAGAAAGAAAGAAAGAGAGACAGAGATATACACAAATTGTAAGAAAACAGCGATTAAATAGCATTTAAAATCGCAAGTGCATTGCTGTGGAAAAGAGACAATGTGGAGAATACGAGAAATATGTAAATGTAATTGTGCATGTGCATGTGTGTGTGTGTGGGTTTAGTTTTTTGTAGAGGTCAAAGCTATTTATATCTATGTATATGTAGTACCTACATTTTATAAGTATACTCGTAGATATATATATATGTATAAATATATATGTATGTATATGTATATATGTGTACTGTGCGGGTAGTTGTAGTAGTTAAGCGGTCAACGATTACAAAGCTGTTCAAAGAGACACAAAGAAAAACAAATAAACAAAAAGTGAAAGAAAGAAATAAAAAAGAATAATCAACACAAAATTATATCAAACAAATACATTAACATATATATATATATATATATAAATAAATAAATAAATGTATAAACTTATACGTAAGATAAATAAATGTAGTGAAAGAAACACAGAAATGTTAAATGTAAAATGAAATGCAACAAATAAAACAGCCTAAAAGCACACAACAAATATTTGCCACTGGAAGCTTTTAAGCCATTTTGCAGCAAAATTGTTTGCTGTTTGGAGAATGAAAAAAAAAAATCAAAATCTCAAAAGGATTACAAAACAAAGCTGAAAGAGACAGACAGAAAAGTGTGTAAAGAGAGGAGGGAGGGAGTGTGAGAGCGAGTGGGGAGACAATACGGCAAAGTAGCTTAAAACATGACAAAGCTAAATATATATGAGAATATTCATTCAGAAGGCACTAAAAACCGTTTGAATGTTGCTGGAATCTAGTAACTAAATTGAAGACAAGCTGAGTATACCCTAAAAAGTAATTAATTAGGGTATGTCTAAGTTTGGTTTTGCTGCTAAAAATACTTAAGTTGTAATGAAACAGTTAATAGAAATAAGAATTGTAATTTAGTTAAGACTAAGCATATTTCTCAGCTGCTAAACCTAAGCTATACTAAGGTTTACTCTCTTATCAACTATATATATATTATATATATAATAGGTGTATATACTTGAGCTTAAAACTAGCAATAAAAACAATTTCTAAAAGAAACAAAATCTATGCTGATATTAGAGCTCATAATTGATAGCCTCTGGTTGAGTGAACAAGCGGAAGCGTTAACTGCGTTAAGTCTCAGTTAAGATTGGTTATCTATCTTAATAGCATGAAATGTAAACCAAACTGATAAGAGCTAAAGTGAGTTGGGGTATCATGAGCTGGCATAGCATATAGATGAAATTATGTGGCAAGCCATTAAACAAGTTATCAAGACTATTATAGCGACAGGTAATGATGTTTAGTTAAAGATTTCAACTATAATTAAAAAGTTAAAATTTAAAAAATTATAATTACTTTGCTCGTTACTTCTAGTAGCTGATGGAGAGCGACTTGCACGCAAATTGGAACTGGAACCGCGAGACGAGCGCAGCTGTTGCAACGGCTGCAGCGTTAAATGGTCCCGGCACGTGCTCTGACCGCTGGTCACTGATGGCAACGAATCCATTATTGCATATTGCTGGCAAAGATCTCGAGCAGTTGCCCCAATAGCTGTAAGTATAATAAATATATATATAATTATTAAATATTGTCATTGAGATTATGCGTGATACAAACACAAAACAGAAACAGCAACAAGGCAGTCCAAAGGTGAATCAACTTGCTGCCTTTAGCTGATAATCGCAAATCACAATTATATATATATATATAGTATATATATAAACTGGAAAAAATGCTCTGTCCTCCAGCTGCCAAGCTGCCCATTTGACTCTTTGCCATAACAAAACATTTTCATAAGATTAAATACAAGTATTAAAATTATTGAATGATTGAATGAAATTCTTTAGATTCTTAGGCTAAAACTTATCGCTTTGCTGGCAGATATAAAACACATGTCTAACTTACTGCGAGGGTTGCAACAGTAGTATACAAATTAACAACAAGAAATGAAAGTGCTAATAGCAAGTATATAATCCCTCTCGATCTTTGATAAACTATTCAACTACATTTCATATAAGATACTCATAGAACCCACCTCGCAGCCCGGCAGCACATTCTTTAAACAGACTTCTGCATTGTGTATACACTATATATATATATATATATATATATAGGTAGTATATATATATATAGCATATGAGTAAGACAGCTCGATCAATACTATTACAATTGTCTGCCATTAGGTGACGTTGTTTCAAGTGCTTGTGGGCGCAACACAAGTGCCTAATGCCAGCTATAAATACATACATATATATACAGATATATATATACACATTGTAACTGAAGCATTTCTTGTTTGTTCGCAGCTGATAAGAACATACGTTATATATATATATATATATATATATATGATAATGGTTGAAAAGGCAATATTTTTATAGTCGATTCCATGGCACAGATCGAATTTTGTGCATCGCATGCCGATTTGATGATGAGGCAGGCAAAGACTTTGACTCATTGATGGCATAAAAAGATAACAATTGTTTATATGTGCTATATAATATTTATAGTACAACTCATATTCTACCCCCTCCCCCTCCTAGTAGTGCCTATTATTGCTGTTACTTAGGTTACAGCACACATATGTTAAAGTTCCCAAAAATGTAATTTTATCGACAATTGTTAAAACACTCCTTAAGGACAACTTATGCAGAATTTTCATTTTAAATGAAAACTTGATTGTGTTTTACTTATTATACCGATACCTATATATATATAGTATATATAAAAAATAGTTGTAGTTCTTGTTGTTGTGGTAGTATTTAGATTTGCATATGTAATGTAATACCTGCATTGAGCCTGAGGCAAAAATGTAACTAACGTTACATTGACTTAAAGCGTAAAGTGTTGTAAGTTGGATTATTGATTTTATGCCAAGTTAATAGTTAAGTTAAATTTGGTTTTAAGTTTTAAGACTTTAAACTTAATTAAGGTCTGTTCATAGTTTGTAATTTATTGCTTTTATGTCGTTAAAGTTAAGGCAAGTTTGAAAAGTACTTGAAGCGTTTCAAATTTAATTTTCGTTAACTTAAAAAACTTATGCAACAAATGAGTAATTATTCAATTTAAAAAAAAAAAAAAAACACAAAAAATAAATACATATAGTAAACCCTTAAAGCATTTTTCACTTCAATTTATTGTTTAAAGTTTCTCTTAACTTGGTTTGAATGCGCTTTTAACCCAAATGTTCATCTGCAGTTGAATGCGCTCTTGACTCGTTCGTTGTGCATGTCGTGGCAACAGTTTCACCTAATTTCCCCCTGCCCCCCTGTCCACTCATGCATTCGTGTTGCCACACAATTTGTTTGCCAGGCTTTTTTTTATATATATATATTTTTGTTTTTACTTTTTTTTTCGCCATGCCTTGTCTAACACAATTTTCATTGTTGGCCTTTTCTTTACTTTTCCATTTTTTTTCTATTCATTTTCGTTTTGGGTTTGTTGTTAATTTTAATCAACGCCGTTTGTCGTGTACAACCTTTTGTTTTGTTATTTTGTTATTCAACTTGCGTCCCATTCGCTTTCTTCGCGTTTCTTTTCTTTTTTGATTAAACAATATAAAAATTTTAAAATGCACAAAAGAAAAAAAATTTTAAAGACAACGTACATTAAAATTAAATATATTTATAATGTTTTGGTGTGAGCAAAAAAAAAATAATTATAATAATAATTGTGTTCAGGGTTAATGCACCTAAAGAGGTGACGGGGCCTCACAGGCATAACTTATGCCCTAAATTTAATAAGACTACTGATCTGTGCTTACTCAGTTTCAGTTGAGCTGATTAGCCAGTGCACATGAACTTGATCTAAGAACCAATCGAGTGACAGCAATTGTAATGGGAACAGCCAAAGGCAATGGGGACAGCTATAGTAATGGGAACACTAGCAAGAGCAGCAACCGCAAAACGGAATTCCGCATTAAATTCAAGGCGAAAAGAAAAATTTCTTATTTATTATCATTACAACAAAGAGTCCAAGTCTGAAGTCTATGTAAATTTGTACTATATACATATAGTATATATATTATATATATAGTACATATACATTATATACTGCAAATTGTTGAATCGTATTTATTACGAATTGATTCAATTATGCACCATCACAGACATTTGCTAATGAGTTGCGTAACGTGTCGTCATCTTAGGGAGCTTGGCCACCCGAGACTTGTTGCCCAGATTAGGTACTATATCAATGTATATACATATACATATTGTAGATATATACATATATATAAATATATGTATATGATTCGCACAAGTAGAAGTACTCGTTGTAGTCATCATTTGCCCCACTTACACCGCACGCAGTAACATTTGAAGGTCGCGCCTGACTCTGGCGTCGCTTTGACTGTGGCTAGTTTATAAATACAAAGTACCACAGTAAATTATAAGTAATTCATGGTATATCTAACATTAGAATTAGAATTTGAAATGGCATTAGCATTAGCTTTACATTCTTCTAATGAGCTATAGACCACAATGAGGCAGCTTTTGTTGTCTGGGCACTAAACCAAGAGCTTGACTTAAGTCAAACTAAAAGATGCTAAATATAATATATATATATATATATATATATATACTGTAATTAATCAATATTTATTTTTACTTTATATATATTTATATATAATAGAATATATATCATCTAGCAGATATATATATAACTATTAATTTTTTTTATTTTCTAGAAACTTTCAAGTTCTTGCAGCAAGCAAATAGAAAAAACCATTAAGAAAAGTAATTAAACTCTTTTGACTAATAATTGTTGTTGGAAATTAACTTTTTCTAAAATTTATATAGCATTTAAGTTAAGAATTGCCTTAGAAAGTTTTCTAGCTAACATTTTCTAAGCTTTACTAAGATTAAAGTTAATCATAGTTAACTTCTAGTTGTTGCTTGAGTTGAGTTACATTAAATAAATATACATAATTAATGCAAAGTTGCTTTGCAGTTATGTAAAATTGTAGTGTAAAATTTTATGCTCTGTTGGCTACTAAATAATAAAACAAGCTACTAATACTTAAGTTAGCTAGGTCAGTCATAAAAACCCAACAGCATTGAACTTGGCTAAGACACAGCTTGTCTTGGCCAACATAACATTTGCTAGCAAGCAACTTGCTGCTGTTTATGCAAAAATTATACACAGGCTAAACAAGTTGATACACCAAATTTATATACACTACATGTATGTGCATATATATATATATATATATACTATATAATGTATATGTGTATATACTATATATATGTATATACTATACTTAAGTAGGTTGAGTTAAATAAGTTATTAATAAGGGTTTAATGAACATGTGCACAAATTTGATTACACAGCGAGGCAAGGCAGTTGCGACTGGAGTCTGTGGTTCCCATAGTCTTAAAGTATATATACTTAAACTATATATACTCAGATCGAAATATATATATATTTAATCTGATTAAGTTATTTATAGGTTACCTATAGTGTAATATATATTGGAAGCAAGAGAGATTGACAGAAAGTATTGCAATTCAATGTAAATCTCAACCTCTTAAAGCTTACCTAATAGTTGTCTTTAAGCCGCTTTAAAGGGTATCTACTAGTCTGTATGCTAGCACTTATTTCACTTGTTGTTATTACCCTCAACTTAAGCAGTTAACTGTTTCTGCTGCAGCTGTTTAAAATGCCATTAAAGTGTTGAACGAATGTCGTTAAAGCGACAGCAAAACAATCTAAGTTGATGGTTGAGTTCGCTAAGCAAAATACAAAACAAAACAACAAGAAAGACAGACACAGATAGAGAGGGAGAGAGAGAGATTGACAGTAGATACACAAATGAAAATAAGAGATAGAATTGAACTTTTTATACCCTGTCAAAGAATAAGCAAAGAGCTAAAAATATTATACACAAATAGACCAATAAATAAGCTAATAGAAAAAACTTGATAGAAAATAATCAAAATAATATCAATATAAAAAAAATATATATATACATATAAAGCATGCTTATATATATTTAATAATATTATTAGTAATATTATTATACAAATCAAGGAAGTTTATTTAAAATATAACTAAAAATTTTAATAGTAAATAAAAATTTAAGTGAATGTTAATTGAAATTCTATTTAACTATCATTTACTACAGCAAATTATGTATATATATATATATATATTATAGTTCAAATAATATATATAACAAATAAAACAATTAGATATATTAGGCAAATAAAGTGCTTTATACATATGTAAAACTGAGTTAGCTAAAGCTAAGATACAGTAGATAATTGATAGTAACACTTTTTACAGGGTAATTCATAGCCCTTGCTTTAACTTCTATATACTTGTGGTAAGCAGACATAAGGGTTTACTTGCAGGTGTCATGAATAACTGTGATTTATCAGTCTTATTGGGGAAAGGTTCACCAAAATGTTGCGCAACATTTGATTGTTTATGAACTCAGAAAAAAGACAGAAAAAAAACGCAGAAAATGTCGACATTTTCTTTGATATTCAATTCAAGATAAAATCGTAATATTATTTGCATTTTTTTTATATTTATGTTGTATATAATTGTTGTTGCTATTGTGGTTGTTTGTTTACTGATAATTATGATTTAATTACAAGTCTTGTTATCGAAAGACAAGTTAATTGGCTTGATAATCAACATAAGTTGGTAGCACAATGTTTGTTATCAATCATGGCAAGAATCAGACGCAATATATATATATATAAATATATACTTTTCTCTAAAAAAAATGCGCAAAATCTTGTTATATATTATATATAATATACTGTGAATCATCAACTCAAAATATATTATAAACAACTTTTTTAAAGTGGATAAGATAAGTGGAATGATCAGTTAGAGATTACTGTACTGTACTCTACTCTAAGAGAAAGAAAAAAAAGTAAAATAATACCCAAATGAGTTTGCATTTTTCCAAATAAGTCGTTAAGAGTAATACCCTCAGACATGACAGGTAAAAATAGTAGTAGTATAAGAAGAAGCAGATGAAAGATATACAGAGAAAAAATAGTTAAGTTTAAGGTAAAATTTAATACGTAAAATTTTTGCCAAAAGGAAAATCTTATAACAGGTAAGATTAATGGCCAACAAACTCATAAAATTTGTCTGTCTGTCTGTCTAATGATGCTTGGGACACAGAGTGTAATAAAAAAATATCTATGATAAAAACAATAAATGAGTAATACGGCTAACTTAACTGACAGATAACTTAACTTTCTAAATAAATATATTTTATGACAAATTTTTCTTAAAATAACTTAAGCTACTTATTCATACACATCAATATATATATATAAATAAATATATATATATATATATACATATAATGCTTTGACCTTAGCTAATTATTTGTTGTAATCTTATCGGGCAGCTGCCTATATAATAAGGCAAACAATTGCCCGATTAATTGAACACATTTTTTGATATTTTATTTTAACTGATTAAAAAAATGTTGCCTTATACGATATATATTTGATATGACGATGTTCCTTAAGCAAAACCTGATTAGTGTAGACATTGCTACGTGATATCGTGTTTCTGTCATGCATTATGAATCAGCCGCAAGTCCCCCTCCACCCCCTCCATCTACAAGAAAATTGCACAATATTGAAACAAAACTGTAAATTGTATACAGTAAAAATTATGCAAAATTTTCGACAACGCCTTTTGCCCCTCTCTTTCTTTCTCTTTATGTTTTTGTTTAAATTTCATGTCAAAAGGCGTTGTCGAAAATTTTGCATAATTTTTACTGTATACAATTTACAGTTTTGTTTCAATATTGTGCAATTTTCTTGTAGTATAAACAACAACAATTCAAATAACTAACAACAGCCAAAAACTATTGCAATACAACAACAAACAAACAACAAACAATAAATAATAAAATTTTCAACACGTCTTTGCAATTTTGGGCTGACATTGAAACGATATATAAATGGCGTCTTAAATTGTCATTGAATTAACTTTAAATAACTTATATATTATTGTTAATTTATATTGTATACATATATATATTATATTATACATTTAGTTACATAATATATAAATGAAGGCCATGTGCAGATTTAGTTAGATTAAGATTTAGTTAGACAAAGTTAAGTTAAACTGAGCTTTGCTTGGAATTGAAATCGTTGCATTTTGCATATAGAAAAAGTTAAGTATATATAACTATATAACGGTATTTGACATACACAACAAATTCCAATTAGTTTAAGTCTTAGTTAACTGCTAGTTAGTTTCTGCTGTTTTAACCTGGGCGTATGGCAATCTCTTGAGGGTTTCCATAAAGGGCTAAAAGTAGAACCCACACAATTGTGGCAAGCACTTTTAAAACTCGTTTAACAATTAAGTTCTGTGTAGGTATATTTGAAATAGGTTTTCCGTTTTACAACTATTGACTGACAGGTTACACATACACACACACACAGCTACACAGTTACCGTATAAAAGTAGAAATACATAGATAGATAGATAGAGAGATAGATAGAGAGATAGATAGATAGATGGATAGATATATATAGATACATCTATATGTAAGGTCAAGGCTTGTACATAAGTTTATGTTGTTGATTTATAACTGAAGCAAATGACAAGCAGAAAACACCCACGTGGCCAATAGAGATGCTGCCCACTGGCCAACAAGAAAAACATTGTTAGCCATTGGCTATATTCCAGTGGTTATAAACGAGTAAAACGTGTCATGAGTTACGTTCATTGTATAATGGTCAAAGCAAAGTTAGGTTACTGCAGCATCATTGTGCAACAGCAGCAGTTGCCATTTTGCTTGTTGCTGTTGTGTTTTCTCTAGTATATGCCACAAACCAATTGGACTAATAGAATCCCAGAGTAAAGCAGTTAGTAGCAAGACGGACCCGACTAACTGTTTCGCTTTTGCTTAACAAACAATGACGAGGGTTGCAACTGAAACTATTCAAATTACTATATAGATTACTATATATATATATATATATATATATCAGTGAACCATAACTTGCGTGTTGTAAACTAGATCTAGCATTACTACAGTTATTAATATTATTATAAAATTGATTTGAAATTAATAACTATGTTAGTCTCATATATATATATATATATATATATATATATATACCGGATCTATATTGGGTAACAATAATAAAAAAGTTTTGTTACATGCAACTTGCAGCATGTTTTCCAGGCAATTAAAACTGTTTCATGTAATTATTACGAACTTGGCACTGTGCAAGTTGCATAAGTCTTGTATACTATAAGTTTAATGGCTTAAACATGTGCCAAAAAATAATTGTAAAAGCTACAAAATAAAACTTTAGAAAAATTTCAAAAATTTTAAATTTAACTTTATAAATTACGGTATGCTTTAATTAACTAATGCGTAATTTTTGCATTAACAATGAGCAATTACAGCTGCAATACAAAATTTAATTTTTATTTGCTCTCATCAAACTTGCACGCATTATTGCATAGTCTATGCAGTGGGATTGCTTAAGTTATAAACTTAATTTGTTAATTTTTTATTTTAATTATGCTATTATGTAGCTAATTGATTTATTATTGTGCAAAGTTTTTTTTTTTATATTGGCATTTTGTTTGCATTAAACGTTAATGCGTTGAAAATGATTCAAATGAAACGCATTTCGAAGTTCATTTGTTTACAACGATGATTAGTATAAAGTAAATATATATATGATTAAAATACATATATATGTATATAGATATATATATATATATTGTACACATATATATATATGTATATGTATATGTTATATAGAGATATTAACTGAGGCAGCGTTTAGTTCCGCCCTCGTTGAGATAATTGCCTCGACAGTGCGTGGTCGCCCTACGCTGTCTATCTGTCTCTCCCTCTTTCTCTCTGTCTCTCTTCTTGGAGACAGTAGAACAATGCTTTGGGTTAATATGTATAGAAAGATATTTCCTTAATAATATGAATATTATATATATGTATATATATATATATATATACAATATGTTCTATTTGATTTCAGAATTCGAGCTATTTACAGGAAATGTATTTTGTTTTGTGTGTTTTAAATGGCGCATAACAAATAGTTGCTGGGGTTTATACGGAGCAATGGAGGGGGTGGAGGGGGACTTGCGGCTGATTCATAATGCATGACAGAAACACGATATCACGTAGCAATGTCTACACTAATCAGGTTTTGCTTAAGGAACATCGTCATATCAAATATATATCGTATAAGGCAACATTTTTTTAATCAGTTAAAATAAAATATCAAAAAATGTGTTCAATTAATCGGGCAATTGTTTGCCTTATTATATAGGCAGCTGCCCGATAAGATTACAACAAATAATTAGCTAAGGTCAAAGCATTATATGTATATATATATATATATATTTATTTATATATATATATTGATGTGTATGAATAAGTAGCTTAAGTTATTTTAAGAAAAATTTGTCATAAAATATATTTATTTAGAAAGTTAAGTTATCTGTCAGTTAAGTTAGCCGTATTACTCATTTATTGTTTTTATCATAGATATTTTTTTATTACACTCTGTGTCCCAAGCATCATTAGACAGACAGACAGACAAATTTTATGAGTTTGTTGGCCATTAATCTTACCTGTTATAAGATTTTCCTTTTGGCAAAAATTTTACGTATTAAATTTTACCTTAAACTTAACTATTTTTTCTCTGTATATCTTTCATCTGCTTCTTCTTATACTACTACTATTTTTACCTGTCATGTCTGAGGGTATTACTCTTAACGACTTATTTGGAAAAATGCAAACTCATTTGGGTATTATTTTACTTTTTTTTCTTTCTCTTAGAGTAGAGTACAGTACAGTAATCTCTAACTGATCATTCCACTTATCTTATCCACTTTAAAAAAGTTGTTTATAATATATTTTGAGTTGATGATTCACAGTATATTATATATAATATATAACAAGATTTTGCGCATTTTTTTAGAGAAAAGTATATATTTATATATATATATATTGCGTCTGATTCTTGCCATGATTGATAACAAACATTGTGCTACCAACTTATGTTGATTATCAAGCCAATTAACTTGTCTTTCGATAACAAGACTTGTAATTAAATCATAATTATCAGTAAACAAACAACCACAATAGCAACAACAATTATATACAACATAAATATAAAAAAAATGCAAATAATATTACGATTTTATCTTGAATTGAATATCAAAGAAAATGTCGACATTTTCTGCGTTTTTTTTCTGTCTTTTTTCTGAGTTCATAAACAATCAAATGTTGCGCAACATTTTGGTGAACCTTTCCCCAATAAGACTGATAAATCACAGTTATTCATGACACCTGCAAGTAAACCCTTATGTCTGCTTACCACAAGTATATAGAAGTTAAAGCAAGGGCTATGAATTACCCTGTAAAAAGTGTTACTATCAATTATCTACTGTATCTTAGCTTTAGCTAACTCAGTTTTACATATGTATAAAGCACTTTATTTGCCTAATATATCTAATTGTTTTATTTGTTATATATATTATTTGAACTATAATATATATATATATATATACATAATTTGCTGTAGTAAATGATAGTTAAATAGAATTTCAATTAACATTCACTTAAATTTTTATTTACTATTAAAATTTTTAGTTATATTTTAAATAAACTTCCTTGATTTGTATAATAATATTACTAATAATATTATTAAATATATATAAGCATGCTTTATATGTATATATATATTTTTTTTATATTGATATTATTTTGATTATTTTCTATCAAGTTTTTTCTATTAGCTTATTTATTGGTCTATTTGTGTATAATATTTTTAGCTCTTTGCTTATTCTTTGACAGGGTATAAAAAGTTCAATTCTATCTCTTATTTTCATTTGTGTATCTACTGTCAATCTCTCTCTCTCCCTCTCTATCTGTGTCTGTCTTTCTTGTTGTTTTGTTTTGTATTTTGCTTAGCGAACTCAACCATCAACTTAGATTGTTTTGCTGTCGCTTTAACGACATTCGTTCAACACTTTAATGGCATTTTAAACAGCTGCAGCAGAAACAGTTAACTGCTTAAGTTGAGGGTAATAACAACAAGTGAAATAAGTGCTAGCATACAGACTAGTAGATACCCTTTAAAGCGGCTTAAAGACAACTATTAGGTAAGCTTTAAGAGGTTGAGATTTACATTGAATTGCAATACTTTCTGTCAAATTGCAATACTTTCTGTCAATCTCTCTTGCTTCCAATATATATTACACTATAGGTAACCTATAAATAACTTAATCAGATTCAATATATATATATTTCGATCTGAGTATATATAGTTTAAGTATATATACTTTAAGACTATGGGAACCACAGACTCCAGTCGCAACTACCTTAATTAAGTTTAAAGTCTTAAGACTTAAAACCAAATTTAACTTAACTATTAACTTGGCATAAAATCAATAATCCAACTTGCAACACTTTACGCTTTAAGTCAATGTAACGTTAGTTACATTTTTGCCTCAGGCTCAATGCAGGTATTACATTACATATGCAAATCTAAATATTACCACAACAACAAGAACTACAACTATTTTCTATATATACTATATATATATAGGTATCGGTATAATAAGTAAAACACAATCAAGTTTTCATTTAAAATGAAAATTCTGCATAAGTTGTCCTTAAGGAGTGTTTTAACAATTGTCGATAAAATTACATTTTTGGGAACTTTAACATATGTGTGCTGTAACCTAAGTAACAGCAATAATAGGCACTACTAGGAGGGGGAGGGGGTAGAATATGAGTTGTACTATAAATATTATATAGCACATATAAACAATTGTTATCTTTTTATGCCATCAATGAGTCAAAAGTCTGTGCCTGCCTCATCATCAAATCGGCATGCGATACAAAATTCGATCTGTGCCATGGAATCGACTATAAAAGTATTGCCTTTTCAACCATTATCATATATATATATATATATATATATAACGTATGTTCTTATCAGCTGCGAACAAACAAGAAAATGCTTCAGTTA
>JBAMBS010001135.1:0-14460 GCA_037044455.1 Zygothrica quintamaculata | reverse complement strand
TCCCGTCTGACCCTCATCGGCTCATTGCGGTTTCTATCTTTTCTGTCATCATATGAAGGATTGAATCTACCACCTCGATGTTCGTTACGGTTACCCTCAGGCCTGTTATAAGGTGTATAGTATAGTATAAATTGTAAAACCATATGAAAAGAGTTTTAAACAAATGCAGATTAAATTTATCTATGGTTTGTAATTAGTGTAAAGTTCTCCACTTTAAATCTATTTTTATATATTTTCTTTTTTCAGCAATCAATACCATAAATAGCTGTAAAATTATTGCCCCTTTGGATTTATAACTAGGGCATAAATTAATCAATCAAAAAATTCTAAGATTTATTTGAGATACCATGAAATAGTCGGTCATGTCACGACTTTTCACGTCACGACAATTCACGTCATCACTTTTTATGCAATTAGCAGTTACAAGGAATTTTAGACTTGGCGCTATTTGAGAATGAGATTATACTTATACTCTATTTATATTTTAAATTAAAATTACACACCAGCTCTCTGGCTTAAGGATTCTATTTATGTTAGAGATTATAATAGACTTTAGAATTTGTTATAGATTCGAGTGGGAAAGCAACAAAAAGCTCAAGTATACTTTATTTTATAAGTTAAATCTCTTGTATAAATTTGAGTTAATTATTTATAAGGTTTATGTAATTGATGTTCTTTACGTATATATTACAGCGTCAGGATTATCTGTACCGAGAACTATTGGAGCTGGAGTCAAAATTTCCGAATATACGTCTGGCACGAAAGCGTTTCTCTACGATATGGGGTGGTGCATCTCTATTGACAATGTTGCTACAATGTATGCAGGATTTGTTGCATTCCAGCTGGCAATGGGATTTTGTTATAAATTTAAGTGAAAGTGATTTTCCTGTGAAAACGCTGGACAAACTGGTTGATTTTATGAGTGCTAATCGCGGCCGTAACTTTGTCAAAGGACATGGCCGTGAGACTCAGCGTTTCATTCAAAAGCAGGGATTGGATAAAACGTTTGTGGAATGTGATACGCATATGTGGCGCATTGGAGATCGTAAGTTGCCTGCTGGCATACAAGTAGATGGTGGCAGTGATTGGGTTGCGCTTTCCCGTCCATTTGTTACCTATGTAACGCAACCTGCAGACAATGATAAATTACTTCAGGCGCTTCTACATATATTCAGACACACGCTGCTACCCGCTGAATCTTTCTTTCATACCGTATTACGCAACACGCAACATTGCCAGACTTATGTTGATAATAACCTACATGTTACTAATTGGAAACGCAAGCAGGGCTGCAAGTGTCAATACAAGCATGTAGTAGATTGGTGTGGCTGCAGCCCCAATGACTTCAAGCCCGACGATTGGCCACGACTACAGGCAACAGAACAGAAATCGTTATTCTTTGCGCGTAAGTTTGAGCCAATTATCAATCAGGCTGTGCTACTACAGCTGGAGGAATGGCTTTATGGTCCGTACACTAGTGAATATGCAAATTTGCATGGTTATTGGCAATCATTATATCATCATGAAGATGTGCATATGGCTGGCGATGATCTGGCACGCACAATTGGCGATAGCCTGATGCGGTTATCGGCACAACAAGCCAAGCTAAAACCATTACAGCTACTGGAAATGACCCATTATCTGTATAGAGATCAGTACAAAGGATTTCTGGTACGTTACAGCGTCCAATTAACAAATGATTCAAAGGAGCTACAGTTGGAAACAAGAGTCCGTCCTGTACAACATGGAAAGTTAGCGCGAAATGCTCGGTTTAGTAAGCGTTTGCGAAATTTTGAGGTTTCTACTGATTTCGATCAGAAGGAACAGGTGGCACGCAATTTTGCTAAGCTACTAGGACCACATAGTGATCTTTTAATTAGTTATACATATCTTGGAGTAGCTGGCTCGCAGGATCCATCACATTCGTATAATTTGACACTATTATGGCTGGATCCATTGGGTCGATTACAGGATTTTAACGAGTTGCATGTAGAAGAGTCTCAAATCGATGTAATCAATCACTCCAAAACGCTTATAAAGCAACCGCTGACACCAGGCGTATGGACGGCTAAACTGATTGGACGTACATCAATCTATGCACAACTAAAGTTTTTGATTGCTCCGCTGGCATATATTAAAGGATCACCGATAACAGATGTAATTACTGCACGTACACAAAATGGTGGACTTGAACTATCTCTGCCACAGGACTTTGAGCTACCGATTGAATGGCAACAGCATTTACATAACGATGACGATATATTCGCATTACGCCAAGAGGCATTGTCCAATTCTAAATTGAATGGTCAACAATTGCACAATTGGATCGATGAACTGGTGGGCAAGTTCTATCAGCTACGTGAAACCTGTATTGTAAACACACATGTTGTACTCCATGATTTACCGTTGTGCCGGGATACTGCCTGGAGCTCACTGGCAGTTGACCCCAAAAGCGATGTCGAGGCGCTACTTAAACGATGACGGAAACTGCTTTTGCTAGGCCACAGTCCATAAAATTGTTATAGCCATTACGAAAACGCTACCATAGAACACAATTGTTATTAATTTTGTTATGTAAATACTTGTGTACGTCCTTATGTAAATGTGTATATTTGTGTCTGTGTGTGTGCGTGTGTATGTCTGTGTGTGAGTGTGCGTTTTGTTCAACTAATCGTATAAAGACATAAATATATATATAAACATATATATATTCGGTGCAACTTTAGCAATATTATGCTCAACGCACTCACAATTAGAAACATCTAAGAGTCCTTTCTATATCTTCACTCTTTTAATTCTAATTCAAGTCAAAATAATATTATATATTTCTTGCAATATCAGTTTAAACCGTTAACTTTTACTCAGTATTATTATATCTTGTTAATCCTATATAAAAACATTGTGCAAACATTTTTAAAGAATATCCTCGCAGATTCTTTGTCGTTTTCATTAATCTTTTTAAGAAAATTTCTTGAAAATTTTTATAAAATATATATATATAAATATATATAGGGAAAATCAAATCTAAAGGTTTTAAAATTGAATCGAAATACAAAACATACTTGTATATAGTACAATAAACTGTGACATTAATCACAATTTCCATGTCTATTTGTTTTTGTAAATTGCTTCTAATAATGGAACTTCTTAGGACGCAGATTCAGATTTACTATATTTACCGCACTTTAAATTTCTTTCCTTTTTTTTGGTCTAGATTGTTGTAATATATGTAATATATTAAATATAAATGAGATTGGGTCTTCTTCGAGCTGTAAATGTGTGCCAAAACCAAGAAGGAAATAGATAACTTCTAAAAGAGTATTAGAAATTCAACTTATTGACTTTAAGTAACTATGCGATGTAATTGTAACAGTGGATAACATTTATGTATACTACTATAGCATGTAGTAAATGTATATGCATATATATATATATATATGTATGTATGTATATATATATATATATATATCAAATCTTAACGATCTTTTAATTTTTGGACCGGATACTGAATATTTGAGTTGGCTTACAGATATTGTTATTGTTTTTTAGGATTTTTGCTTTGCTTTTCTTTAATATTAGACTTAAATATTTAAAGCCAAGGCCATTTGTACTGCTGTTTTATGTTGAAGCACATTTTATATGAGCAAATCTTCATCCGGATCCTCTTCATCAAAATCATCGTCAGCATCAGGTGTATAGATAATGTTACCCTCTGACGCTTCATTAGCACTGAAATAATATTTATTGTAAAATTTTAAATTTTATGCCAGCAGTTTGTTAAGTTACCGTTCATAGGGCAATGTAAGTGCATTGCGTGCGACTACTTCATCCTCGTCGAGCTCAATTTTAAAGGTACTGGCAAGATCCGCTGGTTGAACTATCTCTTCTTGCGTTCCTATTGGTGTTGCTGCAGTCCCGTCAGTTGTGTCCTTAATTGGCGTCACTTCAAATTCTGTCTTAGTAGTTACTTGGCACGTGTAGCGTTTGCTGGTGACACCGCCGCCCGATTTACGGGATACTAGTGTCAATGTGTTTTCTACTTCCAAGCGTAACACTAATTCAGCTAAATACTCACATCCGGCTAAAATATAGTCAGCGTTTGGATGTTGCAAATGTTGGGGCGATGCCCATATGAATAAACGACGCACTTGTTCGCTACGGCGTAGTTTGTTAATAAAATTAAAAATATAGGCAGGTGTTTGATAGCACATCAAATCGGCCAACGTTGGTAGTATAACATTGCAACCGGTCTGTTTCACTGTCTGTTTAGTGAATATTTGGTTGTTGTTGTTATTGTTGTTGTTGCTACTGTTGGTGCATTCAGTAAGCAGCGATTCAAAGCTGGCCACGTGCTTTAGTTGCGAGCCAATTGGCATTGTTTTAGTCTCCTCACCATCACCTTGCTCTTGCAGCAGGCTGCCAATAAACTTCAGCGCAATTCTTTCACGATTAAGATCATCTGTTGATGTTTTAAATAAGTATTTTGGCTGAGAAATTTTGGTAAATTCTAACTTACCAATAATGAGTACGACCTTTTGATTGGTCACAATTAGATTAGAAAGCATCTTGCATTTATTTTTTTAATGCTACCAAAAAAAAAAACAAAAAAATAAGTTGTAACTGCAGCCCTTTTATTGTTGCTTATTGTTAGTGATGTAAGAATTATCGACACATTGGCATATCGATATTATTTCTGCGATATATGCTTTTACGATGTTTATTTTGTGGTATTGGTACGTTAAGTATCAACAGATGTTATTTGATATCTACCGCTTTTTCCAAGTGAGTAAACAATAATATATGACAGCACGATGTAATATATAGAAGCAGGCAGATTGATTACTAATCGTAATCGTATTAAGGGAAAGTGTAACCTTGCCCTAGTTATGTTTTTAATTTTTCATTGCGTTTTGTTTCTCCTTTTTACACTGATAGATTAATATTCGTTTATTGCGTCTACTGCCCTTTGATCTTCTTGTTCTGCCTTCTTATCCCATGCTGACGTCGCTGTTCTAGAGGTTTGATTAAAACGTTCAGTCGTAGTAAATGTCGTGTTGTGCATTGTTTATGATTTTTTCGGCTATCAGGTGCTATAATTGTAATACTTTACAATTTTAAAATATTTTTTAAACAATTTCTGTAAGTATATCATTTGTGTATTTTTCCTTTAAATTGTTAGTTAGTTCGTATAGCCTATGAACACAATTGCAGAAAACACATTGACACTAGTATCCCGTAAATCGGGCGGCGGTGTCACCAGCAAACGCTACACGTGCCAAGTAACTAAGACAGAATTTGAAGTGACGCCAATTAAGGACACAACTGACGGGACTGCAGCAACACCAATAGGAACGCAAGAAGAGATAGTTCAACCAGCGGATCTTGCCAGTACCTTTAAAATTGAGCTCGACGAGGATGAAGTAGTCGCACGCAATGCACTTACATTGCCCTATGAACGGTAACTTAACAAACTGTTGGCATAAAATTTAAAATTTTACAATAAATATTATTTCAGTGCTAATGAAGCGTCAGAGGGTAACATTATCTATACACCTGATGCTGACGATGATTTTGATGAAGAGGATCCGGATGAAGATTTGCTCATATAAAATGTGCTTCAACATAAAACAGCAGTACAAATGGCCTTGGCTTTAAATATTTAAGTCTAATATTAAAGAAAAGCAAAGCAAAAATCCTAAAAAACAATAACAATATCTGTAAGCCAACTCAAATATTCAGTATCCGGTCCAAAAATTAAAAGATCGTTAAGATTTGATATATATATATATATATACATACATACATATATATATATATATATGCATATACATTTACTACATGCTATAGTAGTATACATAAATGTTATCCACTGTTACAATTACATCGCATAGTTACTTAAAGTCAATAAGTTGAATTTCTAATACTCTTTTAGAAGTTATCTATTTCCTTCTTGGTTTTGGCACACATTTACAGCTCGAAGAAGACCCAATCTCATTTATATTTAATATATTACATATATTACAACAATCTAGACCAAAAAAAAGGAAAGAAATTTAAAGTGCGGTAAATATAGTAAATCTGAATCTGCGTCCTAAGAAGTTCCATTATTAGAAGCAATTTACAAAAACAAATAGACATGGAAATTGTGATTAATGTCACAGTTTATTGTACTATATACAAGTATGTTTTGTATTTCGATTCAATTTTAAAACCTTTAGATTTGATTTTCCCTATATATATTTATATATATATATTTTATAAAAATTTTCAAGAAATTTTCTTAAAAAGATTAATGAAAACGACAAAGAATCTGCGAGGATATTCTTTAAAAATGTTTGCACAATGTTTTTATATAGGATTAACAAGATATAATAATACTGAGTAAAAGTTAACGGTTTAAACTGATATTGCAAGAAATATATAATATTATTTTGACTTGAATTAGAATTAAAAGAGTGAAGATATAGAAAGGACTCTTAGATGTTTCTAATTGTGAGTGCGTTGAGCATAATATTGCTAAAGTTGCACCGAATATATATATGTTTATATATATATTTATGTCTTTATACGATTAGTTGAACAAAACGCACACTCACACACAGACATACACACGCACACACACAGACACAAATATACACATTTACATAAGGACGTACACAAGTATTTACATAACAAAATTAATAACAATTGTGTTCTATGGTAGCGTTTTCGTAATGGCTATAACAATTTTATGGACTGTGGCCTAGCAAAAGCAGTTTCCGTCATCGTTTAAGTAGCGCCTCGACATCGCTTTTGGGGTCAACTGCCAGTGAGCTCCAGGCAGTATCCCGGCACAACGGTAAATCATGGAGTACAACATGTGTGTTTACAATACAGGTTTCACGTAGCTGATAGAACTTGCCCACCAGTTCATCGATCCAATTGTGCAATTGTTGACCATTCAATTTAGAATTGGACAATGCCTCTTGGCGTAATGCGAATATATCGTCATCGTTATGTAAATGCTGTTGCCATTCAATCGGTAGCTCAAAGTCCTGTGGCAGAGATAGTTCAAGTCCACCATTTTGTGTACGTGCAGTAATTACATCTGTTATCGGTGATCCTTTAATATATGCCAGCGGAGCAATCAAAAACTTTAGTTGTGCATAGATTGATGTACGTCCAATCAGTTTAGCCGTCCATACGCCTGGTGTCAGCGGTTGCTTTATAAGCGTTTTGGAGTGATTGATTACATCGATTTGAGACTCTTCTACATGCAACTCGTTAAAATCCTGTAATCGACCCAATGGATCCAGCCATAATAGTGTCAAATTATACGAATGTGATGGATCCTGCGAGCCAGCTACTCCAAGATATGTATAACTAATTAAAAGATCACTATGTGGTCCTAGTAGCTTAGCAAAATTGCGTGCCACCTGTTCCTTCTGATCGAAATCAGTAGAAACCTCAAAATTTCGCAAACGCTTACTAAACCGAGCATTTCGCGCTAACTTTCCATGTTGTACAGGACGGACTCTTGTTTCCAACTGTAGCTCCTTTGAATCATTTGTTAATTGGACGCTGTAACGTACCAGAAATCCTTTGTACTGATCTCTATACAGATAATGGGTCATTTCCAGTAGCTGTAATGGTTTTAGCTTGGCTTGTTGTGCCGATAACCGCATCAGGCTATCGCCAATTGTGCGTGCCAGATCATCGCCAGCCATATGCACATCTTCATGATGATATAATGATTGCCAATAACCATGCAAATTTGCATATTCACTAGTGTACGGACCATAAAGCCATTCCTCCAGCTGTAGTAGCACAGCCTGATTGATAATTGGCTCAAACTTACGCGCAAAGAATAACGATTTCTGTTCTGTTGCCTGTAGTCGTGGCCAATCGTCGGGCTTGAAGTCATTGGGGCTGCAGCCACACCAATCTACTACATGCTTGTATTGACACTTGCAGCCCTGCTTGCGTTTCCAATTAGTAACATGTAGGTTATTATCAACATAAGTCTGGCAATGTTGCGTGTTGCGTAATACGGTATGAAAGAAAGATTCAGCGGGTAGCAGCGTGTGTCTGAATATATGTAGAAGCGCCTGAAGTAATTTATCATTGTCTGCAGGTTGCGTTACATAGGTAACAAATGGACGGGAAAGCGCAACCCAATCACTGCCACCATCTACTTGTATGCCAGCAGGCAACTTACGATCTCCAATGCGCCACATATGCGTATCACATTCCACAAACGTTTTATCCAATCCCTGCTTTTGAATGAAACGCTGAGTCTCACGGCCATGTCCTTTGACAAAGTTACGGCCGCGATTAGCACTCATAAAATCAACCAGTTTGTCCAGCGTTTTCACAGGAAAATCACTTTCACTTAAATTTATAACAAAATCCCATTGCCAGCTGGAATGCAACAAATCCTGCATACATTGTAGCAACATTGTCAATAGAGATGCACCACCCCATATCGTAGAGAAACGCTTTCGTGCCAGACGTATATTCGGAAATTTTGACTCCAGCTCCAATAGTTCTCGGTACAGATAATCCTGACGCTGTAATATATACGTAAAGAACATCAATTACATAAACCTTATAAATAATTAACTCAAATTTATACAAGAGATTTAACTTATAAAATAAAGTATACTTGAGCTTTTTTTGTTGCTTTCCCACTCGAATCTATAACAAATTTAAAGTCTATTATAATCTCTAACATAAATAGAATCCTTAAGCCAGAGAGCTGGTGTGTAATTTTAATTTAAAATATAAATAGAGTATAAGTATAATCTCATTCTCAAATAGCGCCAAGTCTAAAATTCCTTGTAACTGCTAATTGCATAAAAAGTGATGACGTGAATTGTCGTGACGTGAAAAGTCGTGACATGACCGACTATTTCATGGTATCTCAAATAAATCTTAGAATTTTTGATTGATTAATTTATGCCCTAGTTATAAATCCAAAGGGGCAATAATTTTACAGCTATTTATGGTATTGATTGCTGAAAAAAGAAAATATATAAAAATAGATTTAAAGTGGAGAACTTTACACTAATTACAAACCATAGATAAATTTAATCTGCATTTGTTTAAAACTCTTTTCATATGGTTTTACAATTTATACTATACTATACATTGACTAGTCTATATATACATATATATGTATATATATATATATATGAGTGTGTGTATGTCTATACATATGCAACATCAGCAATGAAAAGCATCAAATATCACACAATTAGCACAAAAGTTCTGAATGTTGTATTAATTAAAAGAAATCCGGCCGCGTGGCTGTTTCTTGCCCCGTTACACACTTACCGCATCCACATGTATGTAATAAACGTGTTGTGGAGCATAGAGTGCTCTGAGCAGTCGATGAACCTGACGTAGAGCGCGTCCATTTAATGTTAGCAGAAATGCAATGCGAACGCGCTGTTTATCCCCTGGCTCTGGACTACTGGCTGCCAATTGTGCTGTAAATTCTGTAAAATTATATAGTTACGTAAATAAATTAATGGATAGAGATGAAATATTCATATAAAATAACTTACTTGCAATGCCCGTTTCATAGACATTCATGGCATAGAAGCCACCACATATTTCTTTCGTTTTTCCAATGCATTTCATATTACAGCTAGAATCTGGTAACTTGGTGGAGCTGGGTGGTGCATCGAAGCCGCAAAAACATTCGCGTGCATATTGAACACCCGCATATGGATAACCAGATTGTAGGCAGAGTTCGACGCAGCTACTTGGAGAATTTGAGGTTTTAAAACTAGCAAAATAGCCGCCTAATAGACGGTTATCCTTTTCATCACGATAGCAGCCTAAAGATATATTTGCAGTATGATTACCGGATGGACAACTACTTTGTAATTGCGTAGCATAAAATCGTCCAGCCTCTATGGCACAGGCAATATGTGCGATATGTTGACGACAGTCTTTCGTCTTGGCGCGTTGTAGTGCGGATATTGCTTCCTTTCCATTTATATCACATTCGGGTTGAAAGCCCAATTGGTTGGCTGTAAGTCGTGGAATCTTGCTATCAGCCTGAACATGCGCTGGTGCTGGTACTGGCTCTGGTGGTGATGGCGGTGCATCTGGTGCTTCGTGTACTTCGTTATGTTGTGTACGTAATGCCCCAGCCAAATCAATATCCACTGATTTATATGCAAGAAATAACTGAATAGCAATTATAAACAGTAAAAAGATGAAAAATGTCCGATAGCGGAGAAGCCATCGAACGGACAATGACGATTGTTGCTCCATAACAAGATCCAAGGATGCGCACGTTTTTTGTGATTGCTAATCCGCGTGCTTATGCTTGTTCCTCTTCTTTTTTTATATATGCGATGCAGTGGCATGTCCAGTCTTTAATTTTAATGGCATATAGTTATTTATATATATATGTACAATCACCTTAACTGCATTTTACTTAGAACACTCTTACATTTTACTAACAAATGTACAAGATAAATTCATTTGAACATTTGAACTACGAACGAGTTCTTTTATGGAATTTAGTTCGTTCGCTTAACAAGTGCATTGTTATCGTCTCTATATGGCCTTTCGATATTAAAATATTTAACTTATGATTGAAGAGTTGTGTGCTGATTAGAAATAATTTATACGGGGGAATAATTGGTTATCACATCAAAAGTTAAAATACTGAACAGTTATTTAAAATTAGGCATTATTTACAATAACAATATAAGTAAAACAAATTAATTCTTTGTTATGGCAACTGGCTTTTAAATTAAAAGATTTTCTGCTTAATATATATTAAACAGCAGTTGCCATTCACACAAAATTAAAAACCTAAGAAAAAACAATTAAAAGAAGTTTGCAGCCCTGTTCACAGTTACTTGTTTTTATATGCCAATATTTTGTATGTTGGCAAAGGAACAACATTTATTTGTGTTTTTTTAGTACTTGTTCGCATTCTGATTCTTAACACACATAAAAAGACAAACAACTATAAACAAAATGGTTGATCCTAATCGTAAAATCAACAGATTGGCAGTAAAGAATATTTTTTTAAAAGAATGCGAATCAGAATTTTCAGAGCGGTATACAAAAAACGATGTTGAGTTTGTTACACACTGTCAAAAAACTTTGCCTGAACCACCAATGGTGAAAAACTGGAAGAGTGCTAAAAAAGTAGGCACTCCGCGTCAACAAAATCGCCGGAATTACCGGCTACGCAGAGGTGGTGGGAATCGTGGCTGGCAAAGACGAGATGGCGGTCGTAGTAATCAGAATAATTACAATAACTACAACTATAATAATCACAACTATAGTAATCACAATAACTATAATAATCACAACAACAATAATCACAACAACTATAATAGGTACAATGACAATAGTTCTAGAGGTAAATATTTAAATATTTTTTGATAATAAAGTTTCTATATGTAAATATAATTTTCAGATAACGTTCGTTTTAGACCTTATAACAGGCCTGAGGGTAACCGTAACGAACATCGAGGTGGTAGATTCAATCCTTCATATGATGACAGAAAAGATAGAAACCGCAATGAGCCGATGAGGGTCAGACGGGACTATGGAAACTTTGTACCTGCCTCCAGAGATTAACATTAATAATTTCTTTATACTATATATTTGACTCTAGAGATGCATGTGATCTTCTAAGTAAAAAAAAAAATTAATTTCACATAAAATTATGTGTATATATTTATATATATGAATTAGGGATATTTATACATATTTAATTCACTTGTTAGAAGTTTGAGTGCAATCTTAGTGGGAAGGACAGAATTCCTGTGTTGTGCCTTAGACAGCTGATTCGGATAGATCGTTGGGTTTGTCTTCAGTCGCTGCAGCGGACATACCAACGCCCATTGCGTTAAATAAATTGGACACGGGTCCTGCACTACCCATTTGCGACTTGTAGCTATCCATCATATTGCGAAGTGTATTTACATTTATATTAATCGGTTCAAAATCTTCAATGTCATCAAAGTCATCTTCAGTAGCTTTGTTGGAGCTACTGTTACTTTTACCGTGAAATGATTTGCCAACGGTTGTTTTAGCCAACTCACGGTCCATCTGTTCCATGTACGCCTTGATATTACGATCCAATGGGAAGACATCATCATCATCACCGCCACCGCTGGCACATGTCAAAGCTTCAAAATTACGTTGTAGATCATCCTCGTCGGCGTAATCACTCATCTCAGAATTTGAATCCCAATTATCTTCAGGTATCACAAAATCCAGAAAATTTCGTACATGTGTACTATCCTGTTCTTCAGTCTGTATCAATGAGTTTCGCTGACAGGCCTTTCGCATTGAGGCGTTCTTTTTTACTTTGGCATTCGAACTGCTAGAGGGTCTGGGTGGCGGCGCCGTTGGTTCATCATCGTCTGAGTCAAGTTCGTCGCCGTCATCTTCTGGTGTTTCAATACCCTCAAGGTTTGACTGCCTGTCCAAAAATTCTGTTAGCTGCTTGGTAAATTCTGCTGCATTCATATCGCCGTTTGGTTTGTATAGTTTTTGAGCACCATAGCGTTGCTCCAGCATAGCATCCAGTTCCTCCGCGCTGATATTTATCCAGTCATCAGCATCACTGGGAAGTAAATTATTTTCTTCGTCACGCAACTGCTCAGCTCCACTGCCTTCCCCAGTGTGTAACATAAGCTCCACAATTTCAGCACCTACTCGCGGTGCCGTCCGAAAGCGTTCCTGATTGCATTTAAAGTATTCCTTGGCTGTGGCAAGCAGACGTTTATAGTCAGCACTGCCTTCAATATTATCCCGAAAGTAACCTTTATTCTGTAGGCTTCGCAAATAAGCACGCCAAGCGGGTGATTTATCCTCCAGTTCTGTTGCAGCACGCTTTGCTTGACTTGCCAGTATCTCTAGACCGCTAGCTAACTTAATGCCAAGAAGTTGTTCCTTATGGCTCTCTGGATTTGCGACTGCATCCGTCAATTGCCAACCCAATCTTCGTTCAGGCGTATAATCGCTTTGCAACAGCATAGCATATAGACAACGTGTAAACGCGACATTTGTACGTTTACGTGGTGATTCTGGTGGAAAATATCGCATTGAACGTAATGCTTTGGTGTCAAATGAATCACGTTCAACGAAAGCCCGCACAGCAGATGCTACTAGACCCGGACGTTGCTTAAGTAACTGTGCAGCATTCTGTGGCAGCTGTACTATTTGGCGATGAATGGAAACGTGTCGCATTGCTGCTTGAAAATCACGAAGTCGGGCATCAATGCAATTTTGTATATCACGGGAGCAACGATAGAGTGTGGGATTTCGACGTATACGTTGCACAGCTGTCGCCATTGGGATACGTTTATTTTGACTAGAATTGGCAGAGTCCTGCAGTAGCTGAAGTCCACCATTTACAATATAGACACGCTGTTCACATGACTCTGGATTAGCCCAATCGGGCAGAACATCAGCTGCTTCAATCAAAAGAAATTCACCATCGGCATCACAGACACGTGCTATGCAATCCTCTCGTGCGCGGGTTATTTCACTCAGTAAATAGACAATAAACCATTCGTCACCAATATTATCACCATAGTGTGTGACACCATGCAAATGGGGCAACAACAAACCTAAAATGAGCCCAATTGTAATTGCTAAATATAGATCCATAATATATGTATATATATTTCTATAATGATGCACTTACTTTCCTTCTCTTCATCATCCTCATCACTTTTTAGCTCTTCGTTTAAGATTTGTTCTTCTGCGCTGCCTGTACGTATCAGCAGCTGAAATTCGTCCTTGTGCCAAATATAACATCGTTCCGTGACTTTCTTCTCCACAATGGACATACATTCAGTCCGTATTTCCTCCAAAGTCTCGCGTATTAAAGACTCATCAACTCCTTCAGTTAACTTTGGAAATATATAATATTCTAAGAAATCATCTTCGCGTACAAATTCCAAGTTGGCACCTGGTAATTTATTCATTTTCTTTGTTGTCTGCCTTTATGCCACCCTTTTACTTGCTCCTTTGTTTTGATTGGTTGTGATTCAGAGCCAGGTCAATAGCATGTATTTCTTCCTTTACACGTTGATTGGTGCCAAAAAAAAATATATGTTTATTATTTTAAAAAAATTACAAAAGATTAATAACCTAAAATATATATTTTAATTAGAAACACACTTAATATGAGCTAAAACTATTTTTAATTCAATATTTTGTTAAAATATTCTTTTTATTCGTGTAATGATGGTAGCTGTTGCTGACAGAGTTGCCACACTTGTCTATTTTGCGCCAAAACTGCACTTTTGTATTTGCATTGCCGCAGTTTTCTCTTTTTTTATTGGTTCCTTGTTTATAAATAAAAAAATTATTTTATAAGATGGAAAAATTATTTTGGTTCAGCTTTAGCTATATTGTTTTCTTATGTTAATTTTATTTTGGTGCATTCTGTTTTTCTTAGGTGGCAACTGAGGTAGAACACCAGCG